>JALPQD010000019.1:8827038-9172935 GCA_023101885.1 Typhlomys cinereus
GAGCAAAAGGATGGGAGGAGCAATGATTTGCAAGATTCTCCACACCAGTTAGGGCCGAAGGAATCATAATTGGACTTTGCATGACCTGGGCAATGTCCAACACACTATTGACCACACAAAGTCTAGCATCTTCTAAAGGCACGAAGATCCTTGGAGGCAAGAGATTGGCAGCCACAGTAGTGTTCCTATGCTTAAGGGGAACATGGGAAAGCGTTCAGGGAAATGCCACTGGGTCCTTGTACATCACCAGAGAGGAGGGCCTAGAGGAGAGTCAGGCATGCACAATAAAGAACTCTTGGGGAATGGGGGCGGAAGGCACTGGGGGATGGGGAGGTAGGGGTGGGGCGAGGGGGAGCAGGGAGTTCAGGGGGAGGAGGAGGGAGGGAGGGAACTGGTCTACCTATTAAGTTTGTATAAGCGGAAATAATAATAAAAATGTATAAAAAAGTTTGTATGAGCAGAAATAATAATAAAACATGTTAAAAAATATTCTGTTCATTTGAAACCTGTACATATACAATTGTGCTACATGTTGCCTTTATCCCTAACTTATAGGAAATAAAAAGTTGGACAATGCATGTATACCATTTATGTATCCCAGTCTACTTATTTTGGAAGTGGGTGGTTGATTATACTGTCATAATGATAAGGAATGAAAGTGGAAACTTTAAAAGAAGCCTGAAATAATAGTACCTCTGACTATTTCCATTAATCTGTCACCGACTCTCATTCTTTTCTGATCTATGCTGGAGGTATACTCATTGGGTATTGCTTCAGTTACTCTACATGCTGCTAAATTCATGGCAAAATAGCATACAAGAACATAGTTTTTTCTCTTCACTTATGATTGTCTGGTTATATTTCTCACTTAAGCTCAGCAGGAAGAGTCCGCACCCTACAACAATGCCAGGACCTGGGGATCTTGGCATGCTATATCCATAGGATTGCAAAGCCAAGAGAAAATTTCCTTTGTCAGACAGCATATACATGTAACCATTCAGAAGATTTATGAATACAATTAGAAAATTTCCTTCAGACTTGCTTAGGAATTCAACTATTTAATCTTTAGAAATGTGGTCAGAAATACCCTAGCATTCAGTTGCCAAGTTGACACCTGTATGTAACTATCAAAAAAGTATATATATATATATATATAAAATTCTAGATCTCTCTTTTGCAGGTTGCAGCAAGGTCCCACTTCTGACATGAAAATGAGAGTCACTAGCCGTAGGATGATTTCATGACATGTATGGTGCGACAATATGGAAAGGAGCTTTAATTTCCTGTGGCTTATGGATACAGTTGCATATGATAAAATATATAGGACTCTTGATCAGAATGATTTTATAAACAAAGGAAAGTATTTTACTGTACTAAGTTAGTGGCTGGAAAGATGGCTTAGGAATTAAGATTGAGCAAGCAGAGGTCCTGAGTTCAGATCCCAGGTCCCAAATAAAAATGTCAGGTGGAAACAGAGGTGGCCCGCACTTCCAGACCTGGCAGGCAAAGCCTGGGAAATGCCAGAGTGAAGCAAGAAGGAGGTAGATTCTGGAAGTCATCCATGGTCCTCCACAGGGACATACAATGCCTTCTGATATGTACTCACACACACACACACACACACAGACAATAAATAAGATAAAATTTAAGCAAGTATGTTGTCTAAAGGAATAGATATGCTACCTAGAAGACATTCGGTGAAGAAAATCAAAATGTAAAGAAAAATAAAACAGTAACTGTGTATCAGAGATTCTAATACAATTGTTGTTTCTCAGGCTATAAATGTTTCAGTATTTTTGTAATTCGATTTTTTAATATTGGCATGACTGAATTGACATTCATCAAGACAGCATTAACTAACTGCAGCTGTGTTTACCTCTACATGATCTACTTACCTAAGATTTTTATTATCAACATTTTATCATGGAAGGAGGAAGAACAGCTGAGTCATCTTTCTCCACTCAGGATCCACAGAAGTGTCAATACTGACAATGGGAAGGGCAACTACTTTCTTCAGTGCTACAGCCACTTATATAACATTCATGCTCCAGCCACTATCCAGAGAAATGTTAATGCAGGCAACTTTGATGAAAATCACGGAGTCACAAATGAACAAGACATGAAAGTAGAAGAAAGACTGGTTGGAAAGAAATGTGTTTTCATTGGGAGAAAGACAGGTGCAGGGACTGGGTAATACACAATGCTAATTAATTAAATTATTTGTATATATGATAAAATCGTCAAAGAAAAATTATTTTAAAAATTAAAATATTTTGGATTCAAAAAACAAAAGAAATAAGTAAAAAAGAATAAAAATTAAATACTTAAAGGTATATAAAATATACTGTAGAATTTTTATTTATTTTGAAATGTATGGTTTACTTCCCAGAAAGCAAGAATAGATTCTTCCAATTTGAAAGCATCCTAGTCGGATGAAATACTTTAAAGTTACCTCATAAGGCTAAGTTTTTGCTTTGTAATTTAATATAAGTTTTCCAAGAAGTGGTATAATTTGGTCAAATTGAAATTTCTAACAGTTTTGAGAAAAAGAATCTCAAAAGAAGTTATCTGGAGTGTTAGGAACAGGATGAGAAAAATACAGATTTGGAAACAATGGTCCAATTCTTATCTACTAACAACTTTTTTAATTTAAAAATCATTGCCCTGAGAACACTATATGAATGACAAGGAAATATTTCCCATCTGCAATGCACGTCTCTTGTCTCTTTTAGAAGGAGAAAAATGTCCCTTTAATGTGTGGACGCAGCTGAAGACAGAATCACTAATTGAGTCATGTTTTGTATTTATATGCCGTCTGTGTTTGAAAATTGGATTGGGACTACGAAGTAATTTCACTTAGAGTGTTGAGAAAGCTATTGGATATTATAATGTTTAGTCGCCAGTGAGTTGTCTTGAATTTAATGCCTCTATAAGCTAGAAGTTTAACACTTTTGTATCCTGTTACTAACCTCTTGAGAAAGCCAGACTTATTTACTTTTCATTTTGAGATTCAAAAAGTTCATTTGTTTCCAATTAAAGACAAACATTTATCTTCACAATAAAAATGTTTTCTAATGTCTTGTACTTAGTTCCACTACTTGCCTTTTAAAAGTGAAAATACAGTTTGACCATGCAGAAAAGCTCTTTGCAGAATCAATTCTGCTCTACCTATCAACACAAAATATTTTTCTTTTTATTAAATCACTTTTCTATAAACAAAAAAAAAACTGTTTTAGCATCGTAAAGATACCTGCCACCTTCTTTCTTTCTTTTTTGTATGATTCAAGAGTATGGAAGACAGAACTACACCACTTCTGGGAATATTTTCAAAGGACTCTACATCTTATTAGAGACACTTGTATGTCCATGCTTATTACAGTTCTATTCACAATAGAAAGGGAGTAGAATCTGCCTACCTGTCCATATAAAGAATGGGTACATATGCATAATGGAATACTATTCAACCACCAAGAAAAATGAAATCAGAGTATTCCTGATAAATACATATCAGTGGAAAATATTATATTAGAGATATCTCAGAGAGACAAATACTGCATGTTCTCTTTTATATGAATATGCTAGCATTCAATTTCTGATTGATGTACTTAATTTGGAATTATTGTGAATGTCTGAAAACCTGAAAGGGAGAAAGACAAACAGTGATGATGTTAATGGAAGAAGAATAAAAGACCACAAGCAGCAAGGTGGAGAGGGGAATAATTGGAGAAAAGGATGAAGGGGAGAGAGATGACTAGATAGAGTATAGGAAATGCTGAAGGAGGAACAATTAACATTAATGTAGTAAGATGCAACATCTTATATTATTAACATAACCAAAAATTTGCTGAATAATCACAGATAATAGAAAAACCTGTACAGGTAATGCAGAGAGTGAAAAATAAAGAAAAATAGGGAAAAAGTCCTATTATGCTCTAACTAGCACCCACAGACAATTAACCATATGCCAACTACCAGGAAGTGAGGTTACCTAGTATGTATATGATACTATCTGGCAAAGATAGGCTACAAAAGCCCCCAAAATAGTACAACCTTTATCCATTGCTTTCATTGCCTTCAAAAAACTGTCAGAAAGACCTTAATACTATTCATGGAAGATGACTCAGGGACTAAAACATTTGCCTCAAAAGTGAAAGAATATGACTTTGGATACCTAGATCCCATGGAAAATTTCTGGGTGTAATGATGACAGTCCAGAAGAGAGCAAGGAGGCAGAACAATTTAGAATGGTTCCCAATGTCACTCTTGGTCCTCCAGAGGAACACAAACCCAAGTGGCCTTTGACTCACACACCACACACACACACACACACACACACACACAAACTCATAAAACCTTATTGCTGAAGATGCAATGTGCATTGATGATAGGACACAGATAAAACCTTCATTTGGAAGTAATCTGGAAGCTTCCTTCTTGCTGGATAGCTTTCATTATTCAAGTAAGTATTATACAAGCTGCTGGGGAAGAACACCAATCAAGAGTTTCCTTAATCTATGGCAGCAAGCTAAACTAATAATTACCTTGACAAGAGGTGACCCTCAGTACAATAGTAGCACAAATTTAAAGATGCCAAGCAACATCTTTCTAGTTGGATTTAAGACCCACTTCCAACAGAAATCACATTCTTGGTGCTAAAAACCAGAAAAGGAACTAAAGAAAGAGGAGGGCATAGAACCAGAAGGCATGCAAGCTACAAAGGTGCAATGATGCTATATTAAGCTGGCTTTTATACTTTTGTTATTATATCAATACATGGTAGGAATACTAAACACTCATCCTAGAAATTTTGTTTTGTAAGAGAAGGTGGTCATTGCTGAAAATCAGAACTGGCCAAAGTACAGAATAAATGATTGTGGACTCCTTGGTCCTAAACAGGACATCTAAGTCACCCCCCACACTGCATGGAAGAGAGAGTAATAAAATTGTAAGAGCCAGAAAGCGATGGGGTCAGGGCTAGATATTATCCAGGACAGGGCTGTTATATCAATGAACTCACTGTTATGTATATTTCTGCAATGCCTTCATGAGAATTATCCTTCTAATATTTTACCTGGGAAGGGGAAAGAGCTCCAGTTTCACCCCTCCCTGGGAGACTGATGAAGGTAAATACTGATGGGAGGGTAGAAGGGAGAAGGACCATACTTTCCTCTATGTATCCACTGATACATAATTTGTGCTACTACAATCACTCAGGTATATGCTGTCAAAGGCATCCATGATGAAACAGTGGAGCACAAACGTGGAAAGACATGAAAGTAGAAGTGATACTGACAGGGGAGAAACAGGGCTGCACTGTGGAAAAGTAGGAGAATGTGATTGGGGATTAATTTGTAAATATCATATATTGACTATTAATATATGAAACACTAAAAGAATAAAAATACATAGAAGATTCTTTTATTCATTTTAAAGTTTTTTTAACCTTTACTTGCAGATTCAAGCTTCTAAATTATCGAGCTTCTAAATTTCCTTTCCTGAAAGAAACTGGAAACCTCTGTTAATAACTATAGTATTCAAAGAATAATTTCAGATTTATTGTCAAAAGCTTCTGCTTTAAGAGCTTTCACCTCCACAAGCACAGGTCTTAGTAAGGAAAATGTGTGGAAAATATTCTAAACCTAGTGAAGTCTCCTGGTATGTTATATTGTAAAGATATGCAGAATATGGCACTGAAATTATAAGTAAATCCACAGTGCATGACAATTAAAAGACAATATAGCATATCTGCATAAGGTGTGGACAACTTTTTATTCCAGTGTTATTGCAGAAATTTTCAGTGCAAGCTTCTGAAGTGAATACATATGGTTTCCCCAATTTGCATATTCAACTCCTTAACTTTTTCTTTCTCCCCAAATGTTGATCACAGTTGGTTTATACAAGTATTCATTATTAAATATTCAATATTTGCTTTAATCATTTCTTTTCCTTTGTTGCTGCCTACTTTCCATAAACTTACACTAAATTCTTGGAGCACAGTAGAATAATCAGTGGGGATTTCAATAGGCTCTTTGTTATTTGTCGAATATATAATAAATCGAACTGCTGGACAATGAGTGTGGATATGTATGCTGTGAGCAGTAAGACCATGTGATTCCAAGAAAAAATGGAAAACATTACTTAAAGTTCATTTGTAAGTGTGATTTTATGATTAGTAATAAAATATAGAAATAAATAACAACAAATTGAATAAGTGTAAGATGTAATAAAAAGCAAGGCTAGCATACCACACCATAGGTAAGGAATTAAAAAAATTAATTTTTACATGTTTTACATGGGGAAAGGACTAATTCTCTCGGAGGTAGAAAAGAAGCAGTATCTGAAAGGGAAGCAGAGGTTTTTTATCCCTGGGAATGTGGGAGTGGGAAGAACATAGAAAGGGAGTTATCTATTCCCATTAGGTAAGTAACCAAGCACAGGCTTTATAAGTGCAAGCTGACCATTAGGGATAGTGACCAGTAAGCAGAGATTATACTCTGAGTATGGGATTTGGAAGACCAGAATCTTATCAATAAATAGTGATACCATCATGGAAATATTCTATTGGATGTCCCTTCAGATTTCATATTTTGAGTTAATATTATCATCCACAGAGAGCTTAATTTTAAGAAAAGCAGATGAAGTATATGTAACAAAAAATAACTATTATGTGAACAGTCTCTTTCCAAAGTGGCATGTTGATTGGCAACTTCACAATGTCTCTATATTGAACAATAGTGGATTTAAAGTGGTGATTAAATTTAAAAGAGATTATGAAAGAAAAAATTTAATCCAATATTGCTGTGAAGATGTTCCTGAGATCACAAATAAAGTCTCATGGAGGACATAGTGAAATGGCAGCCATATGTATGAAAGAAAGGACACCAAGGGCAAACTCTGCTTCTCTGTTTATGGTGAGTTTGTAGTCTCCAAAGCTATGAGATATCATGATATTTTGTTATTGGAGCCTGAACAACTTTTAAAATTTTTATTTTTACTTTATTTTGCATGTGAGTGTGTTTGGGATGTGGTGGTGTATATCAGAGAGCATTGTGTGTGCCCATAGAGGACCAAGGGTCACTTCGGGAATCATCTTAGATTGCTTTTCTTCCTTTTTGCTTCACTCTGGGATTTTCTAGGCTCAGCCCACCAGGGTCAGAAGTACATGCTGCCACCATTTGAACCTGACATTTTTATGTTTTACATGGGATCTGAACTCAGGATCTCTGCTTGAGACATAGAATCTTAACCTGTGAACATTCTCTACAGTGTGAGCCTGAACATTTATAGTTTATATTCTGTTGTCTGACAAAAACACTCTGAATAAAGCACTTTAAAAAAGGAAGGATTTGGGCTGGAGTGATGGCTCAGGGGTTAAGCCTCCACCTTGCAGGCGGAAGGTCCTGAGTTAGGCTACCAGATCCCACAATAGACGCCAGGCGGAAGTGGAGGCGGCCTGCGCTTCTGGTCCTGGTAGGGCGGAGCCTGTAATCCCAGGGCAGAGTACACAAAGAGGAGGTGGAGGCGGTCCATGGTGGTTCGCGAATTTGTCCGTGGTTCTACACACACACACACACACACACACACACACACACACACACACACACGCACACGCGCGCGCACACATGCACACAGCTGAATAAGTAATAATAATAAAGGAAGGATTTATTTTTGACTTTTGTTCCAAAGGACAGGGTCCATGATGATAGGAATATATATCTCACCAGCAGGAACAATCAGAGTACTAAAAGGAAGTTGGATGTACTATCTTTCTACCTATAGGTTTATTGGCTGTCTTCCCTACTGATCTAACTCCTTCCCTTTTTTAAGTTCTTGTTCTAGTTTATAGTAACAGGGATGGATACTATTCAGACAAGCAGGTCTTGAGTTCAATCAGAAAGCTGTTGGTTGTCTCCTTGGTGATCACGCCACTGTTGCACTGGAGATCACTTGTTGCCATGGTGATTTGTATTTCAACTTACAGATCTCATACCATTGATGGGGATGGGTTTATTTCTCTGTTATTATATTTACTGGGAACTCACAGTGGAATCTTGGAGTGAGTGCTGGAAATGCATGTATCATTGGGGAGTCCTGGTCCCTCATAGGTGTAGACAAGTCGGAAGAAACCCTGAAATCCATAAAAGCATACAAGTGGAAGGATGTGATGGAATGGGAGGGAAGGGAAAGGGAAAGGAAATGATGAGAGGAAGGAGGGAGGGAAACTGGTATGAATAATCAATATGCTTGTAAAAGTAGAAAAATATATAAAATTGAAAAAATATAATACTAGACAATATTGAGAAAAAAAAAGAGGTAATTGGTCTGTGCTACAAATGCTCATAGCCCTGACCCATTGATGTATTTTCTGTCAAGACTTCACCTTCTAAAGTTTTCACAGCCTTTCCAAATCAACTGAGTAGCAAGAGATTCAAATTCATGAGCTTAAGGGAGAAATGTTTTTAGTCATTCCACAACAGACAATCCAATACAAAATATCACTTGTATAGAGTGGGTGGAAAAAAAAGTGTGGGATCAAAACATAGGTAAACCATATCCAATATAGTGAAATCAGAGTTAGTTACCCATAACTTCCATGACAGGCAAATGAAGATCAGAGAAAGGTACACTGCTGGTAAAATCATGAGTCATCATACATAACATTACTATAGAATTATACTGCTGTTTTAACACCAATCTATTAAAAATACTCTTATATGTTTCCATGATAAGTTTCTAGGTTACTACTAAATCAAGAGAAATTTAATTGTGGTCATTGCATGCAGCAAAGTAATGCCACATAATCTGCAAAGGGCAGCATTTTAATCAGAGGAAGATGATCAGTTCAGTTAATAGGTTGGACATTCATTTTCAATTGAGAAATGGTCCTTAAAAATGTCATTACTAAGAAGCCAGTGCTATTCATTTCTGATATTTAGGATACATTTATTTGTTGTATGGTTAGAATTTTTCAATTTGTGGCAGAAGAAGATAGAGAAATAACCTGCTCTATTTTATGGCAGAAAGGAAATAGGCAATTATTATTTATAGGGGTCCTTATATGTGATTAAATGTTTAATATTTTAGAGTCAGTATAACCTTAAAAGATAATGTGTGCCATTAAAACTGCAAATAACACAGATAAAGCTAAAATTATTAATAATCTTTTCAAAGAAATACTAAACTACACACAAAACAAGTAAAAACTTGGGAAATTTGAGTCTGTAGAAACATTAGAGCTGCATTTGTTGAATATACTATATTTAAGCATATTTGCATATGTGAATTTGATTCAACATGAGGGTCAAAAGGTCATTTTCATCAAAGTACTAGAACAGTCATGTCAAAAGCAGTGTCAACAAGTTTGTAATTGTCAAACACCTGGAGTTATGTTTAATACTTGCAGTATTCTGAAAGGAAAAATTTGCATGTTTCAACCACTACTATGTGTTTTGTGACAAGATGAATACCAAGTATAGAGTAGATGCTCACTGAATTGTTTTTCATACATAAACATGTATCATAATCTTCTAGGAAACAAAAAAATAGCCAGTTACATAAATAAGGAGGAAACAAAATCTAGAAAGAGGAAATATCCCACTCTCTAGGTAGAAAGCACATGAGAAAAATTCACATTCTCAATAGGTAAAAGGACAGAAAGGAAAACTGTTCAAAGGAGACCAATAGCTGTTCAGCAACTAACATGCCTCTGGAATGCCAAGATGCTCAAGGGCATATTGACACAAGAAAACCCACATGACCTCAGAGCTCAGGGATGTGACCTCTGAATCAGATAACAGAATATCTCAACACCCTAACAGGAGGCAGTCTAATGCACTAGAAGAGCATTAAAATAGATAAGAACAACCTACCAGAATGCAAAATACCTGCTACACTGAAACACCCTGCTGTAATCAGACCAACCAAATCTCTTCCTATTCTAAGTATCAGGGATTTTTGCAGAAAAGTGGAGGGTAAGATTTTAAGAGTCTTAAGAAGCCTTGCCCAAGAAATTCCACTCTAGGCAAGGGTTGCTGTGTCCAGGAACCCATTGCAGTAAGACTAGCCTTCACCAGAACTGTACAATGAATGACATATCAACATTCCCCCATAGACTAGTGAGCATCACAGGAGAAACAATTACATACACTGGTAACTTTAGGGGCTAGGGCTAGACAGGTGAAGGGGTGTGCCTTTATCAATGAGTCTGCCCAAAGAAGACCTATTTAGTCTGCCACAGAGGCTGAGACCCTAGTAGAGCAAATAATGCAAAGGAAACCCTGGTAACGACAGAAGCAAACAGACAGGAGGATGGGAGAGAGTGGGAAGGACTGGTAAAGAGAGGAGAGTGTGGAAGTGGAAGGGTGAGGAAGAGGAAGGAAGGGAAAGGGACAGTCACTATGTTTGTAAAACTAGAAAAAAATAACACATAAGCTTGGGTAGGGATTGGGGTGACACAAACAAGTATCTCCAAATAATAAAGATCAAAATGAGAGACCACAAAGCATGGGCATGTTTTTCAGATCTATTTTGCGTTATTTTGGGTAGGAGACTAAATTGGTATGAGGACTATGGTGGTACTCAGTTTATGAAACATTCATTTTTAAGGAATATAAATACCAAATAACTTTAGAATTTACTAACTCAACACTATTGTGACTGTTAATCTCTTGCTTCTAAGGATCCTAGTGCCTTTAGTCCATGCTAGACTCTGAGGGGTCAATGATATGTTGGTCATTGTACAGATCATGCAGAGTCCTATTATAATTGCTTCAGCCCTAACTTGTGTGGAGTATCTTGTATTTAGGGGAACACAAGAAAGAGTTCTAGGAAATGCCACTGAGTCCTTACACCGCATCAGAGAGGAGGACCCAGAGGAAAGTTTGATATATACATTAAAGGATGCTTCAGAGACGTGGGGAGGGGGCACTGGGAGAAAGAGAGGGAGGGGAAAGGGAAGGGAAAATGGGGGAGGGAACAAGGGGGTCCAGAAAAGGGTGGAGGGAGGGAGGGGGATACCTATTACATTTGTATGAGGAGAAAAATTTAAAAAGAAAGAAAGAAAAAGAATTTACTAACTCAAAATTGTGCACAACATTTAAAAGTTAACCTTTAAATTTAAACATTATTTAATAATTCTGGAATCAGAAATCAAAAAGAAGAAATAAGAGAATTTGGGAAATCAATGAAACATATGTGTTTAAGTATTTTTTATTCATGTGAACTGACTCTAAAGATATATCTAAAGTATGTGCATGGTTGAAGGACAAACTGTTGCAAGATGTGTATTATATTAAACTGCAATCTGCAACATTCAGGTAAATGTAGATAGAGGTTACCTTAATAAAAGATATAAAATATGCTTCAATTATATCTGTAAGCACTTAGTTACCTGGCTTGATGGTTATATCATTTGCTGCATCTACCCAATGGCTGACAAGGACTAATCACAGTCGCAAAAGAAGAAACAAGGGGTGCACTGCTGAATTTATAGGTTGGGTGTAAAAGGTTTGAAATGACTTCCCAATTATGTTCTGTGGTTAATTCTATTCAGGAGTTCTTTTTTTCACATTTTTATTATCTTTTTGTTCACATTTTCCTTGTTCCAGTCTCCTTCAATTTTTTCAAAATGTTCAAATCTTCATTTGAGAAGACAGGGACTTTCAGTTCTATGCTTGTGCCTACTTATAAAGGCGTGCACCCACGACTTTTTCCAAGCCTCAAGTAGTTGTGTTAAACCATCCACTCCTATGCTCACATATACACATCATTTAGGAAGATGGACTTACTCATATGTATGTCGATAGGTATGTAGAAGTGAGTTTGATTTTAATTGTAGGTGTTTGTTCCTGTACCTATTACATCTCTCTGCACATAAAGCAAGTCTTCCTGTCTCTAGTGTAAGCCTAGCATTTCTCACTAGCCAGACTCAAGTTCATAACCACATTGTGTGTTTCATTTTTAAATAAACATTCATAGAAGAGTCTGAGAAGAAACATTAAGACCATGATAAAAATATAAAAGGACAGGATAGCTACCCAGATAAAATTTGTCAATTTCTGTACAAACCGGGCTTCATTAAATTTTGCTCAAAACAGTATTAAGTGATTTATTATAGAAGCTGATTGAAGCTCACTGGGAAAGAGATTTGCATAATATGCTAAAACTCTGAAATATGGAGAGATGCAGTCCATACATAAAACTGGCTGCCATAATTATGTTTGCTCTTTGCCTGTATGTTCCTGCTGAGCCTTAATCACATGGATGTTTGTGCCTTTTGGTTGTTTTCATGGTTCTCAAAATTTGAATCCTATCTGATTGCC
Source organism: Typhlomys cinereus (assembly GCA_023101885.1). Classification (NCBI taxonomy): domain Eukaryota; kingdom Metazoa; phylum Chordata; class Mammalia; order Rodentia; family Platacanthomyidae; genus Typhlomys; species Typhlomys cinereus. The sequence continues at coordinate 8,839,359 of JALPQD010000019.1, forward strand.
AGGAGCCAAATGAAGACCACCCATTGCTCGCAGTTTATTGCTGTGTAGATCTCAGGAATCATCTTGGTATACTGTTTGTTTTCCTCTAAATCAGAAGCCAAAACCACCTGATATGGGATTAGGCAAATTTTGTGTCTAAATAGATAATGGTTTGATAGAGATGGATTTGCTAAGCTTTCCTTTGGCTTCCTGTACACAAGGCTATTTGCTCCCTGTCATTAGAGCTCAGAAGCAGAATACTGCAAAACTCATCCGTTCTGTGAATTTAGACTGCCTAGTCCATCCAGTTCTTGGAACACACTGAAGAGCTCAGAATTATTGTGTCTCTTTAATTTTCACTAAAATTTGGCTAAATCTCACTTGGAATATAAATAAACTTATAGATCTGCCTCATCATATTTCAGTCATGCCCAATTTTTTGGCTTGGCTTTGCATTGTGCTTATTTCATAAGATTAATAATTAGATTTTATCCACAGGAAATATTTTTCCCAATATCTTTTTTAAAAATGTGTTATAAAACATATGAAATGCAAGCTGAATTTTAAGATGTTTTATAGAGAAAAAAACAGAATATTCTTATGCAACAGGGATATGTTTCTAATATATAAGGAGGAAAAAAGTTTGGCTGTAGCATCTAGGAACATATTTTGTATGAATTCAGAAAACTAAGGAACGTGAATAGCAAACGCACAAATTGGCTTTTGGAGGATGTGCTTACAATATCTAAGTATGATTGCTTCCTGTTCTCTGGAAAGTGCCATTTTATGAACTGAATTTGAACTCAGAAGTTGAGCCTATTAAAGATTAGATTACTATCTAACAAGGCTTAATAAAATATAAACCACTCTGTTTAGGTCACAATTCTGAGGAACAGGGAAAACAGCTTAAACTGAAGAAGACTTCAACAGTCTGTGTTCTTTTTTTTTTTTTTTAATTTTCATTTGTGGTCTGTTTTCATGAGCTTATTTTCTTGTGTTTTCCAATTCAGTTGAAATATATTTTGAATTAGATTTAAATCACCACAAGTATTTTTTAATTGTAACAATCTCATGTACTCCTTGATTAGCAATAATATGGAGGTAATCTCATTATAACCTCATCTCAAAGCACAGTGGTAAAGACAATATGAGACACAAGGACTTTCTTGTTTTCATAGTATGTCCTTTATAATCCTGGGAGCTCAGATTATAAAATTAGACCAAAAAGAAAAGAGAAAATGATTATGACGTTTTCCCTGGGATTTAATATAGTTCCTCAATATATATGCCTGTGGATTATAAATGATGATCAACATTTTCAATTTAAAATACATAAAAATTACATAATGCCATACCTGCATACTATACCAAGAAAAAATATGGAATACTGATAAAAACTTTGCTCTGTCATGTAGCAACATTCAGTGCCAAATGAGATTCAGTGCTAATTTCAATAAATACACAAATAATAACTAACACACATCAGGAGAATACACTTCGAAAGTACGCAGGAACTGAATAAATAGATCATTGAAATGTAAAGATGAATGTGTATTTCGTTGCACTTGATAATATTCTCAGGATCCTCAGATGTATCAGTTTTGCTGAATGTCTTCAATCGCAGTTGATTCTCACAAAGCTCTTGTGTTAGGTTTGTCCAGTATTCTCTGCCATCATCATCATCATTGTCATCATTGTCTCTGCTACTATCGTTTTACATTTAGCTACATTAGAGTCAAGGGCAATTCTTCTGCTTTAATCAGGCTTTTGTTGTGGTGTGTGTTTTGTTGTTGTTTGCTTCGGATTTAGCTTATTCAGGATGTATTCAAAGTGGTACCCCAGTCCTCTTCCTCTCTCCTTTACTGCCCCCACACCCTTGTCATCCTCCATTGTACTCTCCCTGATCATAGTTTGGCACAAGTGTCAACATGACAGTTGAAGGTTTGAGTTCTGGGCACATTTGAGTGTTTGAGTTAAGCCCAGAACTTGGTTCTGGAGATTTTCTAGCTGATAAGGAAGGTCCAGACCATGGTGAGTGGGACTAGGCCTTGGAATAAAAGACCAAGAGCTGATTGAGAAATCTGGCATCTTTTTGTACACTTGGCCATACATGCTGCTCTGACAAGTAAAGATCGCCCCTCTCTCAGCTGTTACGTAGAGATGGTTTGGCCAGTTCCCTTGGCCCTGGTGTTGGTGTGTGCTCTGCCATCAAGCTGGACTATGAACTGTAACTGGACTATCAGTAAGAAAATAAATCCCTTGTTCTATTAAGTTATTTGGTCATTTATAAGCAACCATGCAGGTGAACTGCAACATCCCCTTCCCCCTTCCTTTGATCACCCTCCCTCCCTTCCTCTCTCACAGTTCCTCCTCCTTTCTCTCTCCCATCCCCTGGAGCATCCCTTTATGTGGGCTCTGAACCTTTTCAGAGTCCTTCACCTTAGTGAGGGTTCAGGACCTCAGTGACATAGTCCAGAGAACCTTCTTGGGTCCCCTGTTAGCACAGGAAATCTATTATGATTGTTTAATCCTTGCCTCTAAGGATACTACTGTCTGAAGCCTTCTCCCCTGTGATCTATGCTAGAATTTGGAGGGTCATTGACATTTCAGCCATTGTTTAGGCCAGGCAAAGTCCAATCCTGGCTGCTGAAGCTCTAACTTGTGTAGAATATCTTGTATATCATTGGTCCTTGCCATTTTTAGGCTCTTACAACATTACTGCCCCATCTTCTACAAGGTTCCCTGACTTTAGGACGGGGACAGATTTGGCTGGTCTGGTCCCAGGTGAATAATGTACGGTCTTTGGTGTTCTGAATTATGATTTCTTGATGTTTTCAATTTTGTTTTCCCTACACTGACCCAACTGGTATTGAAGGTCACCTCTTAACCAAGATAAAAGATGGTTTAAACAAAGATCTTAATATAAGAGGAGACTCAAAGCCAGATGGTTACTGTCTATCTGCCAGTCACTATATCCTTCCTGATTGGTGAGATCGAATATACTTATTCCCAGGTAACCAGAAAGGGAAGTGAAAGTGTCCTGCACCAGATGTCTCACTACTTACATGCGATACATGACTGTGATCTATTTTCCCTATTGAAGCATGAATAGTTTTTAAAAATGTTGAGAGTTGGGATAAGATAAGTTGGTTGGCAAAGACTTCTGAGAGAACCTGGTCACCTCAGTTGATCCCTGGAGTCCAAGATGTCATGAAAGGAGAGAAATGACTTTTAACAGTAGTCCTCTGGTCTTTCTGGTCTCTACATATAGAATATGGCAATGGAATAATCTCTTGTGCTCTCTCTTTCTCTAATTCTTTCTCTTTCTTGCTTTCACCCTGTCACAAATAATTAAAATATTTTAAATAACTGAGAGCTGTCAAGCACGCCGAATACTCAGATTATAAATACATATTTTAATTTGACCCCATGGGAAAACATTTTCCTCATTCATAGGAATGAAATTTATAGATGTAGAATAGAACAGCACAGATTCATGTCTAGTAGAAATGTTTAGAATCTGAGATTCCCCCTAAAATTGCAGTAAACAATAGATGAATATTAATATAGAGAGAAACAGCGACACGGTAAGTCACAAAAAATTACCCAGAACGTGATATAATTCAGAAACTTTTGGTTATATTCCATACCTTTGGATTTTTCTGTTTTGAAAACTGAGTGACAATAAATTCTAGATAGTTTTGTTGTCTCTGGAATGTGAGATTGTATCTTTACAAGAAGTAATATTTCTTACTAAATGTGTGCTTGAAAATGATAGACAATTTAATCAATTTAATTTTGTTTCTATACTGTTTAAGCTCATTATCGCTACCAGAACGGTCTAAGAACATTTAGATTTTCCAATGGAAATGAAAAGTACATTTTTCCTGTTTATTTTTCCACTACAAGATGACATTTTCTTCTTACTTCCTTAGATGCTGCAAAGATTATGTATTTATGTCTTTGGGGCAAGGAAAACAACTTTTTTACCTGTTAATTATTTTAAACTATTGTTTTAATAATCTGCAGGGATTATGACAAGCAAAACCAAACAAAATATCAGTGTATTAACAGAAGAAACAAAAAATGTATGTAAGTGTTTAGTGAGAAAGGTAATGAATAAAATTAGAGAACACTGTCAGGAGATAGGAGAAAAGAAAAAGAAAATTATAATGATTTGAGTAGTTCTCAGCTGGGAAATTGTCAACCTAAAGAGAGGACTAGCTTCCAGGTGAATAAATGTGTACCGCTGTTCTAAATGTTCATGTGGCAGTTAACCTTGGTGCAGAGACATGTTCCTTTACAGCTCCTGTCTCGACTTCACCGGAAGTCCCCATTCAAGCTCATAGATTCTCTAGCAGGTAACTCTACATCCTCTTCTAAAGAAGTCATCTACCTCTTCCCTTTCAGCATTGTGTTTTTTTTCAATGTATCAATCAAACAATGGAAACGATGTATACTATATTTAAATTTTGTTTCATCTTCTCTGTGTAAACCCATAACTTTTTTAATATTTTATTTTATTACATTTTTATACATGAAAACAAGTTTAAGCAATTTTCTGCTTATATTACCCAATCCCATTCCCATCCTCATCACAGTATAAAATGTTCTTCCCAGTCAATTTCCTTCTTGTTTATATATCTTTCTTGCATAGCTGGCCCCTGATTTTCATTTGGGTTTCCTACACCTGAATGTGCTTGTTCCCTTACTAGAGCATCACTTTTATGTTAGTGGTGGTTGTACTGAGGGAAGGAGCTCGCTAAACCCCGTGTAAAATAAACACTAAATTGTCTCAGTGAGGTGTGGCACTAGATGCATACAATCCTTTTGTAGTCACTTGAGTTGGATCAGTCCTTTTGCAGGTCTGGTTAAGTAGACACAGTGGTAGAAAGTTCTTGGTACAAAAAGTCCCGTTTGGTTCAGAGCCTGGGACCTGTATTTGGGCATGGTCTGTGTCCTTAGCAACTGTGGATGTTGTGATATGCAGGTCTAGAAGCAGAGTCTGACTCGTTTGCCTGAGCAGGGTCAGGGACTCTTAATCAGTTCTTACTGTGGTGTTTCAGTTCACCTGCATGGTTAGCTAATAAATGATCATCAGATTGCTTAAGTAAACAACAGGGTTTATTTTTCTCTTATCAATAGTCCGGTTACAGTCTGTAATCTAGCTTGATGAGAAGGTACATGCCAACACCAGGGCCAAGGGAATGGACCACACCATCTCTACCTACTAGCTTAGAGAGGGTCCATCCTTAATTGCTAGACCAGCATGTCTGGCCAGGTGTACACAAGGAAGCCAACTTCCTCAAATGCTCTCAGTATTTTATTCATCTGTTCAGGGCCTAGTCCCACCCACCATAGACTGGGCCTTCCCCATCAACTAGACAATCTCCTGCAGGTTTGCTCTGGGTTTAACCCAACCGCCAATTCTCTGCAAATGTGCCCAGCACTCAAACTCTCAACTCTCAAGATGTGGGGACACATCCAGTTTGGATTCTGGGGAGTATGAGTCTGGAAGCAAAGCAGTCAGTGTTATTCTGGAGACTGGGGCTCTTTGTTAAGTCTGGCCTGGACCACATCAGCAATAGTAACTGATGTGTTTGAGTGCAGAGATAGAGCAGTCCTGTGTAGAAGGAAGACAGTAACTTTCCCAGGGTCTCACCTGTGTCCACAGTAATCACAAGATGCAGGTGGCTGTTGCTGTTTTAAAGGTATAGTGGCACAGAAACCAGGACCAGCTGGGGCTTCACCAACCCCCCATTGTCTGGAACAGTTCAGTTACTGGAGCGGGTCTATTAACCTTTGTTCAAATGGGTTCTGAGGATTCAAACTCAGATCCTCATGCTTACATGACAAATGTTTTACTTTTTGAGCCATAGTCTCAGCCCAAAACATGTATAATTTGAGAAGAATATAAAACTACTATGATCTGGATATTTTGTAGTTATGCCACATATTTCTCTACTTATGGGCAGTACATATAAACTTGAAACTTATCTGGAGAAGTAGTTATCTGTAGAGCATCAAGAAAAATTTGTGATTATTAACACATGTGTGTTTGCAAGAAAAGACAGTGCAATTGAGACAATAGGGGAATGATCTCTATTAAAATATACAGAGTTAGTGTAAACACAAGAGATAGAAAAGTGCAGAACAAATCCTAAGTGCATATTTGTACATGCAAGAGTTACCTAGAGAAATGAGATAAACCTCTTTTTTCAGTCTTCTGTTTTCACAACATTAGTTTAAAAAATCTTGTTTAGTTTTTTCTGGGACACATTTTACTACCATTCATGAGTTTCTTGTCATTTTTTTCATTTTCAGTACCATTTTATCATGAATTCAAATCTAACACTGAGAATTTTTTCCTTGCTCTTTTCACACTGCCTTATTTGGTCACATGATAAAGTGTCAGAGACTGATATTAAACTAAAATTATACTTATTTTTTCTAACCTTGTAGCATGAGCAGTATAGCCTAAATTTCTAGCTCACTTCCTGTCATTCAAGCAGTGTCCTTTTTTTGTTTCTCTGTGACTTTTGTTAGATGTCTGAAAGTGGACGAAGAGATGAAAAGACTTCTTGCCTTTTCTGCATGAACCACCTATACTTAGAGATTAAGATTCTACACTTCATACTCATCTAACTTCAATTACTTTCTGAAAATTCTGTTCTTAACTACTTTTATGTAATGATTATGGATTAGGCATGTTAAATCTGGAGGTAACGAAGTATAACCCATATAGTAATGCTCATAGTTTCATTTGTTTCAAAGCAATAATTGAATATATTTATAACATATATAAAACAACAAACTGGAGAATGCACACAAAGAAACAATTTTCTGTGATGAAAAGACTGAAAATAAATGTATGCATTCATCAGTAATATTTTCAGAGGCCTATTTTAATCTGGAGAAGGAAGTGACCACAGGACTAAGTTAAATAATTATAATTTCTTTGATGCTTACAGAGGTTAGGGAGATCCTTTCACAAGTAAGTATATGAAGACAAGATACCTGGATGGAAGTTGGCAAATCTGCAAGTAAGGATGTAGATATTGGCTTTTGCCAATATCTTAGCTCCTACTGTAGATAATGGTATGGCCAGTGCTTTGGTTTCTGTGGAATTTTTTTGCCATCATGATTCACTGTAATTTGAAGTTCTAAGCTTGAATAATAGTCTAATTAAGCTTCTTTTTTACCTCAAATTGAACCAAAATTGTTTGGTCATGTGTTTATTAAATCAACAAAAATGTGAACCTCATACCCTAGTCTATAAATGGGTAAACTTTTCTGTCTGATTTGGATATGGAGTGAAGAAAGAAAAAAAGAAAATTAGCTGAGCACCATCAGTCATCACATTCCATTTTAAAATTGCTGACAGAATGTATCAAGCTGCCTTCCCATCTCGCCGTCATGCCTTTTCTTCCATGATGGACTACATCTCTTTTAGCTGGAAACTGAAATAAAGGCTTTATTATTTAAATTGCTTCTTGTCAGGTATTTTTGTCACAGAACTGAGAAAAATCAACAATACAGGGACGTTTTCAAGTCACTCACACACAGATGTTGCAGGACAGTTGTACAGTCAAAGTTCCTAAGGAAAAAAAAATTGGCAAGAAGTCAAATTTGGTGGTTGATGGTACCTCTAAGAGCCTAAAGTCTGAGTATCAGTTCACCAAAGGGCTAAAAGCAGGATGAAAGGACAGAACAGTGCAGGTAGAAAATATTATATTTATACTAGGAGCATTATATGCATATTTATAACTTGAGAGAAAATATTTTGTGATGGATATTATCACACAGCTGAAGACCCTTTCTGCCAAGTATAGATGTTGGAGAGGCACAAAGTATGAGTAGAAAGCATGGTAGTCAAAAAGTGTGGCCCCTTGCTTTCTCACCTCAGTCAAGGATTTGCAATATCAATTAAAGTAATCAGTTTCTGTGATTTGCAGAGCAGCTCCTTGGCAGTGTGTAAAAGACAAAGAGGTAAGGTAGACAGTTTTATAGTTGAAAATCAAAGTGGCTTTAGAGAGCTGATTCAGCCTCATTGTCCATTGCTGCAATAATGCCTGATCTGATCAACTTAGAGGGAAATGCCTTAATTACAGCTCATAGTTCCCTATTGTGATTATTATTGTGTGGAATTCACGATGGTGAATCCTAGAGAAATGGACATATCACACCCATATCAAAGAGCAGACAGCAGCGGTTAGTGTTTCATACTTGCTTGATCACCTGTCTCCCAAATACTCAACTAGCTCTCCCAAGCTTTATCTACTAACCTAGAGAACTGTACTACCCACTATGGGTTGGATTGAGTCTTACTACTTAAATTTTATAACAAACACAATCTCCTAATGTCTTACTCAGAGCCCTGCATTACAATTCCTTAGTGGTGTGCCCAGAGGCCTACCACTTAGGTGTCAGGTTCACATCACATCATGAGTTAAATAAAGCACTGTTTCTCACATCCATTTGCTGTATGCAACCGCATACCTAAGAAGAATTAATATCAATAAGTGATAGGATCCCTTGACAGTATATTAGAACCTGCGAAATTTTGTTGTGGTATCTTCCTAATTGTTGAATACCCCTCAACTATTAAAACTTGATCAGATCAGAAATCAGTGAGACTTCAGAGGTCCTCTGTTTAAATGTTTCATAATACATTGCTATGTATCAAGGTATTATCAATTGGAAAATCATTTGGAATAATAGAAATTTGCATATAAAGAATTAAATGAAGATATCCTATAATAATGGTATTAGAAAACACTCAGGAATGTCAGTGAAAGGAGGGTTCCCCCTGTATTATTTACACATCAGGGAGGTACCCAATGTTTGAAGCAATGTGAAGTTTATTGTGACTGAAATGCTGAAATAATACTGAAATAATATGGTAAGTCCCAACATCTAATGTCAACTTACATTTTTGTTCTAAGACGTGGAAAATTGAGGCTTGGATTGAGATGGAAGCTGCCTCCCCACTAACTGTAAATGTAAATTAAAGGAAGTTGTCAACCAAGTCACTGGAGGTTCCCTACTATATGCATACTACACTATTGTAATAGTGATTATTTATTTAACAACACATAAAATCACCAATGAGATATACTTCTGAATTGAACTGTTAGAGTTTCTTTAAATTATATCAACCTCTGAGAATATCAGTGAAGTATTTCTTGCTTACATTAACTGTTGTGGGAATACCCACCATAAATGAGGCATTTTGCTGTGGTGGCTCAGATATAAGAAGGATTAAAGGACAAAGTTTGTCTTTTTACCTTCTTGCATTCATGGAAAGTTCATATGCCTTGTTGCTTCTGCTGCCACTATTGCTGCCCACCACACTGAACTAATTATCTAGTTTTCTTTGACTTTCAACCTCAGCTCCACATTGGTGCTAAGACACTAAATTACACGAACTGACAAGCTACCATATCTCAGCATCTTCAGTGTGACATCAGCCATTTTTGGAATACATAGACCATATGGTATAAATTAATCTAACAGATTCCATTTTAAGGTACATTCGTTCTGTTTGTTCTGTTCTTCAAGAGATCCCCATATAATACAATAACTAATATTCTTGGCAAGATATTCACACTGGTTCAACAATTAATACTAGAACTAACAACTGTTTTTTTTTAATTGTGCTTTAAGTCCATTCTACAGAAGGGAATCCCTGTTTGATACTGTAAACCCAGGCAAAAATCTGTGATTAAGGATTTTATAGATATCACTGAAGAGCTGTCTGATTCTTTTAATACTTTCAACAGCTTTTGGTCTCTGGATTATGTCTATCTGAAAAATTGAAATGGCTTGTGTCATAATAATTAAGGATATTTGAAATCTCTAAATCACTGGAAAAGAACATTCTTTTCCAGTTGAGATGTTAATCGAATCTCTAATACTTGGATCAAGCAATGGTTTTGAGATAAAAGGGATGAAATACTGTAGATAAACAAGTATACCTTAATTGCATAGTACATTTTACTCTCTTGAACATATTATTTAAAGACCATTGAAATAATTAATCTTCTTTGTAATTTATGTCAATAACTTTCTGGTAACTGTCTATGCTCTCAGTATGTTGACTTCTATCCCATGAGCCTGGAAAAGAAATTGACATATTGGTGTTAGGGAGTTGAATCAGCGAATAAAATGAATGTGATGCAAGACAAGAGGACACAAATAAAGTACCCTAAGATCCAATTTTAAATACTATTTAGGCTTGTGTCTCATCTGTCACCAAAGTATGGTAAAGTTGGGAATAAGCAGAACAAGATAGCTGTCTAAAGTAGCTCTATCAGCAAGCTACTGATTTTACAACAGGTTTAAAGAGAAAAAAAAAGTGGGAAAGCAATTGGAGATGCACCTAGTATTAACCCAGGGTGAGTGCTTGGGCACACTCACTTGCACACATGCACATACACACACCCTTGCACACACACACACACAAACACACACACACACACATGAACATACACATCCACACATATACATGAAAATGGAAGACAAATAAATTAATTTTAAAAGAAGCTGGTGGATTAAATTCATTTTTTAAATGAAATAATTCTTCAGAATTAGTTAACATGCTGGTTGGAGAGCTTTCAGATGTTCTCAGAGAGTAAAATGTCTCCATGTAGAGATTTGGAATGTACTGATAAATACACACTGTCATGTTAAAATCACAAAGGCCATATCTAGAAAGATTCTCCAGAGGGTGTCTGACAAACTGAAAGCAAATAGAAGCATGAATATATTGTGATCAACCTACAACAGATGGTTCATCTTGCCATTTTTCAACTAAGCTGTAGTGTGAAACTGATATACATTCAGTAAGTTCCTTTGAATTTCAAACAATGATCTTTTCTCAGCCTGAAGATATATGATAATGGTATTTTATTGGAAGCAACAGTGAAAGCCAGCCCAGATCCCTATCAGCAGTGCAATCACCAGGATAAACATCTTATACTGTGATTCTACTCTATTGCCAAACTATTATGTCAGTATGTTTTTTGTGTGTACAATTCTGCTTCAACTTGTAATATTTTCAATTTTTGAATTTTTGTGCATAATCCCACTGTAAATCATGGAGTGTCTATTCATAGAGGTGAACTTTGAGTATAAAAATCAGTTGGCGGGGCTGGAGAAGTGGCTCAGGGGTTAAGCCTCTGCCTTGCAGGCAGAAGGTCCTGAGTTCGGATCCTAGACCCCACGTATAGACGCCGGGCGGAAGCGGGGGCGGCCTGCGTTTCTGGTCCTGGTAGGGCGGAGCCTGTGAATCCCCGGGCATAGTAAACAAGGAGGAGGCGGTCCATGGTGGTTCCCAAATTCGTCCGTGGTTCTACACACACATACACGGACACACACACATACACGTGCACAATTGAATAAATAATAATTTAAAAAAATCAGTTGGCTAATATACAACTGTTTGGAAAAAAGTTATTTCCCCACACAATCCAAGGAAACAATAGTTACTGTGTTCAAATCTCCAGAAGTTTTCCCTGAAGGAAGAAAAAAGGAGAATATTATTTTAGTTAGACAAATAAACAGAAGAATTGGCCTACCAAAACAGTAGTCCTTCTACTTTTTCTTAGAAGAACTTCATTGAATGCTTCAGGCATAATATTTGTGACATTTCTGAAAAAAGACTGCTGCTACCCAACTCAAACGTAGAGGCAAGTGAATGTGTTAGCATCACAGATATGGTTTTATTTCCCTAGAACTTAATTTGAAAAGAAATAGAGTTTGGCATACGTAACTGTTACTCTTAATTATTGCTGTTATTGAGCACCCAAAGTCAAGCAACTTAAGGGAGAAAAAGCAATTTATTCATCTTCAGAAGGGATATACAATCTTTCATGGAGGAGGCTGCATGGCTGGCTGGCCAAAGCTGCAGTCAGGCCAAGTCACTCACATCTGTGAGGCTAGTGGGTGAAGGCTGAAGGCTGGAGGATTCCTGGAGAGTCTCTCTTCCTTCCAGTCTTCTGTTCTGTGGTTCCTTTTTTCTAGTCCACTACTGGGAGATCTAGGAAGATCTAAGGAGATCTAGGGAGGTTCTGATAGGCTCTAGGACTGGTCTTCATATTATAAATGTATTGATCCAAGTGATCTCTTCAGGTGGTCTCAGCTGATCTTAGTTAATGTAAGGTGTGTCACGTTGAAACCCAGGATTAACTATCACAGCATAGATAGCTTTTTGAAAATAAAAGATGGAGCAGTTATTTTCCAAATCAAATGAAATGTCCTGAAGATTCTGTTTCAATAAAGAAACTTAGCGGAAATAAATGCACTTAAATAAAGAAAATTAATAAATCAAAATACTTATTAAATTGAAGAAGATAATTTAATTTACTTTATATTTTCGTCAAGTGTCTTATAATTGGTGGATTTGAATGAAATTAGAAAATAGTAAAATAAATGAAAATAAACGATTTTAACTGTGGTGACTACTGGTGTTATATAAACGTAAATAGCTTCTGCTTACAGAGTCAGAGGAAAGTATATCATGTGCATTTCAAAACATCATGAAGAAGTGTGTTATTATATAAAACAAGAAGAAGATTGCTGAAGCTGCTCACAGTGTTAATAAAGGATCAGCTACAAGGCAGCACAGAAATGACTGATGAACACATATTTGAAAGTTTGTTCACAACAGATTCAAATCTCAGCTATGATGTCAATCTTTCAGGATGACGAATTAATCAAGTTTATGTGGTCTTACAATTAATTGTAGGAGCATAATACTGAAAAAGTAGCAATATCATACAGATTTGCCAAAGTCCAAATTCAGGTTCAACTTTTTTCTAATGGGAATAATAGAGCTGAGTAGGGGAGGATTGCATGGATCCCTGACAAAAATAGTGCAAACTTTTGTCTTAATATTTGTGCTCACAAATCTTACAGAGAACATTGTTTCTTATCACAAATTTTCTCTGATATTGCTGATCAAAATCTCTGTTCCTTAGTAAAAGCATCACGCCTTTTCTATCTTTTTTTTTTTGTTGTTGTTCCATTGCCCTGTTCAGCAACAGAAATGACTCTGTTGGACCTGAGAGCTCAGGTCAGCTCAGCCTTATGAATCTTTCATTGCAGGATCAATAGCTACCCAACATATTCTCCTATGGTAATCGCAGAGGAGCAAGAGAGGTGAAGAGAAGCATGTTAGGCTTTGTAAGATTTCTTTCAAGGTTGCATGCTAATCTGTAAGCCCTTTCCAAAACTCCCTTAATCAAACTCTGGGAATGACACCAAACATCATCTGGCAAGTCATTTGAGTGACACTGTTGCAGTTAAATCTGAGAACCAGCTGCCCCTCCTTGAAAATTTTCAGTACTTTGTGTTATCCTAACCAACCAAGTACTCTCAAGAGTAGAGGAAACTTTGTCATACACACTACAAGCAAGTGTGAAGGGATAAACATAGTGTCAGGGAAGGAAAATAGTCTTCATCATGCTAACACTTGGGTGCTGTGGAGACTTAGAAATAAATAATTCTATAAGGAAAAAAAAGTTCATTGCTGCCACATTTAACACTTACCACAAGACATTTAAAATGACAAAAAATTAATGTACTACATCTTGTTAAATGACTGAAGCAACAACAACCTGGAGTTCTGTTCTTCCCATTGTTAAACTGTATTCTCATCCCTTCATCAGCATAGGCATTTAAGAATTGCTGATTCTTTTTGATGCACTACAAATAATGAAGAAATTGCCAACAAAACAAAGCAGAACATTTTCTATAGTGTCTCCTTCCAGAGAGGACTGTCATTTAGAAATGTGGTTTTCCACATTCTATTATTTCCCTATTTATAAATTTTTCAAATAACATAAAATTGTATAGTTTTATAATATTTTCACTCAACAGCACCAGAATATTCTGTTGTTTTTATTTTCCAGATATTTACTACTTTGTGCTTATGAAATTGCAATATCAGTTTGAAAATGTCCAGTCAAACTCAGATGTTTGTCTGTGACGCATTTGGGTTTATTTAACTGAAATGGAGGAATTGAAGACTATTATTTTTTTCTGCTATTGCTAATTGAATATATGACTTCTCTTGTCTCATTTTCTGTTTGCATATGTATTTCTACATTCTCTTCACCTCTGTGTTTTCATCTGCGTATGATGTGTGTTAGATGTGTTTGTGTATTTATGTGTACAAATGTTTATGTGAGTGAGCATGAATATATGTTACAAGACACATATGATCACAGAACAACTTCAGTTGTTGGTCATAAATTTCTGTTGTTTACAATAAGGCTTCCTTATTATGTTACTGCTTTATATATGAAGCTAACTAACCTGCAAGCTTTTGAGGATTCTTTTAAGTCCACTTGCCTTCCTACCACAAAAGCATTAGAATTACAAACACATACTCCAATCAACTTTAATGCTTTTGTAAGTTTTGAACTCAGGTTTTCATGCTTGTATAGAAACTGTTTTATCTGTTGAGCTGTTTCATACACTCCCATATGGTTTTCTAATGTCACTATGATATAAAATCATCTTTCCCATTTTACAATATTTCTCCTGCATTTATCTATCCATGTTTTTATAAATAAGCAAACTGCTAAAAGATAAGTAGGATCTAGAGAGACAAATGATGATAATTCATATCAACAATAAGGGAAAGTTTCATCTCACAGTTTTTTCTTCAAAAAAGCATAAATTCCAAATTCAGAAAGAGAAATGGTAACAATATAAGAAAAACACTAATAAATGCATATTTATTATGAGAGATTTATCACCTTCCCCTTATATTGCTAAATATCACTAAACAAAAACAAGTAGAAAGTTGGAACAACTGAGAGTCATTTACATTTGAGTTAACACTTAGCAAAATTTAATGACTGTAACGCAATGCAAATAAATTACCAGCATTATTTTAAAATCCATGCATTGTTAAAATTTAATGTGGTGGCATGCAATGTATTCTTGGTGCTAGGGAGGTAGAGATTGATGATCCTTTTAGGCTTTCCGATAGAAAAGTGCTACCTCAGGCTGGAGAGATGGCTCAGGAGTTAAGCCTCTGCTTTGTAGGCAGAAGGTTCTGAGTTCGGATCCTAGACCCCACGAATAGACGCCAGGCAGAAGCCAGGGCGCCTGCGCTTCTGGTCCTGGTAGGGCGGAGCCTGTGAATCCCGTGGCAGAGTAAGCAAGGAGGAGGTGGAGGCATCCATGGTGGTTCCCCAATTCGTCTGTAGTTCTACACACACTCACATACACACACACACATGCACACACATACATACACACGCACACACATGCATACACGCACAATTGAATAAAAAATAAATAATAAAAAAATTAAAAAAGAAAGAAAGAAAAGTGCTACCTCATTACAGGTCAGTGAAAGACCTTGTGTAAAAAAAAAAGTGGATAACACATAAGGCATAGGACTCCTCTAGTCTTAATTCTCACATGCACACATATTCATGTATGTGCAAGTATATCCATTTACACATATGTATCTAAGATGCATCAACAATCACACATGTATATAATCTATGCACTTGAAAAAATGAATCCAGCAACTGAAATTACACAATATTTTTCAATAAAAATTCATTAAAGTAAAATTATTCTATCTGGATTTCCTAAGCATTAAAAGTTGTTTTTGAAGGAAAAACTAAATACAAAGAAGCATTCCAATGATAGATACTTATTCATGAAATTATGGATGACCAAAACCTGGGCCTTACTATGGAGAAAATGAAAAACACAATAAGGTTCACATGAACAATCTGTTAGATAACTGTCACAAGAAAGCATTATAAATAAAAATATTAAAACTACCTTAAAATTACCTAAGGCAAAAATGCAAATACAATAGGGAGATATCAGATTTGATATTGAAAAGTATGGCAAAATTACTAATCATTACAAAATATTATACTGTCTTCCAAACATGTTTATGTAAACTCAAATACATTTACTAAAACCAATAATTAGTTTGAAGTAAAAATAACTAAGCCATCTAAAAATGGACTAAGAATAAATAAAAGAATTATCAAATGAATTGATAAAATAGATAATCCAAAAGTCACATTTTTAATAATATTAGATGAAGAGCTAATCATTTTAAGAAGCCAGAATATGTAAAATTTTCTAATTCCAATAAAGACAAATAACTAAAATAGGACTAGCATGTGATCGAGCTACATTCCTCCTGGATATACATTCAAAATAAAGTAAATATAGAGAATAAATTAGATTTGGAATGGCATAAATTCATTTATTGCAGTGCTATTCCACAGTAGTCAAGTTATGCAATCATCCTATGCCTCATATATCCACAAATGAATAAAATGTTACACATACAGACACAATTTGCATATTTGAGTATTATTTAGTCATTATCAATGAAATTGTGTCATTTGGAGGAAAATACATATCATTTTAGCCAAATAAACTAGATCCACAAAGATAAATATCACATTTTTCTCACATGTGGAATGAAAAATAATTAAAACGTAAGTATAAGTCATGAAAACATAAGGAGCTATTTTAAATAGGTGAAAAGGGAGTTGGGTATGAAAAGGTAATATGATATAAACCTACTAAAATACTTTATTTACATGTATGAAAATGAGCAAGGCAACCAGTGCTTTACACAAAATACAAAAAAAATTAGGACAAAGGAACTTCAGGATTTGTGTGTGTGTGTGTGTGTGTGTGTGTGTGTGTGTGTGTGCGCCCGCGCACAGACCTGCGCACAGATGAGGGTATGTGAATGCGTGTGCTTGTGAAAGCCCAAAAATGATAGTGGGAATCATTCTGGATTTCTCTGCCTCCTAATTGCTTCGCTTTGGGTTTTCCCACACTCTGTCTTCCAGGACCTAAAACTGAAGGCTCCTGCTATATCCACCAGGCATTTTTATATCAGATCTTGGGATCTGAACTCAGGTCCTTCTGCTTTCAAAGCAAAAGTTTTAAATAGAGTCATTTCCGCCCGGCAGAAGCTGGGGGCGGCCTGTGTTTCTAGTCCTAGTAGGGCGGAGCCTTTGAATCCCAGGGGCAGAGTAAACAAGGAAGAGGTGGAGGTGGGTCTATGATGGTTCCCGAGTTCACCCGTGGTTCTACATACCCACACACACACATACACACACACACACACAAGCACACTCACGCACAACTGAATAAATAATAAAAAAATTAATAGAGTCATCTCACTAGCCTTGAACACAACTATTTGCAGTAGAAATTGAAATGAGAAAAGATTTGAATATGAAAACCTTCTTCATGATATTCTCCCTAATCATATATATGGAACAAAGCAGGGAATGCTGGATTTGTTATTTAGGCTATGTCTCTGTCTTAAAACTTCTAGGAAACTCTTAATCCCAACAGCAAACTGCCATTTCTCCTCTTATTCTTCTGCGTAGCATGACACAATTAATGGACAAGTTTCCACATGTATAACAGGGCTGGTGCTACAGATCCTGAATTTTTTGCCTAATATATACATAGGATGCAGCTAGCACTTGTTTGCTTCAGGAACACCTTCCATAAATTCTACAGCAGAATCTTTGTCTAAGGCCTTGAGTTTTATTTTAAAATCATGTTCAAGAAATGTTTCCTTTAAGCTTTCAGTCACTCCAATAGCCTTCCAGTATTGTCTTTTTTTTTTTTTCCTTTCTACTTCAATGTGCCAAGGTAAATTATTTTAATTGGAAAACAAAATAACCAGCTGCCAAAGGCCTTCAAGAGATAGGAGAAATATCAGATTATAGCCATATTATTGCTTATGACTCAACTAAAAATAAGAGTAAAACAATGAATGAAATCATTATTTAAACTCTCCAATGTTTACGTTAAGCTACCAGAATTTTCTTTTTTAAAAAATTATTAATTAATTAATTTATTTATTTATTTCTGCTCATACAAAATTAATAGGTACACCGGTCCTCTCCCTCCCTCCACTCCTCCCTGGACCTCCTAATTCCCTCCCCCCTTTTCTTCTTCCTTTCCCCCCCTCTCCTTCCCTATCTCCCAGTGCCTCCTCCCCTCCCATCCCTGGAGAGTCCTTTAATGTGTGTGTCAAACTTTCCTCCGGACATTCTTTTCTGATGAGTTTTAAGAACTCAGTGGCATTTCCTAGAACTCTTTCTTGTGTTCCCCATATGTATAGGAACACGATTGTAGCACACCAGAATTTTCATAAGTTATGTGTGAAAGAATTACGCCCAGTTTATGGTCAGGGTATAGAGACTACCAAAACAAATAATACAATTCAGGATATAAAACATTCAGTGAAATCTATGTTCAGTTGCATCTTTTGCTTGCATGTGCTGTATTGTACCTCATTCTGGAAAAGGTAGGAAATAGAATGAGAACATATGTCCCTAGATCTACAAGATCAGAAACTCTCCTGGTTTCACACCTTTCAAAACCAAATATCTGAAATCATAAACTGGTTTCTCCTGTGCAATTTTGTTCTATTCTTCAATTTTTTTTCACTGAACTTCATTTAGAATTATTAAAAATGATCCTAGAGACAACATAAATCATTCAAGGAAGTGAAAAAGGTTTCATTTATAAAGAAATTTAAAAAGAGGAATTTTTAATTTATGAAACCGATGTCTTTGATTAAGGAAGACGTTTGGTATATTTTATTACTGCAAATAAGAGTACTTACATATGTGCATATTTTATGCCTTTGAATGCGGATTCTGCATTTAGTATGGTATTAAAGTAGAAATAAATGTGTCATTTCACCAAGATAAATGACGTAAATTTTCAGTGTCTCTGTGTGTGTTATGTACAGGTGCATGATGCAAGTATGGTGGCACAAGCACCCATGAATGTTTGGGAAGTCAAAAGCGTTAACTTGTGTATATTCCTTTGTTGTTTTCATTTTGTTTTTTCATCATGATCTCTCTTAAACATAAAGTTCACCATTTGGACCTCAATAGTCACAGAGTAGGACCACATGATCGCATCTTCCTTTCTCTGCCTTCTATTGCTGGTATTGTGTTTGTGTGTGCGATGATTAATCTTGGTTTTTCAATTTGATTGAACAAAGATTCAGATCAGCCATTACACAAACTTAAAGGATTATATGAATTATTCGAAATGGGAAACCATACCCTAAAAAGGAAATCCCAATGAAGAAAGCTTCTCTGAAGTCCTCTGGCCTCCACAAAGTGCTGGCAAACTCATTTTTCTTTGCTGTCTCTGTTAAAACCCAGTTTCCTTAGCCTTCCAATATAGATGAAGGCTTATCTCTCCCCAGAATAATCTTCCTTTCAGCACCAAACTGTAAATTCTGAAATGTTCAACTTTAAGAACTGAGTAGCTACTATAACTCATTGTTACAGACCTTGTCTTGTAAACCAGTCTAATAAATTCCCTTTTGATATATATTAATTTGATAATTCTGTGCCTTCAGAGAACCCTGACTAATTCAGTGTGTTTGCTTTTACATAGGGCCTGAAGCTCCAACTTGAGTTCTCTTGTTTGTCAAAAGTTATTTGCCCACTGATCTATTTCTCAAACCCTAAATAATGTAAGTCTTCTCTAAAGTGGAGGTCCTGTTATCTACATGACATTTGAAGACGTGAAATAATGCACTGTGGAGATGACTAAACATCTGCTAATGGGAATATCTTGATACTTTTTTCACCACATATATTGTTTTCAGTAAGCCTGATTATTTCAGTTACTTTTCATGTTGTTGTTATCATGCCCTACCCAAAAAAATTAAAACAGAATAGGTTCACAGGGGACTTATTCCATCTTGGAATTTTCAGTTATAGTTCATTAGCATGGCAGGTGAGTTCACACAAACATAAGGTACTAAGGGAACTTGCCACAACACAGAAAGAAAATACTACTTCCCTTCATAACATGCCTGTATGCCCATATGGCAAAATACTGGATCTCCATCTTATTTACCTGACTAAAGAATAGTCACACTGGCTGTGGGCAGTGTTTTCTCATCTTTATTAAATTACCTCCCATAGACTTGCTGAAGATTTGCCTTAATTAAACCTAAAGGAGAGCCACAAATTGTGGAATCGAGGTCAGTATCCTATTGTCACATCCTGTGTTCGTATTTTTAATATCTGAAATTTCCCCTCTCTCTGTCCAATATTTGACATATATTAAAAATTGATTATTGGAGCATAAAAATCCTTGAAATATGCTTACTTACTATTTTGCTTTGTGATGAAATATATAAAAGACACATGACTGTTTCTAATGTAGATTTCTGATCTCACAGTTACATGACTCCAGTCTCCTCAGAACTGAAGGTGATCTCCTCTTCCTACCTATACTAATCAGTGTTCACACAATTGTATGTCTGACAACCAATAGATTGCAATTGAAAGACAGCTAAAAATCAATTTTGAAAGTGTAAAAGTCTTATTTAATTTGATTCACTTTTAGAAAAGTCATAACATCTCATATATACACACAATCATTTTTACATACACTCTTCTTGGATGCACAGGGTTCTTTTAGGGGAGAACATTCTTTGAAATGACATGTGCTCTTTGCTAATGTGCTCATGTTTATAACAGTTAATATTTAAGTAATCATTTGAGAGAAAAAACAAAATAATAATAATTAATGCAGAATTATAGTATTTTTGAGTAAATTAGATTAGAAATTTACTACAATCTCTATTAAACTATTTCCCCAAATCTTTGGTAATTTTAATAGCTCCTGAAAATATGTCCAAAATGAATATTCTGACAATGGCACATTACCCAATAAAGATACTATTATACAAAGAGACAGATTAAAGAAGAATGTTCTTTTCCAGGCAAAACATCATATTCATTAAGGTCATCATCACATCTCCATTCATGGAAGAGTATAAACATCCCGATTCATGAAAGAGTATAAAAGATGTTTTTGATCATGAGAGGCTTAAAATCACAAGTGCAATTATCTTTGTCAGAGTCCAATTGAATTCTCCAAATCCTTTGATAAAACAAATGAATATCCCTTTTGAATAACTAAGATAGTGACTACAATAGGACTGCAAATTTTCTAGTCTTTTGATATTTATTTATTTATATGAGCTAGAGAAGAGGTAAGAGTGCAAGGGAGAGTGAAAAAGGGAGAATTAGAGAGAGAGAGAGAGAGATTGAACTCTATTCACTTCTTCAGATACTTGGAAATTATAACCTCATTACATGACTGATCCTACAAGATTTAATCCATGGTAGTGGTAGAGGTAGATGTTATCAAATAGGAGAATTATAAAAGAAAAGCTGAGAAGTTTGGACCAAGGTCATAATTTTATTTTATTTTTTTTAATTTTTATTCAATTGTGTGTGAGTGCGTGCGTGTGTGTATTTATGTGTGTGTGTGTGTGTGTGTGTGTGTGTGTGTAGAACCACGGACGAATTCGGGAACCACCATGGATCCCTGCACCTCCTCCTTGTTTACTCTGCCACGGGATTCACAGGCTCCACCCTACCAGGACCAGAAACGCAGGCCATCCGGTTTCTGCCCGGTAAATACCATTAATCCAGAAAAATAGAATAAAGAGTCTGTTTCAAGGATGCAAATAACTAGAAGCTCACAGAAAGTTTACAACATGATTAAAGTTCTGGAGAAATCAGATGTTTCTAGCAACATCTCCCAGAAGAATACTAAGGAAACTACCAATTCAGTAGTGTTACCAGTGTTACCAGAAACACATGACCAACCACCACCAACAAAAACAAAATCAGTTTCACATGCCATAAATATATTTCTCAGTTAACATCAATGTGATGATATTCTGAAATTTTTAAACAAAATGTTGTTTTCCTTCAATTCTGAGGTAAAATTCACAAAAATAAATGTTATAGAGTTTTTTTAAGCTTTTTAAGATTATTTTATTATTTATTCAATTATGTGTGTGTGCAGGTATGTATGTGTATGTTTGTGTAAAACCACGGACGAATTGGGGAACCACCATGGGCTGCCTCCACCCCCTTGTTTACTCTGCCCCAAGATTCACAGTCTCCGCCCTACCAGGGCCAGAAACGCAGGCCGCCTTGGCTTCCACCTGGTGTTTACCCGTGGGGTCTAAGGATCGAACTCAGGACCTTCCGCCTGCAAGGCAGAGGCTTAACCCCTGAGCCACCTCTACAGCCCCAAGAGATGTTCATTCTAAACAACTGAATATTTAGGTCCATATTTGCTATTTTCATTTTCAAATGAAAGAATCCACTATTACTTGGAGAGGTAATTGACTTTGAGGCAAAGAAAGTGTAAAAAGTAAAGTATAAAAGTAAAAGAAGAAAGTGTAAAAGTAAAAGAAGGAGGATAGAAGTAACCAAGAAAGAAGGAGGTAATGACCCAAGAAAACATTCTGTGGCTCTAAGAGGAAATACTAGGTCAATAACTTAAATAAGAGCATATATATTAAGTCTATAATAATGCTCTTTTAATAAATAGGAGATGAACACTTTTTGCAGAGCAAATTCAAGAATTACTTATAATATCCATATTTATATAAAGTAAATTATGATTTTCACTGCTTCCATTGTGGGTTCTGCTTGATGATCTTCAAACAATATTGAAAGAAATAAAAGCAGTGACCTTACAATGCATAATCTGATGACCATTACTTCTAAATCTAGTGGTTAGGGTAAGTGTTGGTGAGCTATATTTTTTTTAAATCAAGCAAACTGTAATTTGGGACATTATAGGAAGTACTTCAGTAATACTCTTTAGAAATATGTCAAGGTCACAAAAACAAGTTATAACTAAGTAATTATATTAGGAAGAAAATCACAAGAGAGGGATGATTGTGAAATAAAACATGCACTTCTACATTGAACATAGAATTGGAGAAGGATATTAGTAAAGAAACTTAAATTTTTAAAAAAATGAAGTTTTGTGCACTGCAAATATGACAACAATTTGTTAATTTTTATATATGTCTCATGGGAGCTTATATTAATTTTATAATATATGTTAACATTAAAGGAAGTTCATTTCTAATTATGGATGTACTATTTATGTCTTTTTTTTTATTTACCTCAAAATATCCCTTTCAAAAAGTTAGCAAAATGGTGATTTCTTGAGCAGCCAGACCCCATTACATTCCCATTATATGGGCTCTGGGGATCAAACTCAGGCCCCTAAGTTTGTGTACAGACACCTTTACCTGCTGAGTCATCTGGCATCATATTACAGTGACACATGTACATGCATATTCAGTGCAGCACTATTCACAATAGCAAAGTCATGGAATCAACCTAGATGTCTGACAGTTGACAAATGGATAATGAAATTTTGCCATTTATACATGACAGAATACCACAGCTCTCAAAAATTAATTAATAAAATTTGGTGCTAAATGGAGTTGGAAGAAATTACACTGAACAAAGTATACCAAGAATAGAAAGCCAGATGTTGCATATTCTTCCTTATAAGTGGAACCTAATTCCAAGCCCTCATAATGACACATTCAAGGGAAAATCTTGTTACCCTTTACAACCATAAAGGATTTTAAATGGGAAGGTAGAGCAAAGAATACCCAAAGAGAATGAAGACAAAGGAACAAAGTTCAATGGAGAAACAAGGCCACCATTAAGAAATTCTGATCAATCCATGGTTAATCTCCTCCCTAATCACTGGTCTTGGATTGGTTTGAAGCACTAGTCATGTGTTCCCCATCATAGGGGGTGCGGAGGGTTAATGATTAGTTGATAGCCAGGTGATGTCCTAGTAGTTGATCCCATACATTACTGTGCCCTACTCCTGATCTTTCCTCCCCTTAAACCTTCTCTAATATAAATGCCTCTCTTTAACAGTTTCTATGTTGTTGGATAGGAGAGGATATCTGGGTAGAGAGGATGCAGCCTTGTGCAGTTCAAGAATATCAAAATGGAAAGTGACAAACCACCTGAATACAGAACACTGGCAACCCTACAATGTCCACCTGGAACCAGGCCAGACAAATCTGTCTCATCTCAGGGAGGTTTGCAGAAGAGGGGATAGTAAGAACCTACAGAAGGAGAGTTTTGTTGCTGAACAGGTCACTCAAATCAAGATAGAGTAGCCATAGTCAGGAACTCAGGAATGGGATTTGATCTCATCAGACCTGCACAGTGGTGAACATGTCAGCATGTCCCCAAGGACTGGCACCGATCTCAAGAGAAATAGTTCCAGGCAATAGGATCCTTAGGAAGAAAGGGTCAGACAGAGGTAGAGAAGTACCCACATCAATGGGTCCTCCAAAGAAGGATCACTCTGTCTTTCACAGAAGCCAGACCACCCATGAGAACAGATGATAACAGAGAGAACCCTAGGAGCCATAGAACCAAAGGACAGGAGAATAGGAGGAAGTAGATTGGGCCTATGTAGAGATGGGAGGGAGGATGGGATGGAGTGGAAGGAAAGGAAGAGTGGAAGGGAGGGGGATGACAGAGGCAAGAAGAATGTACATAAATAAATTTATGAAAATAAAACTATGTACAAAAAAGTTAGCAAGTCTGGTATGCCTGTCAATCTGTTACTGAAAAGATAGAGGAAAGAAGCTTGTAAGTCTTTTATCAGTTTGTCTACATAGCAAATTCTAGCTCAGTCTAAACTGCACAGTGTGATCCTGCCTCAAAAAAAAAAAAAGTACTTCAATACTATTTTATCACTGTAACCAAAATACTTCATGGAAATAAGTTGCAGAAAAAAATTTGTTTTGGTTCAAAATTTTCAAAGATTATGTTTCATAATGGTTGGGAAGGTGAATTAGAATTCATAGCAGTAATAATGTCAGCAAGATTGTATTCCGATCATAGCAGACCAAGGAAGCCAAGAAAGAAGTCTAGAAACAACCAGCTTTAACCTTCAAAGTCCCAAGCCATTAAGCTACATTCATGAGGAGAATACAGTTCCTAAAGATGCGCAACTTTAAAGTAGTGCCAAAAGCTTGGAACCAACTGTTGTCATCATAAGCGTTTTGAAGACATTAATAGTCAAACGTAGTACAAACGCACTGAACACCTGATATGACAGCTTAATCTGAAGGGGAAAAAAAGCTAACACAAATGGAATATGTCTCATCTTCATCACTTTAAAATTTTGTAAAAGAAATGTATATAGGAAATTGAGCAAATTCAAACAATGGCCCCAAGAATGTCCCTTAAGAACTTGAATTTCACCATAATATATCATCATATATTAAACAAATAATTACACAATTTCTCACTTATCCATGCATTGCTTGAAAATGAATAAATCATTCAAGCTGTGTAAAAAATTAAAATTTAATCAGTATAAGTAATAGTCCACACATATTTAAAATTTGACTCTGCATGTATGTGTGCATTTTCTAATATCACAGTATGGAAAACTTTTGATTAAAGAAACAATATATGCTTTATCGCTGTACAAGATTCCTAATATATTATAACCTAAGTAACCTTTTAACCTATTAATAAACATGTCACTAAACTCTTTTAGTTTCATATTCTGTAACTACAAATAATAACTGATCCATACAACTCAGGAGTACAAGATATTTTACTGGGTCACTATTCCGTTGAAATTTTTTTATGACAAGAATGTTATCAGTAGTAGCCAAGAGAACTTGTAAATTCATATACAAAGTGGTTAAAAGAGAGGGTGGAGGAGAAGCCGCAGCGCCGCCTCCCTGCTCGCCCACCGCCCACCTGTCCAGACCTGGCCCTCTGCAGCCTCCTGACAAGGCGATCTGGGCGACACTCTCAGGAATTCTGCCCCCTCATGGGGGGCCTCACGGTAGTGTCACATGTCCACTATCCAGAACCTCCAATCATTCGACCCCTTTGCTGATGCAACTAAGGGTGACATTTTACTTCCGGCAGGGACTGAGGATTGCATTCATGTCAGAATCCAGCAACGGAACTGTCAGAAGACGTTGTTGACCAGTGCATCGCATATGCTTATGACAAGAAGAAACGTGTGAAGGCTTTCAAAAAGAAATTTGCCTGTGATGATACTGTGATTGAACATCCTGAGTACAGAGAGGTTACTCAGCTTCAAAATGACCAGAGGGAAAAAACATTCAGATTTTCCTGGAGGTGGCTATTTTCAAGGAGGAGCAGCTGAAAATGCACGGATTCTAAGATGAACTTCAACGCAGGAAGATTTGCTGGCTCCCTTTCCTTCTTTCTACCCAGTTTGGCGGCCTCGGATGATGACTCTGCGGTACATGGCAGAGTTTTTGTTTCTTGAATCATTAGACCTGCATTCACACCTGCATGGCAAGGGGTGAGTAGGCTAGTGACACATGAGAAAATCGCTCTAAGGTGGTGACTCTGCCCCACGTTCATCTTAAACGTTTCCAATGGAAAATCTTTTATTTTCAGTGTTTATCTGTTTTTTGTTCAGTTTAGTGCTTTTCACTGGATCACATGTTTTTTGTTGTGTTAAACCATGGATGTTGAACCTTAACAATGAAAAGAACTTGTGAGTCCATCAAAAAAAAAGGAGGGGGAGGGCATTTGCTTTCTTGATTGACAGCCAAAATATTGGGTCCCTATCTTCTCTTTACCCACCTGCCCAGGTACAAGGTAAGTCTTCCCAGATAAATTATGCAATTAAGCCCCTTTCTCCCTCCCGCACCACCTTTGTCCAGCGCCGCCATCCCCAGGTGAGTGAGTACACTGCTCACCCAGCCCTCCTAGCCCCCCAGGTCGCCCCAGATCCCTGTGGCACACCCCAGCCTGCCTCCGGCTTTGGCCTGGGTGGCTCCCTGGGCCCCAGACCCTTTCTTCCTCCCGCCAGCCTGTCCGACCAACTGGACAGGACTTGCTCACATTCCTCAATCCCTGGAGGTCCACTAAGCCAAGTCTCAGGCCCCAGGTGAAGACTTCAGTCAACAACATCAGACCGTCTCCCTCTCTGGCCCACCGGGGACCACACAAGTAGTCTACAGAAAACACACTACTACTCAGAATTCAATAAAGTCCAAAGAAATCTCAAGCAAAGTTCTAAGGGTCAAAGGTCATATATCTGAAAACCTCTACAATCATCCTATCACATGGGAGAGATTCTTCACATCCAGCCTAAAGTAAACCTCCCTTTTTTTTTTTCCACCTTACTGTTCCTTTCTAATATTAATCACTGTAGATTAACCTTTCCATACAGCCACTCCAAAAACATATACAACTCCAGGGAATACATCCCTCACTCTCACATATCACCAAAATACTACATCGTAAAAGTGCACTACCATACTAATATTCACCCTCTGTCTACTTTACCTGATTTAACTGATGTACTAACAGCCTAATAGCCTCAACTAGGAAATAACAACAACAAAAGACAAACATACCCAATCCCAAGGCAAGCACTAGTAACAACTGCCAAAGTGTAGTAATACCAACTAAATCAGTTCAGTCAAAAACACACAGAAACTGAAAAGCCCAGAAGACAAAACAACAATGTCCAAGTCAAAGTGCAGATACATGAGAAACAAAACCCAAGGAGACCAAACTCTCACTGAAAGAATCAAGCCCTTAAGGATGGATTCCAGCCAGAACAAATTCACAGAAAATAGCCAAGAAAGCCAGAACCAAGACAACAACTTTCAAAGTATATCATTATCATGATTAATACTATGAAACAGGAAATCCAAGAGGAATTAAACAACTGCATCAACCACTTTGAACAGGAACACAACAGGCATTTGGAGGAGTTGAGAAAAACAGTGCAAGAAACAAAAATAGGCATAGAGCAGTTAAAACAGTCTCAGGCAGAGTTTAAAATTGAACTAAAAGACAAGTTATCTTTAACCCAAAGCTCAACAGAGAGTCTTATCAGCAGAACTAATGAAGCAGAAAATAGAATCTCAGATCTTGAAGAAAAAGTGGGAGAATTAACCAGCTCAATGGAAGAGGTAGTTAAAGCCAAAAAGGTACTTGAGAGGAACATTCAAGAGATATGGCATAGCCTGAAGAAGCCTAACATGTGCATTCATGGAATACCAGAGCAAGAATCTCAAAATACACACCTGAGGAAATTTTTCAAATTATCATAAATGAAAACTTCCCTCAACTGAAGAATGAGAGGCCCATCCAAATACAAGAGGCATTTGGCACTCCAAACAGATATGACCAAAATAGAAATTCACCATGGCAAATAATAGTCAAAACACTCCACAGTCAAGACAAAGAAAAGGTGCTGAGAGCTTCAAGAGAAAAAAAGCAAGTCACTTTTAAAGGCAAACCTATTAAAATAACAAATGACTTCTCAATGGGAACAGTAAAAGCAAGAAGAGCTTGGAAAAACGTACTTCATGTATTAAATGAGTAAAAATGCCAACCCAGACTGATATACCCGGAAAAACTATCTGTCATGATCGAGGGAGAAAGAAAAATTTTCAAGCACAAAGACAACTTGAAGGGATACATGTCTACCAAACCAGGCCTTCAAATATTGCTAAAAATGATATGCAAACTTGAAGAAAAAAACAAGTGTATCCAGGAAGACAGAAGAGTAGTATAATACCACAAAAACTTAAATGTAAAATAATAAGTTTACAAAATTCACTAAACATAAAAAATATCCAGAATTAAAAATAATTTCTACATTATAACATTAAATGTCAATGGTATTAACTCACAAGGAAGGCTTTACAATAGTGAAGATTTATGCACCCAATACGGGCCCCTCCACATTCATTAAGAAAATCCTACAGCGTCTAAAGCAAGAAATCAACCCCCAAACGATAATTCTGGGGATTTCATCACTGCCCTCTCAACATGGGATAGATCAACAGGTCAAAAGCTTAACAGAGACCCTTTGGAACTTAATCAAACCCTTAAAGAAATGGACCTTACAGATCTCTATCAAACTTTTCACCCACACCCCAAAAAATACACTTTTTTCTCAGCAGCACATGGAACTTTCTCCAAAATAGATCACATATTGGGCCACAAAAGGAATCTCCACATATACAGGAAAGTTGAAATTCTAGCCTGTGCCCTATCAGACAACCACGGCCTAAAGCTTGACATCCACAACACAACAAACAACAGAAAATTCTCTAAATCCTGGAAACTTAACACTATGATGCAGAATGAGAACTGGATTCAGGAAGAAATTAAAAAGGCAATTCAAGATTTCCTGAAAGCAAACGATAATGAAAATACAACTTACCAAAATCTCTGGGACACAATGAAAGCTGTCCTAAGAGGTAAGTTCATAGCTCTTAATGGCCTACATCAGAAAAATGGAAACATCAGAAATAAATAACAACAATGCAGCTTAAAGCTTTAGAGAAACTAGAGCAATCTGATTCCAAAAGTAGTCAAAGGGAGGAGATTAGCAAAACAAGGGGAGAAATATCTGAAATCAAGGTTAAGAAAACGATAGAGAAAATCAACCAGTCAAAAAGCTGGTTCTTTGAAAAAATCAATAAGATTGATACACCCCTAGCTAAATTAACCAAAAACAAGAGAGAAAAAACCCAAATCAACAAAATTAGAAATGAAAATAGAGATATCACTACTGATACTCAAGAAATCCAGAGAATTATAACATCATACTTATACTCTGTGAAACTTAAACTCTCTGAAATTTGACAACACAAAGAGATGGGCAAATTCCTAAGTAAACACAATTTACCTAAATTGAATCAGGAAATTGTGAATTATTTAAAAAATCCTATAACATATAAGGAAAGAGAAGAAGTAATCTCGAAACTTCCCACCAAAAAATGTCCTGGACCAGATGGATTCAGCACAGAGTTCTACCAGACATTTAAGCAGTTAATAACACCAATACTCCTTAAACTGTTCCGTCAAATACCAAAGGAAGGAACACTACCAAATTATTCTATGAAGCTAATATCGTTTTAATCCCAACACCTAATAAGGATTCACTTAAAAAGAAAACTATAGGCCAATCTCTCTGATGAACACAGATGCAAAGATTCTCACAAAGTCTTAGCAAATCGGATTCAAAAACATATCAAAGATTATTCACTGGGACCAAGTAGGCTTTATCCCCAGCACACAAGGTTGGTTCTACATACGCAAATCAATAAATGTAATTCATCACATAAACCAGTCCAAAATACAAGACCACATGATACTCTCAATAGATGCAGAAAAAACTTTTGACAAGATCCAACGCTATGATCAAAACGCTATGGGACAATAGGAATAGAAAGAACCTTCATCAATATAATAAAAGCTGTATACAACAAGCCCACAGCAAGGATTATGCTCAATGGGGAAAAACTGGAAGCATTCCCACTTCGATCAGGAACTAGATAAGGCTGTCCTCTCTTACCACTTCTATTCAATATTGTACTTGAAGTCTTAGCTGAAGGCATAAGACAAGAAAGGGGCGTAATAGGGATTCAAATCAGCAAGGAAGAAGTCAAGCTATCCCTATTTGCAGATGACATGATCTTATACCTGATGGATCCCAAAAACTCCACCAGGAAGCTCCTGAACTAATTGAGAAGTTCAGCAGTGTAGCAGGATACAAAATAAATGTACAAAATCAGTGGCATTCCTACATGCCCAGAATGAAAAGGTGAAAAAGCCCTGAGAGACTCAATCCCATTTACTATAGCCCCTAAAAAAATGAAATACCTTGGTATAAACCTAACCAAGGAGGTAAAAGACCTTTACAATGAAAACTTTAAAACCCTAAAGAAAGAAATTGCAGAAGACACCAGAAGGTGGAAAGACCTCCCATGTTCCTGGATTGGCAGAATCAACATCGTAAAAATGACCATCCTACCAAAGGCAATATACAAATTCAATGCTATACCAATTAAAATCCCAAAGCAATTCTTTAAAGAAGTTGACCAAACAATCTCAAAATTCATATGGAGGCACAAAAGACCCAGGATAGCAAAGACAATCCTGAGTAACAAAAACACTGCTGGAGGTATCACCATACCAAACCTTATTCTATACTACAAATCCATTGTTATAAAAACAGCCTGGTACTGGCTACAAAATAGACATACAGATCAATGGATAAGGGTGGAAGACCCAGATATAAGCCCACAAATGTTATAGCCATTTGGTCTTTGACAAAGGGGCCCAAAAATACAATGGAAAAAGAACAGTATCTTCAACAAATGGTGCTGGCAAAACTGGATCTCTACATGTAGAAGATTAAAACTGAAACCGTACTTGTCACCTTATACAAGACTTAATTCCAAGTGGATCAAGGACCTTGATTTAAGGCCAGAGACTATAAAAAGCATTGTGGAAAAGGTAGGGAATTCCCTCGAGCTGACTGGGCTAGGCCAAAAGTTCCTAAACAGTCATTCAATGGCACAGTCACTGCTACCAACTCTCAACAGTTGGGATCTTGTGAAAATAAAGAGCTTCTGTTCAGATAAAGAGATTGTAAGATGAGCTCAAAGGCAACCCACAGATTGGGAGAAAATATTCACTAACCAAATATCTGATAGAGGTCTATTATCCAGAGTGCACAAAGAACTTAGAAAACTAAACACCAAGGAAATCAATGGCCCAATGAAAAAATGGGCCCTGGAACTTAAAAGAAACTTTACTAAGGATGACATTAAAATGTCTAACAAATATCTTAAAAAATGCTCCACTTCCTTAGCCATCAGGGAAATGCAAATCAAAACTTCCCTGGGATATCATCTCACCCCAGCCAGGATGGCAAAAGTCCACAATACGAACAACACCAAATGCTGGAGAGGATGTGGAGAGAGGGGAACTCTCCCACATTGCTGGTGGAATGCAGGCTCATACAGCCACTCTGGCAATTTGTCTGGAGATTCTTAAGGAAATGAAAGATTGAAATGCCATATGACCCTGCGATTCCACTTTTAGGAATAACCCCTCATGCAACAGAGGTTCACCTCGATAGCACAAGTGCAACCATGTTCATAGCAGCACTGTTTACAATAGCAAAGTCATGGAATCAACCCAAATGTCCAACAGTTGACGAGTGGATAAGGAAACCCTGGTACATCTATACAATGGAGTACTACTCAGCCATCAAAAATGATGAATTACTGGAATTTGCCGGGAAATGGATGTCATTAGAAACAATTATATTGAGTGAAGTATCCCA
The DNA here is from genome assembly GCA_023101885.1 of Typhlomys cinereus. NCBI lineage: Eukaryota > Metazoa > Chordata > Mammalia > Rodentia > Platacanthomyidae > Typhlomys > Typhlomys cinereus. Next base: position 8,871,366 of record JALPQD010000019.1, read on the forward strand.
GACCAAGAAAATTAAGCGCATTATGTACTCCCTAATAGGTGGCTCCTAGTACCAAACCCACCCAGCCCACATAGAGACACTCGACGAAAAATCTCTGTAATACAGTAGTGGCAAGGACTATGAACAGGAGGGATGGGGTAGGAGGGCCATACCAGAAACAAGGAGATTGGGGACCATGTTACAGCAGAGAAAATAGGCCTCCATTAAGGACTGCAAGTAAGCAATGAGACATTTGGTTAAGTTCACAGACTTTTCGTTCCTGATCATTTAAAACTGAGGGGGTATGATCTCACAGAAGGGGAGGGCATATATTCTGGCAGATAATAAGTAATCATTTTGCAAATGGGTGATTAACTACTCCCTCATTGTGGTTTCCTACTTTCATGACATCTACCTTTGAATATATTCTTATAACAAGACTCTAGCTTAACAGCTTTTCATCTCTGGCCAGGGGGTGACATCCATTACCCATCAGGATGGAGTGAAGGGCATTGCAGGAGCAGCAAAACCACAAAAGAAAATCAACAAATCACAATCCAGAACTTCGGAGACTCTATCAACCACCTAGAACTAGGCCAGCTTAATCTCTCCCCATCCTAAAGCTCAGGGAAATTTGCGGAAGAGGGGGCAGTAAGATTGTAAGAGCACAAGGATGGGAGGAGCAATGATATGCAAGATACTCCACACAAGTTAGGGCTGAAGCAATCATAATTGAACTTTTCATGCCCTGTACAATGTCCAACACACTATTGACCCCACAAAGTCTAGCATTTGCTAAAAGCACCAAGATCCTTGGAGGCAAGGGATTGACAGCCAAAATAGTGTTCCTATGCTTAAGGGGAACAAAGGAAAGGGTTCAGGGAAATGCCGCTGGGTCCTTGTACATCATCGGAGAGAAGGACCCAGAGGAGAGTTTTGCATGCACATTAAAGGATTCTCTGGGCATTGGGGGAGGGGAGGCACTGTGGGGTGGGGAGGGAGGGGTGAGTGGAGGGTGAGCAGAGGGGTCGGGGGAGGAGGAGGGAGGGAGGGAACCGGTGTACCTATTAAGCTTGTATGAGCGGAGATAATAAAAAATGTTTAAAAGAAATGAAAACCTTATGCCTACTGTGTTATACACTTGTGTTTAATAAATATTTTGTTCTACCTGTAAAAAAATTTATGCAATTAAGATTACAGTGTCTTACAGGCATTCTCAGAGGCTTACCTTGAGTAGGGAGTTCCTCATAAGTCTGCCCAGAAGTCCATGTTCCAAATACAAAATCAACAACTAAGACTAATTTTCACAATAATCTCTTCTTAAGATTTTATTAAATTTTTCCTCATACTATATATTTTTTGATATTTTAATAAGGCATAGGGAATTGCTAAGCTTCAAAGGTCAGGCACACTGGTACTGTTTTTGGATAACTAATTTAGAAAAAGCATGATGAAACTCATACAGTCCCTTCAAATATACTCTCAAAATCTAATGTTGAAAATAGCAGAATACATCTATACAAATATTTAGTTTCATGAAGGGAAGAATTGAAGAGTATCTCATTAAATTTTGAAATTTTCTTCATAATTCAATGTATGTTTATTTCAAAAAAATCCCAGGATTTTCTAACCAAACCACAATATCTTTAAATACTTATATTTAAAACACTTATTTAGAGACGTTTAAGGCAGAGATTACATTTTCCATAAATAATATGGTAAGAAATTAAAATTTACAGCTGTCAGGTGGTGATTACAATCAGACTTAGAGTATAGAATTGTATCTATTCAGATTGAAATATTTTTTATTTAGTCACTTGCACAGGGCATTTCTGAGGCTTCTATACAAATGTCAAAACAACCAGCTGGGAAAATTCAAACACACTATCATGAGTACATTGTAGGCCTTTTAAACTACATAGACACATCAGCAATCTGTTTTAACTTCAATTGAAGCTGTTATGTCTAGGGAATTGTGCAGTTATCTAGACCTAATAAGATTCTAATATGATTCTAATTAGATTTATATTTGTAAAACATTTTATATGAACTGAATTATTTTGTTATTTTAGATTTTGTCTTCATTAATCATTAAAGATGAAATGACAGTGTTTACATTATTCCTAAAAATAAATTTAATTGTTAAAATTTGTAATACAAAATCTCCAGACTTACATATCTATAGCATTGCTGCTACTTGCATTATCACTTAAATAGGAACCAAATGAAATTACATTTATTTGCATGAAATATAATTTTTGTGCTATCTCTGTCAACAGAACTTCAATAGTGTGTCTTTGAACTATGCTACTAAGATGTGCTATCTGTATCTTGTACTGTTTTGACTTCTGTAACAGAATACCTTTAACGTGTGAATTATAAAGAAAAAGCATTTATTCCTCATAGTGCTGGAGAAAGAAAAGTGTAGGGTGTCAGTGAATTTACTGTCCAATGAGTTCATGTTCATAATATATAGCATGTTCCATAATGTCATGGACTGAAAATGTGTTGTTCCCTATGGACTCACGTTTTTTCATTGTTAGCCATTGTTAACGCTTGTGAAGACGGTGGCAACTTTCAGAGGTGAAGCCTTAATTGTGGAATGCAGAGACTTCAGCCAGCTAATATAGTTTCCTCTTGCTCTCTCTGCCTTCATATTATCTGTGGTGAATTGACCCACCTTCCTGCATCTCCAGTACTCCATGACTTTTCTGCTATAATATATGTAAATATGTGTTTATGTCCCTTCTAGAAAAATAGTCAAGTAAATCTCCCTTTCTCCCCCCGAATTGTCAGAGTACTATTTCACAGCATCAGAAAGAGTAACAGTAACATGAACATCCTCACAAACTATAAGAAACAAGTCAATGTTCTCAGCAACCTTTAACGAGGTAAGAAGTCCCCTTACAAGTGTTGTTCTGACTCTATGTGCTAGTCAGGTTCCACAGCCACTTTATTGAGCTCACAGTCCCAACAAACTGGGATCTTGTTTCCAGAGTAGGAAAATGGGAGGAGCTAATCATGAATATGAAATGAGATAATAGTTTTATATGCATTATGTGCCTTCAAACAGTATTATTTGATTATGCCTTCTTTGTCTCAATTTATTCAAGAATTTATAATAATAACTATTTCAGCATCAGTGCTAATAATAAGAAGAATAAGCCAGATTGTCAATCTGCTATTTTAAAACCTTGTAAAAAATTTTTTTTTATTTCCACTCATACAAACTTAACAGGTACACTGGTCCCCTCCCTCCCACCTCCCACCACTCTGTCCCCCCCTCCCTTCTCCCTCCCCATCCACCAGTGCCCCCCCATCCCTGGAGCATCCTTTAATGACCATGTAAAATTTAATAAATATGATAAGTATTTTAATAAAAATTTAATTTCCTTAATCCATGATAGTATCCAAAACTTGTATTTAGGTCACAAAAAATATGGTATTTTCTAATTTGTTTAAATATTGATAAAATATGGGGGGGCTGGAGAGGTGGCTCAGGGGTTAAGTCCTCCGCCTTGCAGGCGGAAGGTCCTGAGTTCGGATCCTAGACCCCACGTATAAACGCCGGGCGGAAACGGGGCGGCCTGCGCTTCTGGTCCTGGTAGGGCGGAGCCTGTGAATCCCGGGGTGGAAGGAGGTGGAGGCGTCCATGGTGGTTCGCGAATTCGTCCATGGTTCTACACACACACGCACACACACACACACACAGACATACACACATGCGCGCACATACACATGCACATACGCACAGTTGAATAAATAAAAAAAATTAAAAAAAATATTGATAAAATATGGGTATAAAATTTATCAACTTGTAATAGCAGTTTTTGGTTTAGACAATTTTTATAGAGATAAATTTCATGTATCATAAACATATACTTTGAGTATGCAATTCAGTAGTATGAATATACTTAATTAACAGGCTTTATGTTGTTTTCAGCTTTTATACATTTAGTATGACATTAGATACGATTTCATTATATACAGCCTTCATTTTGCTATAGTATCTATATATAACTTATGAGAACTTTTTCAAAATAAAGGAAAATACAACTTGATCAAGTAGTATCAAATAATTTTATCACGTATCAGATAGGCTTTTAGTATGCCTATAGAGATGAATGGACTTTCTCAGTCTACCTGTTATATATTCATTGTTTTGTACATTTTGAATAACTGTTGTACTGGGGAGATAAATCCCTTGGAGTGTGATATACAACTTCCTTGATGTGCTGTTGAAATGCATTTGCTAACATTTTGTTTTATAATTTGGGGTTGGATGTTCACGAGTGATATTTGACTATAGTGCAGTATCTTTTTAATCTTACTCGTATTTTGTTTACTTATTCATTTACCACATGAGCACATATGTGTATGTGTGTGTGTGTATGTGTGTGTGTGTATATGTGTGTGTATGTGTGTGTGTGTGTATGTGTGTGTGTGTATGTATGTGAGTGTGTGTGTGTGTGAGAGAGAGAGAGAGAGAGAGAGGGAGGGAGGGAAATCGGTGGGCTGCCTCACTGCTCTGGAGTGAATGTGTAGAACAGACTATAACTTTTTGAAGTATATTCTCTCCTTCCACATGTGAGTTTGGAGATGGATCTCAGATTACTAAATTTACATAGACACCTTTAATCGCTAAGCCTAATTAATGGTCTAATTATTATTATCCTGGAAAATAGTGCTTATGTCAGTAAGAGCAATGTGTATATTACATATTTGATGGAAAGTTCTAGAAATGTCTCCTAGCTCCATCTGAGCAATAGTAAAGAAAATGCTAATATTTCTTGGCTTAACAATTGTGCCTGTACAAATATAGTTTGTATGTATATATGTATGAAAGCAAAACTTTGAAATCCCTAGTACTATTGAATCAAATATCATAATCTTCATATTTAAAAATATACATCTTATAGAACTATCTGAAAATATTTGGCCTATATATATTTATATTTACTATTTCCTCCTGTTGCATTTACTATTATGTAGTTTTTTTAATCGCAGTAAAATTTTTACTATAATTTTTTTATCTGATATAATCTAAGTAATATATTCCACTTATGTGGATAGAAAATCTATCCTTCATTCTTAGACACTCTCTCTCTCATATGGGTGTATACATATATGTATATGTATATATATATAATATGTTTTTTATCCTTTTTTTATCCATTCCTGTGCTCTATATGGTAACAGAGGCGTTGTTTGTTTGAAGGTTATTTTTGAGAGGCAAAAATTTAATTAATTATAAACATGTTTCTTATTTTATATATATTTTCATGTTTTTCTTTTCTCATTTTGTTGAAATTTGTGATTTGGTGGTATCTACACAGACAGGATTTCATTTTTTCTCTTTTTAATGTGTATACAAATTTACTAGTATTTTCTGCTTTTTATTTTGAAAATATTTTGTTTGTTTGTTTATTAGCTAGACTGACAGACAGGCAGACAGACAGAGAAAGCACGTGCATGTCATGGTGCATAGGTAGAGACCAGAGGAAGTCAGTTCTCTGCTCAGTTCTCTCTTTTCATCATTGTGATCTTGGGGATTGAAATCAGGTGGCAGGGTTATAAGAAGGAACATTAATTGCTGAATTCTCTCTCTGGCTCAGTGATGAACTTATTGCATATTTTATTGGTGCAAGATATTGCCTTTCGGGTAAGGATTTCTTTAACCATTTCTTTTTTTATTTTATTTTTCCCACTCATACAAACTTGGTATGTACCCCTTTCCCCTCCCTCCCTCCACCCCTCCCTCCCTCCACCCCTCCCTGGATCCTTCCCCCGTTTTCCCTTCCTTTCCCCCATCTCTCCCTTTCTCCTGGGGCCCCCTCCCCCTCCCCATTCCTGGAGCACCCTTTAGTGTGCATGTAAAACTTCCCTTTGGGTCCTCCTCTCTGATGAGGTGTAAGGACTCAGTAGCATTGCCTAGAGTTGTTTTTTGTGTTCCCCTTTAGTATAGGAATACTATTGTGGCTATTAATCCCTTGTCTCTAAGGATCTTAGAGTCTGTGATCCATGCTAGACTTTGGGGGTCAATGACATGTTGGTCATTGCACAGGTCATGCAAATTCCTATTACAATTACTTCAGCCCTAATGTGTGTGGAGTATCTTGCATATCGTTGCTCCTTCCCATCTTTAGGCTCTTACAATCTTACCATGCCCTTTTCTGCAAATTTCCCTGAGCTTTGAGATGGGAAAAGATTAGGCTGGCCTGGTTCCTGGTGATTAATGTAGGGTATCTGATGTTCTGAATTATGGTTTGTTGTTTTCTTCTTCTTCTTCTTCTTCTTCTTCTTCTTCTTCTTCTTCTTCTTCTTCTTCTTCTTCTTCTTCTTCTTCTTCTTCTTCTTCTTCTTCTCTTCTTCTTCTTCTTCTTCTTCTTCTCCTTCTCTCCTTCTCCTTCTCCTCCTCCTCTTCTTCCTCCTCTTCCTCCTCCTTCTTTTTCTCCTTCTTCTCCTTCTCCTTCTTCTCCTTCTTCTCCTTCTTCTTCTTCTTCGTTTTGCTATTCCTGCACAGCACTTGGCTCCATCCTGATGGGTACTGGATGTCACCTCCTAGCCAGAGATAAAAGGCTGTTAAAATAGAATCTTATTATAAGAGCAGATTAAAAGGTAGATGGAATAAGTGTAGGACTGAAATTAGGGGTAGTCAGTCTCCCATTTGCAGGATGGTGACCGTCTATCTGCCAGTCTCTATGCCCTGCCTTTCTGTTGAGATCAAATCCCATTAGAAGCAAGTGAACAGGAAGGAAAGTCTGTGAGCTTAACCAGATATCTCCTTACTTACTTGCAGTACTTGATGGTGGCCTGATTTCTCTGCTGTACCATGATCCCTTCTTTCCTTGTTTCTGGCTGTGCCCTCCTTTACCTTCCCTCCTGTTTATAATCTTTGCAATTACTGTAGGTATTACAGATATTTATCTTTGAGTGTGTCGCTAAGTGGGTTTGGTACTAGGATCCACCTATTAAGGAGTATATATGGTGCTTAATTTTCTGTGTCTTGGATAATACACTCAATGTAATTTTTTGTAATTCCATCCACTTCCTGGCAAATCATATTAATTCATCATTTTTGAAGGCTGAGTAGTATTCCATTGTATAAATGTACAACATTTTCCTTATCCACTCATTAACTGTTGGGCATTTGGTTGTTGTTGGCATTGGGTTGATTTTGCTCTTGTAAATAGCGCTGCTATGAACATGGTCGTGCTTGTGCTATCAAGGTGATTTTGCTGTATGGGGGAATATTCCCAAAAGTGGAATAGCAGGGTCATATGGCATTTCAGTCTTTAACTTTTTAAGAATCACCACATGGCTCATCAGAGTGGTTGTATAAGCCTGCATTCCCACCAGCAATGTAGGACAGTCCTCTTCTTGCCACATCCTCTCCAGCATTTGGTATTGTTCATATTGTGTATTTTTGCCATCCTGACCGGAGTGAGATGATATCTCAGGGAGGTTTTGATTTGCATTTCCCTGATGGCTAAGGATGTGGAGCATTTTTTAAGATATTTGTTAGACATTTCAATTTCATCCCTGGTAAAGTTTCTTTTAAGTTCCAAGGTCCATTTTTTAATTGGGCCATTTGTTTCCTTGGTGTTTAGTTTTCTAAGTTCTTTGTGCACTCTGGATAACAGAGCTCTATCAGATTATGTGGTTAGTGAAGATTTTCTCCCATTCTGTGGTTTGCCTTTGTGCTAGTTACAACCTCTTTATCTGAACAGAAGCTCTTTAATTTCATAAGATCCCATCTTGTTGGTTATAGTGATTGTGCTATTGGATTTCCATTTAGGAACTGTTGGCCTAGCCCAGTCAGCTCCAGGAGGTTCCCAACCCTTTCAACTAAGGTTTTTATAGACTCTGGCCTTATATTGAGGTCCTTTATCCATTTAGAATTAATTGTTGTACAAGGTGACAAATATGGGTTGAGTTTTAATCTTCTGCATGTGGACATCCAGTTTTGTCAAAACCATTTGTTGAAGATGCTGTTCTTTTTCCATTGGATTCTTTGGGCCTCGTCATCAAAGATCAAATAGCTATAGTTCTGGAAGCTTATATCTGGGTCTTCAACCCTTATCCATTGACCTGTAGGTCTATTTTGGTGCCAGTACCAGGCTTTTTTTTATTATTTTTATTATTTATTCAATTGTATGTGTGTGCATGTGTGTGTGTGTGTGTGTGTAGAACCATGGGCGAATTTGAGAACCACCACGGACCTCCTCCGCCTCCACCTCCTCCTTCTTTACTCTGCCTGGGATTCAAAGGCTCCACCCTACCAACCTCTTTATCTGAACAGAAGCTCTTTAATTTCATAAGATCCCCCTCCCCCCCATTTATGCCCGACATTTGTATGTGGGGTCTAGGGATCTTAACTCAGGATCTTCCACCTGCAAGGCAGAGGCTAAACCCCTGAGCCACCTCTCCAGCCCCCAGGCTGTTTTTATAATCATGGATTTGTAGTATAGATTAAGGCTTGGTATGGTTATACCTCAAAGCAGTGTTTTTGTTACTCAGGATTGTTTTGGCTATCCTGGTTCTTTTGTGCCTCTATATGAATTTTAAGATTGTTTGGTCAACCTCTTTAAAGAATTGCTTTGGGATTTTGATTGGTATAGCACTGAATCTGTATATTGCCTTTGGTAGGATGGTCATTTACATGATATTGATTCTGCCAATCCAGGAACATGGGAGGTCTTTCCACCTTCTAGCATCTTTTTAAATTTTTTTTATTATTTATTATTTATTCAATTGTGCATGTATGCCTGTGTGTGCATGTGTGTATGTATGTATGTGTATTATGTGTGTGTGTGTGCGTGTGTGTGTAGAACCACGGACGAATTTGAGAACCACCATGGACCACTTCTATTGTCTTCTGTTATTTCTTTCTTTAGGATTTAGAAGTTTTCATTGTAAAGGTAACACTTACTTCCTTGGTTAGGTTTATAACAAGGTATTTCTTTTTTTAAGGGGCTAAAGTAAATGGGATTGTTTCTCTCAGGGCTTTTTCACTTCTTTCATTCTGAGCATATAGGAAGGCCACTGATTCTTTTATGTTTATTTTGTATCCTGCCACCCTGCTGAACTTCTGTATTAGTTCCAGGAGTTTTTGGGATCACTCAGGTATAAGATCATGTCATCTGCAAATAGAGATAACTGGACTTCTTCCTTGCCAATTTGAATCCCTTTTATATCCTTTTCTTGTCTTATGGCCTCAACTAAAACTACAAGTACAATATTGCATAAAAGTGGTAAGAGTGGACAGTCTTGTATAGTTCCTGATCAAAGAAGGAATGCTTTAAGTTTTTCCCAATTGAGTATAATCCTTGCTGTCAGACTTGTTGTATACAGCTTTTATTATATTGATAAAGGTTCCTGCCATTCCAACTGGCTCTAGGGTTTTGATCATAAAGGGCTGTTGGATCTTGTCAAAAGCTTTTTCTGCATCTATTGAGAGTATCATGTGGTCTTGGATTTTGGACTGGTTTATATGGTAAATTACATTTATTGATTTGTGTATGTTGAACCAACCATGTGTGCCTGGAATAAAGCCTCCTTGATCCAAGTGAATGACATTTTTGATATGTTTTTTAATCTGATTTGCTAAGACTTTGTTGAGAATCTTTGCATCTGTGTTCATCAAAGAGATTCACCTATAGTTTTCTTTTTTAAGTGTTATCTTTATTAGGTTTTGGGATTAAGACGATATTAGCTTCATAGAAGGAATTTGGTAGTGTTCCTTCCTTTGCTATTTTATGGCACAGTTTAAAGAGTATTGGTGTTATTAGTTCCTTAAATGTCTGGTAGAATTCTATGGTGAATCCATCTGGTCCAGGACATTTTTTGTGGGAAATTTGAGATTACTTCATCAACTTCCTCATATGTTATAGGACTATTTAAATAGTTCAAAACTTCCTGATTCAATTTAGGTAAGTTGTGCTTACTTAGGAATTCATCCATTTCTTTTGTGTTGTCAAATTTTATAGAGTTTATATTTTTGAAATATAACATCATAACTATCTAAATTTCTTATGTATTAGTGGTGATGACTCCATTTTCATTTCTAATTTTTTAATTTAGGTGTTTTTCTCTCTTGCTTTTGGTTAATGTAGCTAGGGATGTATCAATCTTGTTGATTTTTTCAAGGAATCAGTTTTTTGACTGGTTGATTCTCTGTATCATTTTCCTAATCTCAATTCCGGATATTTCTCCCCTGATTTTGCTAATCTCCTCTCTTCTACTGCTTTTGGGATCGGATTGCTCTAGTGTCTCTAAAGCTTTAAGCTGCTTTGTTAACTTATTTATCTGTGATGTTTCTAATTTTTTGATGTAGGCATTAAGAGCTATGAATTTACCTCTTAGGACAGCTTTCATTGTGTCCCAAAGATTTTTATAAGTTGTATTTTCATTATCGTTCACTTCCAGGAAATCTTGAATTTCCTTTTTAATTTCCTCCTAAATCCAGTTCTCATTCAGCATCATAGTATTTAGTTTCCAGGAGTTCGTGTATTTTTCTGTTGTTTGTTGTGTTGTGGGTGCCAAGCTTTAGACCATGGTAGTCTGATAGGGTACAGACTAGAGTTTCTACTTTCCTATATATGTGCAGATCTGTTTTGTATCCCAATATGTGGTCCATTTTGGAGAAAGTGTCATGTGCTGCTGAGAAAAATGTGTATCCTTTGGTACGTGGATGACAAGTTCAACAGAGATCTGTAAGGTCCATTTCAGTAAGGGTTTGATTAAGTTCCAAAGTGACTCTGTTTAGTTTTTGACATGTTGATCTATCTTATGTTGAGAAGGTGGTGTTGAAATCCCCAAGAATTATCATTTGGGGGTTGATTTCTCACTTTAGATACTACACGGTTTGCTTAATCAATGTGGAGGAGCCCATATTAGGTACATATATGTTCGGTATTGTGAAGTCTTCCTAGTGAATTGTACCTGTGACAAAAACGTAGTATCTATCTGTTTCTCTTAAGATTTTGTTTAGTTTGAAGTCCAGTTTGTCCAATAGCATAATAGCTACCCCTGCCTGTTTCCTGGTTCCATTAGCTTGCAGAATTTTTGACCAGCCTTTTATTTTTAGGATGTGCCTATCTTTTATGGTGAGATGAGTTTCCTGAAAGCAGCAAATTGATGGGTTGTGATCTTTTAATCCATGATTGTAATGTGTTTCTCTTGATTGGAGAGTTAATTCCATTGACATTGAATGTTATCATGGAGAAATTACTTTTAATTCCATATACTTTTTATCTTTAGTGGCTTTCGTAGGTGTATTATTTGGCTTTTAGGTTTTGATGGTATTATACTTCCTTTCTTTCCTCCTGGATATGCTTGTTATTTTCTTCAAGTTTGAGTACCTTTTCTAGCATTTTTTGAAAGCCGGTTAGGTAGACACGTAAGCCTTCAAGTTGTCTTTGTGCTAGAAAACTTTTCTTTCTCCCTCAATCATGACAGATAGTTTTGTGGGGTATATCAGCCTGGGTTGACATTTTTGCTCATTCAGTACTTGAAGTATCTCTCTCCAAGCTATTATTGCTTTTACTGTTTCCATTGAGAAGTCATTTGTTATTTTAATAGGTTTACCTTCAAAAGTGACTTGTGTTTTTTTCCTTGATGCTCTCAGCACCAGTTCTTCGTCTTGAATGTGGAATGTTTTAACTATTATTTGCTGTGGCAAGTTTCTATTTTGGTCATATCTGTTTGGGGTGCGGAATGCCTCTTGTATATGGATGAGCCTCTCTTTTTATAGATGAGGAAAGTTTTCCTTGATGATAATTTGAAAAATTTCTTCAGGTGTGGTATTTTGGGATTATTGCTCTAATATTTCATGAATGCGCATGTTAGGCTTCTTCAGGGTGTCCCATAAACTCTTGAATAGTTTTCTCGAGTACCTTTGTGGCTTTAACAACCTCTTCCATTGAGCTGGTTAATACTCCAACTTTGTCTTCAAGATATGAAATTCTATTTTCTGCTTCATTTGTTCTGCTGATAAGACCCTCTTGAGTTCTGGGTTCAGGATAACTTGTCTTTTAGTTCAATTTGAAACTCTGCTTAAGTCTGTTTTTAACTACTCTATGCCTATTTTTGTTTCTTGAACTGTTTTTCTCAACTCTTCCAAGCGGCTGTCATGTTCTTCTTCAAAGTGGTTGATGCAGTTATTTAACTCTTCCCAGACTTCCTCTTTCAAAATCCTTTTTTTTTTTGAAAACATAAGCAATTTTATTTTTTTATTTCTTTAAACATTTTTTATTATCTCTGCTCATACAAACGTAATAGGAACACTGGTTCCCTCCCTCCCTCCTCCTCCCCCCTGACCCCTCTGCTCACCTTCCCCTCACCCCTTCTTCCAAACTCCCCAGTGCCTCCCCTCCCCCAATCCCTGGAGAATCCTTTAATGTGCATGCCAAATTCTCCTCTGGGTCCTTCTATCTGATGACATACAAGGACCTGGCGGCATGTCGCTGAACCCTTTCCTTTGTTCCCCTTAGGCATAGGAACACTATTTTGGCTGTCAATCCCTTGCCTCCAAGGATCTTGGTGCTTTTAGCAAATGCTAGACTTTGTGGGGTCAATAGTGTGTTGGACATTGTGCATGCCATGCAAAGTCCAATTATAATTGCTTCCGCCCTAACTTGCGTGGAGTATCTTGCATATCATTGCTCCTCCCATCCTTGTGCTCTTACACTCTTACTGCCCCCTCTTCTGCAAATTTCCCTGAGCTTCAGGATGGGAAGAGATTAAGCTGGCCTAATTCTAGGTGGTTGATATAGAGTTTCTGAAGTTCTGGATCACGGTTTGTTGATTTTCTTTTATGGTTTTGCTGCTCCTGCAATGCCCTTCACTCCATCCTGATCGGTTTTGGATGTTGCCCCCTGGCCAGAGATAAAAAGCTGTTAAGCTAGAGTCTTGTTATAAGAATATATTCAAAGGTAGATGTAATCAAAGTAGGAAACCATAGTGAGGGAGGGGTCTGTCACCCATTTGCAAAATGGTTACTTATTATCTGCCAGAATATATGCCCTCCCCTTCTGGTGAGATCACACCCCCTCAGTTGTAAATGATCAGAAACGAAAAGTCTGTGAACTTAACCAGACGTCTCATTGCTTACTCACAGTCCTTGATGGAGGCCTATTTTCTCTGCTTTAACATGGTCCCCTCTCTCCTTGTTTCTGGTATGGCCCTCCTACCCCATCCCTCCTGTTCATAATCCTTGCCACTACTGTATTACAGAGATTTTTCGTCGAGTGTCTCTATGTGGGCTGGGTGGGTTTGGTACTAGGAGCCACCTATTAGGGAGTACATACAGCGCTTAATTTTCTCGGTCTGGGATACTTCACTCAATATAATTGTTTCTAATGACATACATTTCCCAGCAAATTCCAGTAATTCATCATTTTTGTTGGCTGAGTAGTACTCCATTGTATAGATGTACCAGGGTTTCCTTATCGACTCATCAACTGTTGGACATTTGGATTGATTCCATGACTTTGCTATTGTAAACAGTGCCGCTATGAGCATGGTCACACTTGTGTTATCGAGGTGAACCTCTGCTGCATGGGGGGTTATTCCCAGAAGTGGAATCGCAGGGTCCTATGGTAATTCAATCTTTAATTTCTTTAAGAATCTCCAGACGGATCGCCAGAGTGGCTGTATGAGCCTGCATATCCACCAGCAATGTAGGAGAGTTCCCCTCTCTCCACACCTGCTCCAGCATTTGGTGGTGTTCGTATTGTGGATTTTTGTCATCCTGACCAGGGCGAGATGATATCCCAGGGAAGTTTTGATTTGCATTTCCCTGATGGCTAAGGAAGTGGAGCATTTTTTAAGATATTTGTTAGACATTTTAATTTCATCCCTAGTAAAGTTTCTTTTAAGTTCCAGGGCCCATTTTTTAATTGGGCCATTAATTTCCTTGGTGTTTAGTTTTCTAAGTTCTTTGTGCACTCAGGATAGTAGAGCTCTATCAGAAATGTGGTTAATGAAGATTTTCTCCCATTCTGTGGGTTGCCTTGAGCTCATGTTACAATCTCTTTATCTGAACAGAAGCTCTTTAATTTCACAAGATCCCAACTGTTGAGAGTTGGTAACAGTGACTGTGCCATTGGATGTCTGTTTAGGAACTATTGACCTAGCCCAATCAGCTCGAAGGAATTCCCTACCCTTTCAACTATGGTTTTTATAGTCTCTGGCCTTAAATCAAGGTCTTTGATTCATTTGGAATTACGTCTTATACAAGGTGACAAGTACGGTTCCAGTTTTAATCTTCTACATGTAGAGATCCAGTTTTGCCAGCACCACTTGTTGAAGATACTGTTCTTTTTCCATTGCATTTTTTTGGGCCCCTTTGTCAAGACCAAATGGCTGTAATTTTGTGGGCTTATGTCTAGGTCTTCAACCCTTATCCATTGATCTGTGTGTCTATTTTGGAGCCAGTACCAGGCCGTTTTTACAACAATGGATTTGTAGTATAGACTAAGGTTTGGTATGGGGATACCCCCAGCAGTGTTTTTGTTACTCAGGATTGTCTTTGCTATCCTGGGTCTTTTGTGCCTCCATATGAATTTTGATATTGTTTGTTCAACTTCTTTAACGAATTGCTTTAGCATTTCAACTGGTATAGCATTGAATTTGTATATTGCCTTTGTTAGGAAGGTCATTTTTACGATGTTGATTCTGCCAATCCAGGAACATGGGAGGTCTTTCCACCTTCTGGTGTCTTCTGCAATTTCTTTCTTTAGGGTTTTAAAGTTTTCATTGTAAAGGTCTTTTACCTCCTTGGTTAGGTTTATACCAAGGTATTTCATTTTTTTAGGGGTTATAGTAAATGGGATTGAGTCTCTCAGGGCTTTTTCACTTCTTTCATTCTGGGCATATAGGAAAGCCACTGATTTCTCTACGTTTATTTTGTATCCTGCTACACTGCTGAACTTCTCAATTAGTTCAGGAGCTTCCTGGTGGAGTTTTTGGGATCTATCAGGTATAAGATCATGTCATCTGCAAATAGGGATAGCTTGACTTCTTCCTTGCTGATTTGAATCCCTATTACGCCCCTTTCTTGTCTTATGCCTTCAGCTAAGACTTCAAGTACAATATTGAATAGAAGTGGTAAGAGAGGACAGCCTTGTCTAGTTCCTGATCGAAGTGGTAATTTTTCCAGTTTTTCCCCATTGAGCACAATCCTTTCTGTGGTTTTGTTGTACACAGTTTTTATTATATTGATAAAGGTTCATTCCATTTCTATTGTCTCTAACGTTTTGATCATAAAAGGCTGTTGGATCTTGTCAAAAGCTTTTTCTGCATCTATAGAGAGTATCATGTGGTCTTGGACTTTGGACTGGTTTCCATGATGAATTACATTTATTGATTTGCGTATGTTGAACCAACCTTGTGTGCCGGGGATAAAGCCTACTTGGTCCCTGTGGATTATCTTTTTGATATGTTTTTGAATCCGATTTGCTAAGACTTTGTTGAGAATCTTTGCATATGTGTTCATCAGAGAGATCGGCCTATAGTTTTCTTTTTTAAGTGAATATTTATTAGGTTTTGGGATTAAAACGAAATTAGCTTCATAGAAGGGGCCCATATGGGTGCATAATTGTTCATAGAAGGAATTTGGTAGAGTTCCTTCCTTTGGTATTTGATGGAACAGTTTAAGGAGTACTGGTGTTATTAACTGCTTAAATGTCTGGTAGAACTCTGTGCTGAAACCATCTGGTCCAGGACATTTTTTGGTGGGAAGTTTTGAGATTACTTCCTCTATTTCATTATATGTTATAGGACTATTTACATAATTCACAACTTCCTGATTCAATGTAGGTAAGTTATGTTTACTCAGGAATTCATCCATCTCTTTTGTGTTGTCAAATTTCACAGAGTATAAGTTTTTGAAATATGATGCTATAATTCTCTGGATTTCTTGGGTATCAGTAGTGATATCTCCATTTTCATTTCTAATTTTGTTGATTTGGGTTTTCTCTCTCTTGCTTTTGGTTAATTTAGCTAGGGGTGTATCAATCTTATTGATTTTTTTCAAAGAACCAGCTTTTTGACTGGTTGATTTTCTCTATCGTTTTCTTAATCTAGATTTCAGATATTTCTCCCCTTATTTTGCTAATCTCCTCTCTTTGACTACTTTTGGGATCAGATTGCTCTAGTTTCTCTAAAGTTTTAAGCTGCATTGTTAAGTCATTTATTTCTGATGTTTCCATTTTTCTGATGTAGGCATTAAGAGCTATGAACTTACCTCTTAGGACAGTTTTCATTGTGTCCCAGAGATTTTGGTAAGTTGTATTTTCATTATCATTTGCTTTCAGGAAATCTTGAATTTCCTTTTTAATTTCTTCCTGAATCCAGTTCTCATTCCGCATCATAGTGTTAAGTTTCCAGGAGTTAGAGTATTTTCTGTTGTTTGTTGTGTTGTGGATGTCAAGCTTTAGGCCGTGGTGGTCTGATAGGGCACAGGCTAGAATTTCAACTTTCCTGTATATGTGTAGATTCCTTTTGTGACCCAATATGTGATCTATTTTGAAGAATGTTCCGTGTGCTGCTGAGAAAAATGTGTATTCTTTGGGGAGTGGGTGAAAGTTCGATAGAGATCTGTAAGGTCTATTTCTTTAAGGGTTTGATTAAGTTCCAAAGGGTCTCTGTTAAGCTTTTGACCTGTTGATCTATCCCATGTTGAGAAGGCAGTGTTGAAATCCCCAAGAATTATCGTTTGGGGGTTGATTTCTTGCTTTAGACGCTGTAGGATTTTCTTAGTGAATGTGGAACGGTCCATGTGGGTTCAGTACTGTGAAGTCTTCCTAGTGAATTTTACCTGTGACTAAAATGTAGTATCCATCTGTGTCTCTTATGATTTTCTTTGGTTTTAAGTCCACTTTGTCCGACAGCATAATGGCTACCCCTGCCTCTTTCCTGGTTTCATTGGCTTGCAGTAGTTTAGACCAGCCTTTCATTTTTAGCATGTGTCTATCTTTTGTGGTGAGATGACTTTCCTGAAGGCAACAGATTGATGGGTTGTGATTTTTAATCCATGTTTGTAATCTGTGTCTCTTAATCGGCTAGTTAATGCCATTGACATTTAATGTAATAATGGAGAAATTATTTTTAATTCTGGACATTTTTTATGTTTAGTGAATTTTGTAAGCTTACATTTATGTTTTTGTGGTATTATACTACTCTTCTGTTTTCCTGGATACGCTTGTTTTTTTTTCTTCAAGTTTGCATATCATTTCTAGCATTTTTTGAAGGCCTGGTTTGGTAGACATGTATCCCTTCAACTTGTCTTTGTGCTGGAAAATTTTTCTTTCTCCCTAGATCATGACAGATAGTTTTGCCGGGTATATCAGTCTGGGTTGGCATTTTTACTCATTTAATACATGAAGTACGTCTTTCCAAGCTCTTCTTGCTTTTACTGTTTCCATTGAGAAGTCATTTGTTATTTTAATAGGTTTGCCTTTAAAAGTGACTTGCTTTTTTTTTCTTGAAGCTCTCAGAACCTTTTCTTTGTCTTGACTGTGGAGTGTTTTGACTATTATTTGCCCTGGAGATTTTCTATTTTGGTCATATCTGTTTGGGGTACGAAATGCCTCTTGTATTTGGATGGGCCTCTCATTCTTCAGTAGAGGGAAGTTTTCATTTATGATAATTTGAAAAATTTCCTCAGGTGTGGTATTTTGGGATTCTTGCTCTGGTATTCCATGAATGCGCGTGTTAGGCTTCTTCAGGCTGTCCCATATCTCTTGAATGTTCCTCTCAACTACCTTTTTGGCTTTAACTACCTCTTCCATTGAGCTGATAATTCTCCTACTTTTTCTTCAAGATCTGAGATTCTATTTTCTGCTTCGTTAGTTAGTTCTGCTGCTAAGAGTCTCTGTTGAGCTTTGGGTTGAAGATAACTTGTCTTTTAGTTCAATTTTAAACTCTGCCTGAGACTGTTTTAACTGCTCTATGCCTATTTTTGTTTCTTGCACTATTTTTCTCAATTCCTCCAAAGGCCTGTCGTATTCCTGTTCAAAGTGGTTGATACGGTTGTTTAATTCCTCTTGGAAAACCTTTTTCATATTATTAATCATGATAATGATCATACTTTGAAAGTTGTTGTCTTGGTTCTTGCTTTCTTGGCTATTTTCTATAAATTTGTTCTGGTTGGAATCCATCCTTAAAGGGTTGATTCTTTCAGTGGGAGTTTGGTCTCCTTGGGTTTTGTTTCTCATGTATCTGCACTTTGACTTGGACATTGTTATTTTGTCTTCTAAGGCTTTTCAGTTTCTGTGTGTTTTTGACTGAACTGATTTAGTTGGTATTACTACACTTGGGAAGTTGCTACCAGTGCTTGCCTTGGGGTTGGGTATGTTTGTCTTTTGTTATTGTTATTTCCTAGCTTAGGCTATTAGGCTGTTTGGTACATCAGTTAAATCAGGTTAAGTAGACAAAAGATGAGTATTAGTATGGTAGTGCACTTTTACGATGTAGTATTTTGGTGATATGTGAGAGTAAGTGGTGTATTCCCTGGAGTTATATATGTTTTTGGGGTGGCTGTATGGAAAGGTTAATCTACAGTGATTAATATTAGAAAGGAACAGTTAGGTGAAAAAAAAGTGGAGGTTTACTTATCTTTGGGCTGGATGTGAAGAATCTCTCCCATGTGATAGGATGATTGTAGAGGTTTTCAGATGTATGACCTTTGACCCTTAGAACTTTGCTTGAGTTTCCTTTGGACTCTATTGAATTCTGAGTAGCAGTGTGTTTTCTGTAGACCACTTGTGTGGGTCCCCCGTGGGCCAGAGAGGCAGACGGTCTGATGTTGTTGGCAGAATTCTTCACCTGGGGCCTGGGACTTGGCTTAGTGGCCCACCCAAGCTCCAGGAATGGAGGAATGTGAGCAAGTCCTGTCCAGTTGGTCAGACAGGAGGGCGGGAGGAAGAAAGGGGCTGGGGCCCGGGGGTGGGGCGCAGGCCTAAGCCTGAGGAGGGCCAAGGCGTGGCGCAGTGACATGGGGTGACCTGGCAGTTGCTGGGGGGCGGGGTGGACCGGATCAACTCACTTACCTGGGGATGGCAGCGCAGATGGAGGTGGCGCAGGAGGGAGAAAGCGGGCCTGTCTTCCATATTCTTGATCATGGTTATGATTATGCTTTGAAAGTTGTTATCTTGGGTCAGGCTTTCTTGGCTATTTTCTGTGAATTTTTTGGTTGGAGTCTATCATTACAGGGTTAATTCTTTTGGTGTGAGATTTGTCTTCTTGGGTTTTTTTCTCATGGATTTGCACATTAACTTGGGTATTGTTGTTTTATCTCTTAAGACCTTCTTTCAATTTCTGTATGTTTTTGACTGAACTGAATTAGTTGGTATCACTACTCTGGGGCAGTTTTTACTTGTGTTTGCCTTGGTGTTGGTTATGCTTGTTGTTATTGTTATTTCCTAGATGAGGCTATGACTGTTAGTACATCAATTACGGACAGTGGGTGAATATTAGTATGGTAGTGCACTTATGACTTAGTATCTTGGTAATATGTGAAGATGAGTAGTATAGACCCTGAAGTTGTATATGTTTTGGGGGTGGTTATATGGAAAAGTTACTCTACAGTAACTAATAATTGAAAGGAACAGGATGATAAAAAGGGGGTTTACTTATCTTTGTGCTGGTGTGAGGAATCTCTCCCATGTTATAGGATGAATTTAGAGGACTTCAGATGTGTGGCCTTTGTCCCCTAGAGCTTTGCTTGGATGTTCTTTGGACTCTGTTGAATTCTGATGAGCAGTGTGTCCTCCCTGTACTGGGGCACAGTGTGTCCTCACTGGACTGCAAACACCCAGATTTGGGGAAAGGGCAGATGTGCTGGTGGCAATGCAGTTAACCCGGGGACCTGTAGTGTGGCCTAGGGGCCCTCCCCATCCTTGAGCAGTGCCTGCTCTGACTGGCTAGTGGGAGTATGTGGGATTAGTGTGTTACCTGGGGTTTGGGGGTGAGCAGGGGGTGTTTACCTGGGGCGCAGTGTGTCCTGGCTGGATTGCGAGCATCCCGGGTGGGCGGGTGCAAAGGCTTTAGCCGTTTCTTATTGGCCAATGTAGTGTTGATGAATCCCTATTTTATTTTATTATCATAGAAAGTTTATCCTTCATTAGTGATGGGTAATTTTCTGAATAAGATGTCTCTCTTTTAACAGTACTTTCTTTCAGAGTCCAAGTATGTCAAGTCATTAACACCTGAACTTCAAATCTTCTGCTAAGATAGTGGTTATAACCTAATACAGCTTTCTTAAATATGTCTTTGCACATTTAAACTTGAATAAATTTCTCCATGGATGTTGGATAATTCTTATAAATGTTTACAGGAATTGAACAAAAACTTTGACAAGATTGGAGATCTCATTTAGTTACAAAGCAGTGATATTGATGCACCAAAGACGGTATCTGGGGCACCTGTCAACAGCATCCAAATGTCATGATTCACCAACACACTGTTGGCACCCTTTTTACCTGCCATTTCAGTGGTCTGCCTTGGCCAGTCTATATTCAGCTCTCCTTAGAGCTGCCCTAGGAGAATTTCAGAAGATCTTTCCAGTGGGCATATGTTTAACTCTAAGGTTATGCTTTATAATACACAACCTTGCCACCTTCATTTCATTGGTAGAGTGGTCTGCTATTATGGTTAATAAGAAACTCCATGAAAAGGGACCATTCCTTCTAAGTATTACACACTAAGGCTTATATGGAATTTAGCAGGAAGGTCAAGATAAAGTCAATCAGGAAGACCTTCAGGAAGAGCTTCATCAAGATTCTTAAATTTGAAACAATGAAATTACAAATGCTTTGAGATTCCCACCTTAAAATATACTTAATGAAAACCTGAGAGGTCCACAACTTTAAAATATGAGCTATGTCTAAAACTTTTGCTTCATATATACTTACCTACATGCATATATGAATATATGACGCATACATAAAACTTTTTACTTGAAGTAAAGTACATTTTTAAAAAATTAAAAGTTTTTCCTTATTTCACAATTAAGTATGGAAAGTTAGATGTCATGCAAGGATCTATCTGACAATATCATCCAGAAACACTTTGACATTTGCAATTGTAGTTTGTAGACTGGTGTATTATTAATGCTCTCTCTCTCTCTCAAGACTCCACTTTTGACCCTGCAGTTAACTGGCTGCGATAACAGGCACATCCTCCCTAGCATAGTACTGTTCTGAGAACTTAAACAATGTGGATGGAATGGAGCTGTTATGTAGTCCATGTCACCCCATCTACTGGAGGTTTTCATTTTTGCATTTACTGTACCAGTTGTTTACTTATTCTGTTGCTATGAAAGACAATATATAATGTCAAGCAACCTAATGGGAGAAAGGGAGATTTATTCAGCTTACAGTTCCAGAGGCTAGATACAGTCCTTTATGACACAAAAAGTTTGACCGGATGACAGAAGTTTCCCTCTGGACCATCACAAGTTGGGCTTCCACGACCTGCATTTCTAACAGCATTACTTTCTTTCATGCTCTCATTACAATGGCCCCTTAGGCCCAATATCTGTGACACTAAAGTTTTTGCAGCACAAAGTGACAAAGTTCTCCATATTTCTCTCAACAAACAGCTCCAAGGGCATACTATCTCTATCTCAGCAATGGCCATACTGCTGTAGTCAGTACCAGATTCTCTGTTTTACAGACAACTTTACTTTTTGTTACCAGATTCACAGTCTCACACAACAATAACCCACTTCCCTGGTACCAATTTCTATATCAGTTCCTCTTTCTCTGTTTTTATGACTTTCCCAAACAACTAAAGATTCCAAGTACATGAGCTTGTGGGGACAACACACATGTCAAAATATCACAATTTGATTCGATTTAACATTGTCGAATAGTTGAGACTGTCCTCTGAATATATCTAGAGGGGGTTAACTTAGGTGGTAGACTGGTTAAATGATGTTGATGGAAGCACCATCTCACAGCTGGCAGCTAGCAGATTGCCAGCACTTATCTCTTTCTGCTTCCTGACATACAATGATGCACTGAACTGTTACACATTCCCTTGCCAGAACAGACTGAAGTATTTGAAACTGAAGTACAATAGACTGTTCCTTCCCCCAAGCTGTTTATCAAATATGTCCTCACTGCAGCACAAAATAAACTGATGCCCAGAGGAGAGTACATAAATAGACCTAATGGTTGAGGACCTGCTCTCTACTTTTTCCTTCTGCCAGTGAAATTAAAGCACAGAAGCACTGGGAGACAGAATGTAAGCAGTGAGACATGAAGTCCTAATCCTAGCCTTAGTATGCTTTAAAGTTAATCTTACATTCCTGTTGAAAATGATCAACTTAATTAAATGACTTAAAGTTTCCAGGCTAAAATAAACTGTGTGGCAAAGTACTGAAATTGCATATCTGATATACTGTTTTACACATAGCAAGAACTTAATTTAAATTTAAATTATGATAAAATTTGTAACAGTTTTAATCGTATTACTCAAAGCTTAAGGAATGTAAGATTTATTGACAGACTGGCAAAATTCTAAACTGCCATATTAAATGGAAGAATTAGCACACAGAAATGATCATAAGGAATGAGAGATTTTCATTTAGAATAGAAATCCATATAAAATAATTTTCCTTTTGTAGTTATTAAGCTGAATCCTGGTATCATTGTGATAAACACATGGAGAGATGTTTCCTAAAATCAGCTCTTTTATTCTATGTCTACTCTATAGTCCCTGAGTAACCAAGAAAACCTGGAAGAATGATCTCAACTTTGTTAGAACATAAATCATGTCATCAATGAAAGCACGTATACGTTCCAGCAACAGAGAAATGCACACTGCTCCAAAGGAATAATAACTCAATGTCAATGTTTTAACATTGGATTTTTGTACTTATCTATTTTAGGCTGAACACCTTTATCCAAATTTCAATGGTGAATTTTTTCAAAAAATATGAAAATATCACAAATATTTGGAAGCCATAGATATTTAGGTTATACAATGATGACCTAAAACCAGTGAATACTCAAGAATATGATCCCATAGGTTTAGATTTTAATATATTACAGCACATGGAGTGTTAAGGTGATGATATATTGATCTATTAAAAATGAATTATTTATTATATGTATTTATTTGAAATTCAGTTCAGATGCCAAAATGTGCAACACATTTTAAGATACTATTATAGATGAAAAAGTAACCAAATCTTCAAAGTGTCTTAGTTTTTATACTGACACTTACATTCTCTTTGAAATACATATGAGTATTTTGTACAAAACAAATATTCATAAAATATTAGTTTTGGCAAATTATAAACAAAAGCCATACCAGAGAAAATGTAGTAACATCCAGTTCAAGGAATCTTAGTACTTTCTGCTACCTAGGCACTGTAGAACACTGGACTCCACAGGTAATGGTGCACTACATAAAACATGGCCTACAAGAACAACTAGCAGATAGGGAAAGGTTTAAAGTCTAACACACCTTAAAGAAGTGCCAAAATGAAGTGTGGAGCATTATAGTGGGGGGGGGGAAAATTGCAGATGGAGTGACATAAGCATTTTGAACATGAATAAAAATTCTGCCAGCCAGGTAGAAGAGATCAGATTTATTAGATTTACTTTTAATAAAGCAGTGTCTAATTTCTCACCATTAGAATTACTGAAAATGGAACCATCTGTTTTCAAGAAGGAAATATCATGTAACTAGAGAAATTTGAAAGGAGAGAAAAATTATTTTATCCCAAGGTAAATACTATTGGATTAGTTTGGAAATTATGCTAGGTGCTAGGAAAAATGATCTTCAAGTTTCTTATTTGACAATTAACTTATTTTAAATTATTGAGACACTAGAATGTTAATATTTCAATGCTAATGTCAAGAGATGTGAAGCTTTACATTTTGAAATTTGTATCTACAGCCCTTTATTCTAATTCTTGATAATCTTGTCATCATGATTAATTCTTTTTTGTTATCTATTTTATTCTGTTATTTTTAAGATTCAGGAAACATGGAAAAGTTTGAAGAAGTATGTCTAAACAGAGTTTATTGAATACATGATAGAAAAATTGAATCATGACAATAACATAATAATGAAAATTGAATCACAACAATTACATACTAATAGTACAACAATATATTTTGTATTAATGCATATGTAATGCATTATCACTTTAGTATGGTTTCACTTTTATTTATTTATTTATTTTTCTGCTCATACAAATGTAATAGGAACCCCTGTTCCCTCCCTCCCTCCACCCCTCCCTGGACCTCCCTGTTCCCTCCCCACTTTGCCCCTTTCTTTCCCCCCTTCTTCCCTTTCTCCTAGTGCCACCTCCCCCCATCTCTGAAGCATCCTTTAACGTGTATATCAAACTTTCCTCTGGGTCCTCTCTTTGATGAGGACTCAGGGGCAATTCCTAGTACTCTTTCTTGTGTTCCCCTTAAGTATAGTATGGTTTCACTTTTAAAAACTTACACAAAGTAAAAACACTGCATTGTAGAATACTAACTTGTTTCACATACTAATTGCCCTGGACTCATTTTCATCTTTTGTCTCCACATGATGAATTATTATGTGTCCTCTCAGAGGGCCTGCATTCATCCTACACTTTCTTTGATCAGAATAGATGAGAAAAATCACTAATTTGCTCTGAAGTCAATTTTGGTTTCACCACTATTTTTAAAGCAAATTTCTAGGATTTATTGAAGATTTTTTCAGGCTCTGCCAAGAATATTTTGAAAAGAAAAATAAAATGTTTATAATGCAAATGTTTTGTAAGGGAAAGGAGCAGTATTTAACTTTTGATGAGACACTTATACTCAATTTCTTAATAATCATTTTTAAATGTTTATTATCATTCATCTGTACGAATAAAACAATTGAAGGATTTCCTTTTATATCTGGAAGCATATTGATATGTTGTTATATATCCAATGTAATTCATGTACAATCTAGTCTTGAATTTTTTTATTCACTTAATCCATGTGTTCATTTTTTATAATTGTCAAGCCAATAAAGATTACATCTTCATTCAGCTATTAAATTATTTTCAGATATATCTAATATTTAGATTTCACTAAATGCACACTTTAAAAAGTTTATTTCTATATGCTATGTTGAAGGATGAGAAATTACATCATGGTTAGTGGTTTTGCTTGGTATATTAAGGACATGGCACCCATATTTGGCACCACCAAGAAAATAAACAGCGTGCAGTTATTTTATTCATATTTTTGCTTATCTCAATATATTACATCCCTTCCAGAATTCTATCCAGTATATTAAGGACATGGCACCCATATTTGGCACCACCAAGAAAATAAACAGCGTGCAGTTATTTTATTCATATTTTTGCTTATCTCAATATATTACATCCCTTCCAGAATTCTATCCAGATTTTCACCATCAATTTACTCAAGATGTCTCTGTGGACTCTTATTAGATGTAATAGACCCTCACTCAGATTTGCATTATCTTTGAAACATTCCCCATTTCATTTTTCTAAGACATCTGCTTCCTTTCTTTGCAAAAGTACATGAGAGAAACAAGAATGTATTAGTGCATACAAAATGTGTCTAATCATAGATTTAGTGTGGTTGTTGTTATATATATGCTTGTTACTATAAGCACATTACTCCTCTGTGACCTATCAGATGACAGAACATAATACAACTATGTATGCTAAACTCTACAAACTTATAAATATTTCTGACTGTACCAATTACATTTACTGTGAGCTGAACATGAATGTGACTCAGTACTTCACAACAGGAGACATACTTTGGCCCATTTGTTTTCTATATCTGTTCAGTCAATGAGGATGATTTGCTCCCTTACTGTTGTTACCCATTTACTTCAGTTTTTTGGTTCTAGTGTAAACATGAAGTACCTTGAGATTTCTTACCTTGCATATTCATGAAACAAAATTTAGCAAATTCTGAAATAATTTATATCAAAAGCATTTCATTCACTCACATAGAGTTTAATAATAATCCCAACACAATTTCTTAGAGATACATTGCATTTTCTCATTCTCTATTTAGTCACTGAATCCCTTAAACTACCAAGTACATTTTTAAAATATTATTTATTAAGGTTCATTCTATGAACTGTCATCTTTCTGTAAGTTTTAACATATACATGATAACCGTATATCCACTATCACAATAACTTACAAAAATTCCAATGCTCTAAAAATTCCCTTTTAATTTTCACACACACACACACACACATATACACACAGACACACACACACACACACACACACACACACACACACACACAATTGTGAAGCACTGTTTATTGGCACCTGCAGAATGAAGTACGAAAATAAAGACATCGACCATATGTAATTCAGATTGGTTTCTTTTACTTAAAATGTGCATTTGCAAAATAATTCACTATTTAAGAAAATTGATACATTATGAATAAGTTAACACAGTTCAATAATGTTGACCTTTTTATGCTGAGTAATATTTCATAAATATTTCAATATTTGAGTATATCACTGTTAATTAGTTTATTCCTATATTGAAGAATCTTTAATAACTTTTATTTTGGAAAATTATTAAAACATCTGACACATATCTCCTCTTTCTCTTTCCTTCCTTCTCTTCCTTGCTTTGTGTATTTTGCATGTATGATGCATGAGGTACGCATGATTACAACTGTACTTGCATGAAGGTAAAGGATAACCTTCAGATATTATTCCTTGTATTTTTCCACGTTTGAGAGCCAGTCTCTTCCCCACTGTGTTGACCACTGAATTTCTCCAGGGTCTCAGACATCTACACTCCTTTATTTTAGATGCACAAGGATAACAAACTATTTTATGCTATCATATCTAGTATGTAACTGCCATTGGCGATCTGCAATGAGATTCTCAAATTTATGTTACTTAGACTTTACACACTAGCTATCTACTAATCAAAATTTTTTCTAAATTAATCTGCTTGCTATCTTTTTGCAGCATAGAATATTATAGAATACACTGATAGATTTGAAAATACTAAGCAACTTTATATTCCTAAGTTAACTTAAACTAATATGTGCATAAGTATATTTGTACATTGTTACATAAAATGAGATAATAGTTATCATTTTTACACTGATGTTCATAAATGAAGATGAGTGTATTGGTTCCCTTCTAACTATTTTATTTAATTTGGATATGGTACAATGTTAACATCACACAATGACACATGTGATGTTCACACTGTATTTTCAGGGCAAAATTTTGAAGAACTTATCCTAATACTTCCTGAGATACTTGTGGCAAAACACAAAAGAAATTTTTGAGATAATTTCTTACATGTAACTTAAAATATTATGGCCATTTAATTTGTTAAAAGCAATATTTGCTTCATATTTGATTTTTTATACAAGTAATTTAAGAATGAATTATATAAGAATAAGTCCAAGAATGAAGCAATAGCATACTTTATATAATTGATTGTTTTGTCTTAATGTCAATCTAAGTCTTCAATTCATTCTAACACATTATTCATAATTGGTTGTTTGGCCTAATCTATAGTCTTCAATTCATTCTAGCATTTTATTGACAGGAGGAATTTCTGTGCCACAAGGGCTGCTTTCTTAACTGAGAACCTCACCAAAGATGGTTGTTGAACTCTGTGGAAGCAGAAATAGCATCCCTTCCACAGTTCCACAAAGTGAGTTGTGTGGAAAGCAAAGTTAACTGTTTCCTTTATTTGAGCAACACAAATAACTGTCCAACTGGCTTGTTTTGGTCTCAGTCCATATACAACAAAGCTGCCTGGATACAAATTAATGAGCTAGTGGAAATTAATATATTTCTGAGAAAATTTGTAACATTTATTCATTCCTTTGAAATATGGATAACAGACATCTTACATCATACTTTTTCAGTGTTTCAAGTTTATGTGCTTGCTATAGTTCACTATTAATAGGTGAAAACTTTATAAATGTATGAGCTTTTGCAGGTGCAGATGGAATATACATTTCTGTCCAAATTTAATAAAATAAATCACTCTGTTTAACTTGCTATGAGAATTTCAAATTTTCTATTGAAATGAAATCAGTGTTTTAAAATGCTTGATTTACTTTGATAAAAGTTAATGGTAATGGATGATTGAAAACATGAAGACATACATTAAGTTTCATATAGAGCTCATATTTTTACTAACTTAAAACTGACTTTAGCAAAACTAAAAGTGCAAGACCTGCTCTCATTTTCAGTGTAGGGACTTATTATTATCTATTTTAATAGACATCATTAAAATTAAGCAACAGATGGGCCACCCTATGGGAACATTTTTGAGCTCTGGAACCCAGTAAGTCACCCGAGTGCTGCCTTATTGGAAATGCAATCATGTCAAGAAAGTTAAATCCAATTTACTTTTAAACACCAAATGGCTGCTTATTTATAGTTCTGCTACTGCTAACAGGAAGTTCAGAACGTCTGTTCTTCACATTGGAAGTCATGTGATAGAATTTAGTTGTTAATAGTGAAGAATTTGAGTTCTCTTAGCTTGGGATTTGATAGCATTTGTGAGTGTTAGGATAAAGGACTATTATTTTCTAACAAAATGTTGAAAGAAGTGGAGCTGAAGAGGTGGCTCAGGGGTTAAGCGTCTGCTTTACAGGCAGAAGGTCCTGTGTTCGGATCCTAGACCCCACATATAGACGCTGGCGCAAGGCCGGGTCGGCCTGCGTTTCTGGTCCTGGTAGAGCAGAGCCTGTGAACCCCGGAGCAGAATAAACAAGGAGGAGGTGGAGGCAGTCCATGGTTGTTCCCGTTCGCCAGTGGTTCTACACACACACACATACATACACACACATACATACACACACACGCAAAATTGAATAAATAATAAAATTTAAAAAATTAAAATATTGAAAGAAGTGATGGAATAAAATTAAAATAATATAGAAACATTTAATTTTCATAGAAGCAAGAACATTATAATAAAAAGATAACCATAAATTTCCCAAGTTCATTAAACTGCATTTGAGAGATTGATATACAAGTGTGCTTGATTCATAATTTTTTGTGTGTACATTGCCAACTTCTCAATTGTTATATTAAATGATGCCTGTTGTAAACATCCAACAATATTCTGAAGATAAGTTTCTTGCATAACTTTGTGACAATTAACAATGATCAACTCTTCTTGATTTTTTAATCTGATACTAAGTTATTTCTTAATTCATGTCTGAATACTCATCATTGAAAATTACATGTGCATATTAACTTGAAGTTTACTATATAAGAGGTAAGCATGAGTTGCTTGTTAAACAAAGAATGTCAGATAATCTGATACATTGAGATGCTGTCCTATTGTTAGAGTTGCAAGCATAAAGTATTTGACATGAGGAATGTTATGAAAGGCAACTGCACATATTTTTTAACTGCATTACAGTCACTAACAGCTACTCTTTGACAACTGTCTTTTCCTTTTACCAAAAAACCATCAGTGCAAGTCAGCAAAGAAGCAAGTGCTCTTTCAAACTTTATTTATTTAGGTGTGTGTGTGTGTGTGTGTGTGTGTGTGTGTGTGTGTGTGTGCATATGTGTTGTATGTATTAGAGAACAGTGCAGTAAGTTCCTGTGGTGGAACAAGGGTGACTTAGAAAATTATCTTTGATTGCTTCTTTCTATGTTGTCTTTAAAAAGGAAGTTAATGACCAAGAAGAAAACAATACTAGACTCTGTCCTGGATACTACAGTGTCCTGCACTATTATTCTTCAAGCCAGTTACTATGCTACTGTCTTCAGCACATTGTCAAATCAACTAATGATTATTTCTACAGAGCACTATCTGAAGGGCGATGTTTTCTTTCATTCCTTTATATAACCATCTCTAGACACAGAATCTTACATTTAGCCTATGGTGGTTTAACAGAGGATGGACTATTGTCTTCATATTTAGCTGTGAGGCCAGCATTGTAGAATTTGACCTCCACTTTCTTTGTGATATAACCTGTGTCACTTCAATTTTATCAATTTGACATTCGTATTTGTAAATGGAAGTCTCAAATATATTTAAACTTAATTTTTATCTATTCTCTAGACTTTAATTTTATTTGTAGTCATAGAAGAATTTTTTCATTCATTATCAAGTCTACATGATACTGCCATTTAACATCTCATTTTGACATTTTGATTGCTGTAACTACTACCCATTGAAATTTGTAGCTGTAGATCAAATGCTTTAGAAGTTATATCAAGTTGTCTAGAATTAGTTTAGCTTTTAAATCAGAAAAAAATATTTCTTCAATATTTTATATATATTTATATGTAATATTTATTTGATATTTTAACTACATCAAAAATCATGATAGCATATATTAATGTAAAACAAATTTTTTCTCCCTTCCTTCGTTCCTTCCTTCGTTCCTTCCTTCCTTCCTTCTTTCCTTCCTCCCTTAGACAGTGTTCACTCTCACTGTATGAAATGGCAGCTTCTTAAGATGAAAGCAAGCATGTTGTGTGGTCAGAAATAATGAGCCATGGGCAAGCACTGCATTATCCCAGATTCATTATGAGTTTTATTATGAGTTAACATTTTTGTCCACGCATATTACGAGATCTTTAAGTGTTGACAAAAAATAATAACAATAAATAAAAATAATATAATGATAATATCCCAATTATTATTATGAACTTGCATTCCTTAAAGAATTGCAAACCAGTATAGGCATTAATGAATAATGTTTGGGATATAGACTTGCTGAGAGCTTGTGTCTATCTTATATTCAGTTAAGAAACATTAAGGGTCAAAGTACTGTAAACCCCAAAGTTATAAATTTCATGTATACTTTTATCATTTATAAACATTGAACATATTTGTTCATATATAACACATATCAATTTTTTCCAGAGGGAACAAAGTGATGAACAAGAGATAAATTTTATACTGTGTGTATTTCATAATACTTAATTCACAATTTTCAATAGGAGTACTATAGAAGAATAATACTGAAAGCTAGTAGAATAAGAAATAACAAATTTTAAGACCTAATACCTTAGAAGAAAAGCATAGTAGTGGAAGTTAAATGAAGAGTAAGTTAGAAGCACATTCACGTTTTAGGTAATACATTTCTGTATTGCTCAAGATTCCATCACCATACATTTATAAAGTTTTGAATAATAAAAATGCATAAGAAAAATATTCTATGAACGAGTTATCATAAAAATTGCAAAGGACAGGAGAATACTATCAAAGTTTCAAGCTGTACTTTTGGTGAAGAGTTATAAAACTTCAGCAAGCAGGTTTTTCTGAAGTCTCTAGAATCAGTGGTCACTTGAAGGTCTGAAAAACTCCAAGATCCACTAGAAGAATTTTCCACGGAATGAATAAGCAGAAACCTTTTTTGAAAAAGTCCATGAAAGTCCTACAGGAAATACAACTCAGACAAAGTATAAAAATGTTATTGTACTAGTTACTTTTTTCTTTTGCTGTGATACAAAACCCAAAGTCAAGAAACTTAGAGGGGAAAAAAGAGATGTATTCAGTTTATGTTTTCAGAGGAGATAAACTGGTTTTCATTGCAGAAGTAATATGACTGGTAGTAGAAGCTAAAAGCAAGCTGAGTATTACCCATCCAGAAGGCTGTGAGCTGCTAGACTGCCATTACTATAGAACAGGCATTCTCATTCCAAAAGGGAGGAATGGAGACATATCCAGGAAAGTATAGCCCATAACAAGACTGAACATAAGCAGGACAAACTGCAAATCCTGCAACTGCATCCCCAACAAGTGAACCTCATGTTAAAATCTCAGGTGCAAAGGACTTTGATTCTACTCCTTCAGTGTAGCTGCCCATAGAAAACATCACTCTTTTGTCCTAGCTTCTCCAATACTATACAGCTCTCCTTGGCACATGTCCCACTGACTCTGGCATCTCTAACATATTCACTTCTCAGTGGAGTCTTTAATCCCACAGTACAAATTGGCTTTCTTAGGCTTCTAAACTGTAGGTGTTCTGCCATTCTCTAAAACTTTGGAGGAGAGATCCACCTCCTCCTCTTTGCATCATTGATTCCTCTACATCCAGAATCAATTGAATGGCTTTGCCAAGTTCTGTAATAACCTTGGTTGAGATTGGCCCTTTTGACTCACAGCTGGTTTAACTTCTTTGTGGTAACTATAAAAAAATCTTTTTCTCTTCTGGGAAGTTGATTGTAAAACCCAAAAGTTATAAATTTCATGTATACTTTTATCTTTTATAAACATTGAACATATTTGTTCATATATAACACATATCATCAATTTTTTCCAGAGGGAACAAAGTGATGAACAAGAGATAAATTTGACAGGATGCTGTAATTTAGACTTTGCATCTAAGGAGAAGAGATGTGAACATGCTCTCTGGAATTCTGTCCTTTAGCTCTCCTCTTCCAAAAGAATCTGCACTCTTATAGGTGGAAACCTCTGAGAATCTGGCCTTCAGGGTACTCCCCCTCCTATAATCCAAATAAAGAACATACTTTGATTTGCTAATGGTGTTACTCCATCAACAGTTGACATCTTGCTTTCTGCTTCTCCCTGATTCAACTTCTTAAATTTTCCAATGTAATTTTCCTCATCAAACCTCACAGTTTTTCTTCTTTCTGCTAATTCCTTGTTTTTTTTTATAACTCTGAACAAGAGCAATGAAATGTAGCCATGTCACACTGTCAAGACTATTTGCCTTGAAAGTTCTTCCACGATACACTCAAGCTTTTAGGCAAGCTTTTAGGATGAGGGCAAAGCTTTACTAAACTTTCTAACAACACATGGCTTTGTTTGCCGCTCCAGTTCTAAGCACAATCTTTGTTCCTCTCTGAGCCATCATAAGCTGGGTTTCCCCTGCCTGTGTCTCTCAGAGCAGTTCTCTCTATCAAGCTCTCACAAGAAAAACACTTTTGACCTTATTGCAAAGACACAAAGACTTTCCCAACGCAAAGTTCCAAAGTTTCACCCAACAAACAGTTCCAAAGACCCACTAACTACATTACAGTATTGTCCATACTGCTAGGTACCAACTTCTTTCAGCTTCATAAACAACCACCTCACTTCTTGGTACTTGATTCACTTAGTCTCACAAAACAACACCCAATTCTTTCATACTATTTTCCATACTAGCTACTCTTTTATGTTGTTGTGAGAGAACACCCAAAGTCAGGCAACTTAAGGGAGAAAGGGAGAATTAATCAGCTTACAGTTTTAGAGAGGAGATAAAGTTTTTCATGGTGCAAGCTGCAAGACTTTCAGCAGAAACTGGATACAGGATAAGTCACATTTATCTAGAGGTTAAGAGCTGCTAGCCTGCCACTGCTAGAGCAAACCTCTCCTCCGTCTTTCCCATGGCCCACCTCTTGTGACTGTTTTCTTCTGATAGGCTACAACTCCTAAAGGTGCCATGACCTTCCCACACATATCAGCCTGTGGGGGACACATTTCAAACCATGACAGTCATAATGCAACTTAAATAAAACTACTGAAAATCTTCCACAAGGAAGAACATCTCCATAGTCCTTACCTGTGGTGTAAAACATCATGATATTCAAATTTGCCGTAAATACCTGTTCTTGTCCTAGGTATTCAAATTTTAGACACTCTGGAGTTCATTAAATGTTGTTTGTGGCTTATCTCTAGAGCTACCACTTCATTATTTTTAAATATTTTTTCCAAAATTGGTGCCCATTTCTTTTTTTATTATTATTTATTCAATTGTGCGTGTATGCATGTGTGTGCATGTGTGTATGTATGTATGTATGTGTGTGCAGAACCACAGACGAATTCGGGAACCACCATGGACCCCCCCACCTCCTCGTTTACTCTGCCCTGGGATTCACAGCCTCCACCCTACCAGGACCAGAAACGCAGGCCGCCCTCGCTTCCGCCTGGCATCTATACGTGGGGTCTAGGATCGGAACTCAGGACCTTCTGCCTGCAAGGCAGAGGCTTAACCCCTGAGCCACCTCTCCAGCCCCGATTTCTTAAGCTTTCAGATTTATATTTCCCCTATTTTTTAAGAATTAGCTCATTATTTATTAATCAATTATGTGAAATAAACAGTTTCTGTCATTTCAACTAGAGCAGAATATACACATATTCCTTACAGTAAGATTGTTTTAGTAGTCTTCCTTTGTTACAGGGACTTGATTAGCTACTTTATTCACTTTGACCAGAAATGCCACTGAAATAGAATAAGATTGGACAAGTGAAAACTTGCACCAATTGAATACAGGTGCTGGGATAAGGGATAGGGATTTACTGATGATCCTTTCCAGTATTTAGACATTGGCAGTCGTGCTTTCTTCATGATTACAAAAATCTAATTTTCTTCAAGAATCCTTAGATAATTTCATGCTATTGTTGTTAATATGTAATTTGTTAAAACTTCTTTTCAGTTGCAAAAAAATCCTAAATTTGCAAATCAAATTAATATAAGGATGCAAAGTCTAAATTGTAGTAATTTAAGTTAATGTATATTGCAGAACAGATGTACGTTAAGTGTAGAATCTGAATTTAGCTACTGATCACCATTGCTTTGCTGTTCACATAGATTCAGAAAGGCATAAATACTGAATTGGAGCTTTTATAATAAAAATTCATCTCTGCAATGTACACAAGAGAAACAGAATCACATAAACTGTATTCCATTTTGTTATTCCCCTAAATTTTATCTTGAAAAACAAACAACATCATAGCATAATTCTTCTACAGGTTTACAGCATCTTGTCAAGTAGACAAAAGATTAAGAATTTGAATTGAGCAAGACATTTTTCATCTCTGGTCATTGTGAGCCTTCTTGAAATGTTGCTCCTTTTAATTTTCAATGACACTTTGCATGGCATTTTCCAAGCTTGCACATTTGAAACGGCATCTCATTAAGTTAACTGCCAGTACTAATACTGTCTACTTTTGCTATAAGTTTTTGCATAAGTAGTACTTTGTACCTCATCTTGATTTTTGTGGTTAAAGACACAGAAGACATAAATAAAAACAGCAGGAAGAGTATGAGTTATGAAAGTGGGGCCTGGGAGTTGTTCAATGGTACAGCATCTACTACCTGAGTAATAATACCTGAATCTGAATCCTCAGAACATACATGCAACTTGGTATGGTAGCATGCATCTGCAATGCCAGTGTTTCTGTAAGAAATCAATAGTAAAAGCAGGACAATATCTGGAAACACACAAGCCAGCTAGTATGGTGTATACCATAGCAAACAGCAAAGAGATCTTATTTCAAAAAAGGTGGAAGGTGAGGATTGATACCCAAGTTTATTTAAGCTTGCCACAAGTGTGTCCATATTAACATACATGCACATGGAGAGCCACTCATCTATATCCCCCACATTCATACACATGTCTCTCAGACATATTTACAAAAATATAAATATACTTATATATTTTCATAAATTGAACAATACTCAAAATACCTTAGTGACTTTGAAAGTTTTACATTTTGTACAATAATTGTGATAATTATTTCAGTTTGTCCACTTGTTGCTGATATAGTCACAACTAAAGAACTGAAAGGAACATGGGGGTTTCATTCTTTACCAAGATTTTCAGTTACAATCTTAGTCCAGTTTGGAAGGAATGCTCATATCAATTCTAGGAGTTCAGAGAATTGGCCATATCATATACACAAGGATTGCTGAGAGAGTGACAATTCTTACTTGCCAGATAGCAACACTGTCCATGTGTGCTGAATTATAGCAAACTACTGAATTGCTTCCTTTCATTTCTTCTACCTGGCTACAGAAATATTCCACTCATTATATGCTTAGTCTACTTACAATAAAATAATCTCCTACAGGCTTTTACATGACTTGCATTAATTATCAGTTCTTCACAGATGTGCCTAGAACTCAGCCCTCAATTGCAAAAATGGCACCTATATGTCAATAATAATAATTTCAGATAATATACTTTCTAATAAATAGATTTATTTCTTCTAATAACTTGATATGATTATGTATAAATATAGTCTCTTTGAAATAGTTTGATCTGAATGGTATCTAGTATATCTTTTACTTTTCTACTTTCCTATTTGATCTGTTTATGTATCACTTTTAATTAGAATTTGTGAAAAAAATCACACCAATATTTTAAATGATACCAACAATATTGGACATCATTTTTTCATGTAATCATGTGTGTTTTAAAGTGTGCCATTTATTTTGAAATTAAAGTATTTATTATTGGAAAATAATGAAAATGATATCTTATGAATTGTTATTGCAGGTATTTAGTATATATTATATGTATGTCAATATACAATTCTACCCAAACATTCTTATTTATCAAAGAATAATCCAATCCTCTATAAATTTCAATTAAGCTTTCTATATTTCTTTAAGTGATTGAAGGTAAATAAATTCAGCAAGTAATTGTATCCTGGTTAAAAATCTTCAGATGTAATCATATTCAAATTAAATGTACAGACTACTTTTAACATTACAATCTACTATATAACATGCATTTCATGTTTTATGTGTATAATCAATATGTGTACAACAGGACAATCTCAGAATAACCTTGGGGCAACCCAATTCTTTCCTCTTTCTTCTTTACACTTTTCAAGAATAGCTGTAGAAAATACTATTCTTGATGCATATGTGCAATTAATAAAACCACTTTGTACAGTGTCTGGTGTCTATGGATGTGTGTGCTCTCACTAGATTTAAACAGTTAGTAATGGTAAAGCCAAAAACAGTGGACTAATGTAACAAAAGCATCATGCCTTCACATGTCTAGGAAGTATTATGTGCCTGAATATTTTCACTAAGAGATCATGTACTTTGCAGCAAAATAAAAGTAGCCTCACTCTAAATTTTTAAAAAAAATTAGCATTGTTTTAAGTAGGTATTAGTATTCATTTTTTATTTTTCCTTTAATTGGATAGCAAAATATGTCAGAAGCACTCAACGTTCATTCTGAATTTGGTACTGACACCTTTCAATCCCTAACCTTACAGAAATCCTCCCATTCCTTCTCTTCATATGACATCACCCTTCACTTTGCCTCACAGTTTCATTGTAGAATAGCATGACTTAAAAATACATTATTTCATTTTTGATATTAAAACTATATAAATATAATGCTACATACTTATGCAAGGTTTTCTCTGATGTTAAACTCACAGAACTTACAAAATTTTATCTCATGTAACCGCAACTAATTTTCACTGGCATTAGAAATTATTTTGTATATAATGTATTGTAAAATGTCACTTCATAAATACTGAGGTTTTAAATTTTGGCTTTCTTCTTTTCCTTTTTTCCTGCAGTCTATGTTCAAAATGTTCTCTAATGCTGTAAATCAAAATATTTAATGGATCTATTTGGAACTAGGTAAACTCTATCCAAATTGTTTTTGAAAATGATAATACCAATTTTATATAAAACATCTTTATACATGTTTATATTGCTTCTTCTTTCACAAATATTACTTTATGTTTTCAGACTTGTCATGTTGTTTTCTCAGTGTAGAAAATGAAAATTTTTCCTTCAGCTTATTCTAATTTTTATTTCATTTGAATTCATGTTAGCTATTATCTATTTGTCATGTACATTATTGTCTAATTACTAACTTATCTTTACAATTTACTTAATGAACTATTTGAGAAATATATTTATCAAGGTCAGCCTCAACTATTTCTAGAAACTTTATATCAAAGTTTTAAAATATGGAATTATGGATATAATCTCCTCCAGGTTTTTTTCATGTTTTTTAGTTTTTTAAATTATTTTAATTAGATTTCTTATGTTTTCTTCATCACAAAATTTTTTACCCATTCCCAGTATCCCTGACTCCATAGGTTTTTAATGAATGTTCAGTTTGCTTTTCATGTACATGTGCATATCTGTGTGATGTATGGGAGTGTGTGTGCTATGCATATGTAATATGTGGCTCTGAGAATGTAAAACCTGACCTGTGTCATTTGTATAGTTAGTTTGTATGTGTGTGGTATGTTATGCATGCTTTGGTACTTTCCATATGGCATGTGTGTAATATATAATTGTGATGGTGTATATATCTATATATATAATATGCATGGCCTATATCATGTTTCTAATCTGTTTGTGTGGGATGTGTCTGATGTATGGTGAGGTGCCTGTGGCATACAACATATGTGAGGAGATTTGTTTGTGATAGTTATAATGAGTATGTATGTTTGCATGTGTATTTAATGTATGTTCATGAATTGTTTGTACAGGATTCCCTCAGACACATTTTTATTTGATTCTATTGAGCACTTGAGGGCACTATGAACCTGCTTAGTAATTTCAGAATGTCCAGATTGCACAGAAAATTCTGGATATAAAATATGATAGCACACTGGAAGAAGGGGAAGGAGGGGGGTGAAAGGAAGTAGAAAAGGGGGAAGGGTACAATGGGGACTGGGGAAGGGTAAAGAGAGGTAGGGGACCAGGGTACTTATTAAGCTTTTATGATTGGGGAAAATGAATATTAAAAATAAGATAGCAATGTGAAATCTGATAAGCTATATCATAATTATTTTTCTATATAATGATAACTGATAATGAAATGATATAACATGTCATGATTTGTCTATGAAGTGATAAAATGTGTCTAAGGGTACTTTATAAGTACTTACCATCAAAATGTTTAGCCAGAGCTCATCCTCAGACATGACTGAAA
Source organism: Typhlomys cinereus (assembly GCA_023101885.1). Classification (NCBI taxonomy): domain Eukaryota; kingdom Metazoa; phylum Chordata; class Mammalia; order Rodentia; family Platacanthomyidae; genus Typhlomys; species Typhlomys cinereus. The sequence continues at coordinate 8,909,992 of JALPQD010000019.1, forward strand.
TTTGGACCCATGCAAAAAGACATGTGAGCCTATCATTAAAGCAGGACACGTCCTCAAAATTACTTTTAGTAAGCTCTGCTAAATGATCATTGATATGTATTCTTAATGTATGAGATATTATAGCAACATTATTTCTGTCTGTGTGTTTGTGTGTCTGTGTGTGTGTGTATTTTGTATGTGCTAGAGAATACTTGTGTTTTTGTGTGCTTGTGGAGGCCCAAGCATGACTTAAGGAAATATCCTGAATTGCTCTACCTCTTTTATGCTTTGCTCTAGTGTTTCTCAGGCTCTGTCATTCAGGATGGAAGTGTGGGCTTCCACTGTCTTATCTATGTGAGCTTCCATTGCATTACATAGGATCTAGGATCCCAACTCATGTCCTTTTGTGTGGGAGATGAAGTCTTTATCCCTAGAACCAACTCCCCAGCCCCCAAAACTCACTTTTGTTGTCATATTGACCAAATAGGTGAATTTTTCACTGTTTTATATTTTGCAGCCAGGAAGTTGGATTGGCTTTGAAGTGACAGACGTTTCTTCTCTTATATAATCAGAAAACTGTTGAAACACTGGGATGAACAGATGGATAAAGCCCATGGTGTGTCAATGTGAGGATGATCCTCAGAACCCACATAAAAGTCAATCTGCTGTGGCCACCCACCTGCATTCCCAACATTATGGAAGCAAAGACAGGTGATGCACAAGATGGAAAGCAGACTTGCTGATGACAGAGCTCTGGATTCATTTTAGAAATTCTACCTAAATCAATTCAGTGAAGAACAACAGAGTCAGACACCCCACATCAACTTTGTGTCTGCATAAGTATGTGCAAATGCCTCAATGCCCACACATATGCAAACAGCCATAGTCACATGCAAACATGTACACACCTCACATTATCATAAACAAAAGTTATCAAAATTCTTATTTGAACATGTGTGATATCTGGAAAATATGCATGTTATGACTTCAATAATTAAATATCTTCCAGAAAAAGAAGTGCATGTTATTTGGCTTCAACTCATCTTATCTAATATTGTCATTCCTTTACTCTCTTATCTCAAGTTTTCCACACTTTTCCTGCTTCCTGCCTTTCAGACATGAAAACAATTGCAATGTGAAACAGTGTTTGAAAGAATTCCCGAAGAACATTAGCAGTCTTTATATCAGAACTGAATGTGAGATTTTCAAGGCAATTTTTAACCTTTTCATCCTCTAAATTGTAACTTTAACTTGTTAAAACTGCATTTTTCTCCATTAGACCACTTGTTATTTAAATCAAGAAAATGTAACACATCAAACAATTCAGACATCCTCACTCTACTTTGAGAGCACAACTGGGAAAAGTGATAATATCAGGAAAGGTGACTACTTATGTTCATTTATTATGCAAAATGAGCCAGACGATCAGTTTCCACTAGAAAACTGTAAAAGGAGAAAAGTTTCAGAATGTCATATAAATGAAAAAAAACATATTTTCATGAATTCATTGACCTTTCCATTAATATCATAACAGAGCCTAATCACTAAGGCTTAAAATTAGCAAGGTAGCCCAACACAAAAGGCTGGATCCAGAAATCTCAGGGGCTCTTGTTGCCAGAGCAAGACTCTGACACAAAAAGTAAAAGGGTAAATGAGAATCATGTTTAGCTGTGACCTTTCAGTCCCACAGCTGCTCACCACGTGGCCTGTCGTTCTGCTGTATTGTTGCACTTCAGCTTATTAACATTAATTGTGTTCTATTTTGGATGTTAGAAATTTATGTCCATGATCTTTGCTGTTGACTCGCGACTGTTTTTTTTCTTTCTGTCAGTCATGACAATAATTAAAATTATGTGCTATAAATAGATAAAATAAATGAAATAAATCTCATGTTTAAATGAAATACTAAAATGTAAAACAAAATCACAATTTTCAATAAGGAAGGAATTTTGAAATAATAAAAATATTTAAAACAAATTAGATTGCTTTTCAAATCTATTTCCTATATTTAACATTTAAGTGAATTTTTGCACAACTGAATTTATCTTTTGTTCACTAATGTTTACATTATATCCAAAAAAGAAAACATTGCTTTTACAATTGATATATTACTGGGAGTACTTTACAAGTTAATGTCTGTAAGTCTCTATATACAATAAAATAGGTAGGTTTTGAAAAATAAGTTATTGACTGACCATTTTGCGTGATGATTTCTGCAGTGATTTGAACTGGCCTCCTGCCACACTCATGATTTTTTTTTTTTTTTTTTTTTGCCATAAGGTTCCAACTTTAACAGACTAGTTCTTCTGGAACTGTAAGCCAATATTCCCTCTCTTCTCTAAGATGCTTGTCAGAGTTTTGTCTTACAGCAAAAGAAGATTGACTGCAATGACATTCAAGGAAGAAAGATAAGTTGTTCCACTGGCACGTAGGTAATTAACTACGAGCGAGATAATGAATTATGATGTTTATAACAGTCTTCAGTGTTTCCTTGACTGTAATCATGACTATAAAATGAGGCTAGTGAGGTTGACTATTAGGTATTATATTCAAATGAACTCACTTGTACATGGAATAAAATTGGAAGCATAGTTTGGTTTCATTTTTCACATTAGAATAAAGGGACAGTAGAATGCAATAAAAGATGACTTTGAGGGCTGGAGTAATAGCTCATGTATTTAGACTGTATCACAAGCAGAAGGTCCTGGGTTTGAATCCCAGATCCCACATAATAACTGCAGACAGAAATAGCTGTGGCCTGTACTTTGGGAGAAAGAGGTAGAAGCAATCCAGGATGACCCCCAAAGTCACATTTGAGCCTCCACAGGTATACATAGTACCTCTCATACATACACACACACACACACACAGAAATAAATACATAAAGTTAAAAATTTGACTTTGGGAACTGAGTGTGAATTTATCTAGGATATCAAGAAAGAATTTGAGGGTTTGAGAAAAAAATACATTTAATAGAGTGGAAAGACTTTCCAAATTTTGAAATAAACTGAAGTAGAAAATTTTTGTGCAGAGTTCCAAGAATAAGATTCATTTTAAAAGTTATGAAATACTTATGTAGAAATAATGACAGTCTCAAGAGTGTAATCTTCAGAAGATTTGAGATGCATTAACATGCGAAGGGGGCAACATGTAGAAGACAGAATTTAAGATACAGAAAGATGAGTCTAATAAAATGAAACTATTGTGAAATCACTCAAGGAAAGTCACCAGAACAAAGATGAAGATTCTGTATTTTAGTTATTTGGAAGGTTTCTTCAAGATCAACAAACAAGTAACAGTGATAACACAGGAGTACATTAAAAACTAGAAGCTGTGTCATAATCTGCAATTTCATGGTTTCATTTGCTGATGGATTTGTAAAATACTCCCTAGTGGCATAGAGAAAAACTAAAAACTAATAAATAATTAAACAAACAAACAAACAAATAAATAAATAAGTGTAAAAAAGTCAACCCTGAGTGTTACGCTATGTAAAGCCTGGTGCATTCTCCTGACACCTGTCATTGCCTTACTGCTCCTGAGCAGCAGTGGTTTTATGGGCTGCAGTTCTTACAGTATGTCAATATATGATGACAAGGTGTCTTGTCCATATTTGTGTTCAATGTGTATGTGTAATGAAGGATTAAGTCTGTAAGCAGGCTGCATACTGACTTAAATATGAGTTCCTCCTAAAAACCTAATGTGTTTGAATCCTTAACGTGTCAGGTTTTAGAAGGTTGTTTGTGGCACATTCAGGAGACAGCCCCTTCCTACAGGAAGGCATGGCACAGAGGATGGGCATTCAATTTTAGTAGCCTGGACCTGCTACACTAAGTCTGTTGCTTTTGCTCTATCTGTCTCTTAATGATGGCTGCCATGACCTGAACCAGTCTTGCCTCTGCCTCTAGCCATGTCCACTACTATATGATTCCCACCATAAATGTTCTAGCCATTAGCCAAATAAATATCCTTTTTTTTTTCTTTTCTGCCTGGGTCTGAGTGGTAGCTTAAACAAAAAAGATAAATAACTATTATATGATGATATCATAAAACTTTGTAAATGTGGAGGATCACAAGTGTAGCTTCATTATCAATTTCATAAATGAAGTGTGAACTTGGTTACTTTTCTCAAATTTTAATCTAACTACACTGTGAAGGAACGATTACAACCAAGGAAGGAACAAGAAATATACAGAGATCACTACAGTGGTAGAAATCATAACTTAGACTGGAGGACTGAAATGAAAATAGAACAATGGATTGAATGCATATATGGGGATAATTTGTTTTAGGAACTAGAACAGGGCCCTGCAGGCTGTAACTATGCATGGAGACCTCAAAGACTGTAGGACAACAGTTACAGTGTAACTGTATGTTTAATCATGTTTGTCAAAGAAAAAAATCTCCCATGTTATTAGTGGTAAATGTATATGGAGATGAAAATGGCAAGATTAATATATATTTTTAGTACCTTAAAGCATCAGAAGCATAGAAAATATTTCATTTATTATAAAAGAATACTTGATAGTAATATGATGAGTGCTTGACTGCCAGTAACATCGACATTGAGAAAGCATCTCTCTTAAATGCAGCTAAATTATCTTCTCTGTTTCTCAGAGAAGCATGCAGTTCTTTTTTTTCCATTTTTTATTAAAAATTTAATTATACATTTTAAAAAATTTTTGCCATCACAATCCAGAACTTCAGAGACTCTATATCAATCACATAGAACTAGGCCAGCCTAATCTCTCCCCATCCTGGAGCTCAGGGACATTTGCGGAAGAGGGGGCGGTAAGATGGTAAGAGCAAAAGGATGGGAGGAGCAACGATTTGCAAGATTCTCAACAATAGTTGGGGCCAAAGCAATCATAATGGGACTTTGCATGCCCTGCGCAATGTCCAGCGCACTGTTGCCCTCATAAAGTCTAGAATCTGTTAAGGGGACCGAGACCCCTGGAGGCAAGGGATTGACAGCCATAGTAGTGATCTTATGCTTAAGGGGAACAAGAGAAAGGGCTTATGGAAATGCCACTGGGTCCTTATATGTCATCGGAGAGGAGGACCCAGTGTAGAGTCAGGTGTACACAATAAAGGACTCTCTGGGAATTGGGGGGGAGGCACTGGGGAAAGGGGAGGGGGAGGAGGGGGTTCGGGGGGAGGAGGGGGGAGGGAGGGAACTGGTAAAAAATTTTAAAATGTATAATTAAATTTTTAATAAAAAAAGGAGAAAAAAAAGAGTAGATAATAAATGACAGGATTTGTACAAAGAATAAAAAAAAAAAAAAGCAACCATAGAACAGGAGACTAAGAAGAGAGACTCTCCAGGAATCCTCCAGCCACGTGGATGTCTGCCGTGGCTTACCCTGACTCCAGCTTCAGCCACCAGCCACGTCATCTCTGCGGTGAAAGACTGTATCTCCCTTTGGGAATCCTATGTGAATAAATTTCCTTTTCTCCCTTAAGTTATTTCACTCTGGGTGGTCTCTCACAGCAATAGTTAAGAGTGACCATTACTGGTTTCTAAGCCTTGAATTGAATCTCTTGCTGTGCTATGTGAAATTTTCCATCACCTCTTTAGGAACAAAAAACTTTAGCTTTTGACTCTGGAAGTGACTTACCTTCTGTTCGTTTGTTCACACAGTCAGCATTCTTTCTTTCCACGGATTCTGAAAGAACAAAGACAAACAAAATATCAATAAACACTAAGATTGCCTGAAAAAAAAATTTTTGCCAATTCCCTCCCTCCCCCCTCCTCCCCCCAAATCCCCTCTTCCCCCTTCCCTCCCCATCCCCCAGTGCCTCCCCCCCCAATTCCCAGAGAGTCCTTTATTGTGTACGCCTGACTCTCCACTGGGTCCTCCTCTCCGATGACATATAAGGACCCAGTGGCATTTCCATAAGCCCTTTCTCTTGTTCCCCTTAAGCATAGGAGCACTACTATGGCTGTCAATCCCTTGCCTCCAGGGATCTCGGTGCCCTTAACAGATGCTAGATTTTATGAGGGCAATGTCCAGCGCACTGTTGCCAGCATGCAGTTCTTTAGCCTGTGTATTTCCTTGTCATGAACCCTCTCTGAGAGCTCCTCTCCTGTGAACTTTCTTTTTCCCAGTGTCACTTCTGGTCTATCTACATCATTTGCTAAGTAAACTTCCAGCACCATGTTGAAATTTTTGTTGGCAATATTCGTTGATAATTTTGTCTAAGTTCCTCTAGATGTATGTATCCAGACTTTTTTAGGCAGTAGAGTGTAACCAATCCATAATATACTGACAGTGGTGAGTCTGAGTTTAGGTATTTTGGTTACATCTTTAACAATTTTTACAATTCACCCATTTTGTAATCAATCTTGTTGCTTTAATGTCCCACAGATTATCATTATGAATTTAAGAGGTTATATAACTCAATTCTTTTATGTCTTGGCATGATCTAATAATGAATAAACAATGACTTTGTACTGACATTCTTTGAAGGGACTTAAATAGTGAATTACAATATGTGATGCACCTCCTATTTTCATTTTCATTGTTTGCATATTCATGTGTGTGTGTGTTTGTGTGTATGCATGTGCACCTATATATAGAAAAATAGGGCACTTGAGAGTGTGTGATAGTGGGAATCATCCTAGATTGCTCTACATTCTTATTGCTTTGCTCCAGGGATTCTCAGGCTTTGTCCTCCAGGAACAGAAGTTCAGGCTGCTGCTATTTCCTGGCTTTTTAATGCTAGACATTTTCACATGAGATCTGGAGCCTAAATTCAGGTCCTTGTGCTTGTATGGCAAAAGTTAACCCCTGAGCAATCTCTTCAGCCCCTTGCATACTTGTTATTTACTAACGAGCTAGTGAAATCAACTGATAGCATGTAATTATTCAGTTATTATGCCATAGTAATATATTTGTACGTTTTAAAACTTTGAATTTCAGAAGGTACCTGAACATACATTCCTAATTGTTTGTCTGTATGTCTCTGTGTGCCAGTGTGTGTTTGTATTTGAGTCTTTTGTGTATATATCTTTGTTACCTTTCTTGTTAAAATCCAGCAGTATAATAAATAGAATATCCTAAATGAAATTTGAATTAAAATATCAGAAACTGTCTTGGAATAATGATAACAGATAATAAAAGCAGAGATAATAAGATAAATAATAAAGGTCTGGATAAGTGTAATTATTATGATTTAAATAAGTTAAAATTATGCAGACACAACTTAAAATAAGTTTCCTAGGAACAGAGTGAAAATAGAGTAGAGCATTGAAAATGAGAGCAGAAAACAGAAAATACTAAACTCCATTTACAAAACAGAAGCCAGCATTGAAGTTGAAGTGTTTTAGTAAGGAAAAAGGGAACAAACGGCGGGGGGGGGGGATAGTTCCCCTAAGAATTTACAAAACTGCAGAGTTCCATCCCTTGAAGTGTTATGGTGAGCCAATGTTCACATAAAAACACATAGCTTTTTACAATTTGGACCACCGGTTTGTATTTCAACAATCAACCCATAATAAATAAACTGACTGAATTTCTGTGCCTTTCTATCAATGATCTTCAATGTTGACCCGCTGGTGTTTCATCCAAAGCTTTGCACACCTGAGACAGTGCTAAGAGAAACCTGTTCTACCTCTAAAATATATAAAAATTTAAATAGGTAAATCTACAAACATATACAGAATAATGTATTATTTTACACATCAGGGAAATTTTAAAATTTTAATTTTTATACATGATATAGGCATATATTTATTCAATAAACCTATCTTTATTTCCCATTTCACCTTTGCAGTTCATGTTCTTAATGTAGTATATTATTCATAATATATTTTAGCCCTAGACTTTCAATAATTACCAAAGTATTTTTCCCTGTACCATGAAGCCCAGATGCACTTGGACTTTAAGACAAACTGAAATTTATTTTTCCAGCTTATTCATTGATGATGCTTCTTTGATTTTGCATTCTCTGTCACACATCTTTAACGCTTCTAGAACCTATTTATGTATCTGTAAAATCAGGAGTAAGAGAAACACATAAATTCAACACACACATACACGCACACACACACACAAACACACACATGTAAAATCAACTTCAGCAAGTTGTTCAGCAATTGGCTTTAGTTGGGGGATTTCAATCACTAGCAATGTTTAAGAACTTCATACTTAAAAAGAGTTAGTTTCCTCAAGGATTTACCTATTGATAGGCTATCAATGTCCCAGCAAAAACTCAGGAACTTGTTAGTACAGAATCCAGGTGAAGTTCAGTGGGTTGTGTTCAGAGAAAAACATGAAAATAGAAGTGAATCTGCTTGGATAGGAGAAATTATATTGTGGGAAAGGAGAGTGAGACAGGATGGGGTAGTACGGAGAGAAAATGGCAAAATGTCATTATATTCTTCTATGAAATTAAAATAAAAAGCTTTAAAAAGCCTGCTCCTGGAGAGCAGCCATATTCTGCCATATCTGGTTGTCTCACCACAGGAGAAGGTTATATGCATGTTAATTTATCACTCTAGCACCTTCTGTATTAACACTTGACTCCATCTAAAATCATTGTAAGTGTCACCACATGGTGAAATGCCAAACTAAAAGACTTAAATGTTTAGGGTCTCATTTTTTTCAAATGGCAAGTCTCACTGAAACAGCCATCACTTTTTCATCAAATTAAACATTGTTTTGTCATTGGTAGACATCCCTAATTGTTTAACTTTCTTACATTCAAACCTTTAACTTGTAATTATTCTACCTACTTTCTAAACAACTTTTTCAGTTCTTTAAAAAAAATCTTAATTTTAATCTTTTTTGAAGCAATTTCTTAGACAATATTTGCAGGCTAATTAATGTCCTTTTTATAGTGATCTGTGTTTTAATTCCCAAGTATTTGTCAAAAGGAATAAAATAATTAGTCACTCAATTGCCTGGTTTATCAATATTTGTAAAATTGATTTATTTCAAATTTCAAATTTGAAAAAGGGCTATGTCTTCTAGGTTTGTATGTGGAAAAGTGAGCATATACTTTATACATTTATGGAAGGAAAGAATAAAAATAATGTAGGAAGGATTAAAGGATGAATTGAAATATATGAGGAAAGAGTAAAATAAGTCTGGCTTGGGATGCTGCTTCTTTTAGGGATTATGGGAATATTGTTTCCAAAGTCAAAACATAGAAACCAGTAACTTAAAATATTTGGGCATGTGCTCCTACCAGCACTTCATTCTATTGTTTTTGAAAGAAGAATCACATTTTAATTCCAGATGTTGATTCCCTTTTGTTTTCCTGTGGATTCTACTTTCATGTGGAAAGAACTGCTTTATTTCATATATCATTTCAGGGTGTAACACTGTGTCTGGATAATCAAAATCCATGAATGGAAATGAATTAGCATGAAGCATAATTTATAATCAATTGTTAGCTGGGCTATTAAATTGCCACTCTGAAATTAAATTCTTAGTTAAATGTTACTCTTTGACCTCTTAGCAAATGGGTTCTCTCCTTTCTCTTTGTTTGTTGAATGTGTGAAGTGCTGCTGCTTATTCTTTCCTTACCCATTCCCAGTCATTAGACCCTCTCACCACTGTTAATTTGCCTCACTAACTTTCAAATGAAGTTTGTGTAGACCAATGTAATCAAGATTTAGCACCAGAAACTGAAGGTTTCATTCAGCATCTTTTTGCATATAATCAAGTATTTCCTTTAATCTGCTAATCCTTCATCTGACATGTAAACATTGAATGATGGAGCAGTAATTTTTGGAGTTTATGACGTTCATTATACTTTTTGCTTATCTTTAGTAGCAGGACCTTCTGAGTGTCAAGAGTTGTTTCTTTCCCAGTGAGTTCTTTCAAAGCAAATGTCATGTGGATATATCACTAGGCAACCTCAAGCAAGGCTCTTTAACTACAACTTCATTTCTCAGAGTGATTTATTTTTGAAGGGAGATAGAAAACCCAAGTCAAAGCACTGTCAAAATCAGAAGCAAAACAAAAGCAGTCAGAAAAAATCAATGATCTTTTAAAAATCCAAGATTAAATCTCCTCAAATTGCTTTTAGCTCAATGTAAAGTCAGACAGGAGGTGAATCTGCAGAAGAGCTCCTTAAAAATGAACTCCAGATACTTGGGCTACAATGGGAGGATCCGTGGGGTGACAAGAAATGATTTAACCAAAGTCTGAGTAAAAACTGGAAATCTGTTCATAAGGCATGAACAAGAAATACTATTGATAGTTAAAATTAACAATTTGTATTAGAGCAACACAGAATCTAAATATGTTTACCAGTGAACTTAAACAATAACCTTGTTCTGGGTCCTTTTTACATCTATCCATATTTAAAAAGATTCACAGCCTCTGCTTTCGTTATTCAGAAAAAGAATTGTTCCACACGTGACAATAGATAACATAGAACACTTACTAAAGCTGATACATTTACTGGTAAGTATAGACAACTTTGGAAATATTGTTGATAAATTGGAGTTTTCAATACCCACTGGGTTAAAAATACATATAGTTTCTCTGTAATAAGTATATTTTAAATATATGTGTATATAAATATATATATTATAAGTTTAACAGTACAGTAACTTATTTCTGTCCGTAGGTAGATTATAAAACAGACATAACTGAGAAATAACTTGTTTACACTTACATTTTCTGAAACTTGGAATATCTACTTGTTAGTTACTCTTTCTGCTTCTGTGAGAAAACACTCAGACTCAAGCAATTTAAGGGAAGAGAGGGAGATTTATTTCGTTTAAGGTTCCAGAGGGGAGACATAGTGCATTATGAAAGAAAATGTTTGTCATTTGGCAGAATCTGGAGGTGGCTCAGTTTATATCCCTCATCATGGGGGGAAGATGATTTCCAAGCACAGGGCAAGAAGGTCTCCAAAGTCTTCAGTCTTGTGATTTCTCTTATCTGATCTGCTATAGGGAGAATCCATCCAGAATTAAGTTGGTCTTCGTGTTACAAATATAATGATCCAGCAAAATCCTTCCAGGTGGTTTGACAGTTAATCTGTCAGCTAATTCTAGTATTGTGAAGTTGACAGCCAAGATTAAGTATTACACCACCTATAACTTATTTTACATAACCTGTTGCAATATCAAAAGGAATTTCTGAATGAATATTTGAGAATGTTTATGCAACCAGTTAACATAAGCATCAAAAATAATATTTTATCATTGCATTTACATGCCTATGTTTATTAATATATTCTGTTCAGTTATTGTATTCATTTATTGCAAAATGAGTTTGAAAATCAGAAATCATGATGGACACTTGAAATCCCATAATACAGAAAAACAGGAGGATACCAAAGTCAAGGTCAGGCTAAATATAATGCGAGTTTGATACTTCAGAAGGAAATAAAGAAGAAGAGAAAAGAAAAAAGAAGAAGAGAACAAGAGAAAGAGAGAGAAAGAAAGAAAGAAGGAAAGAGAAAGAAAGAAACAAGGAAAGGAATGAAAGAAACAAAGAAAGAAAAAAAGAAAGAGAGAAAGAAAGAAAAAAGAAAGAGAGAGAAAGAAAGAAAGAAAGAAAGAAAGAAAGAAAGAAAGAAGAAAGAAAGAAAGAAAGAAAGAAAGAAAGAAAGGGAAGGAGGGAGGGAGGGAAGGAGAGAAAGAAAGAAACTAAGAAAGAAGAAAGAAGAAAGAAAGGAAAGAGAAAGAGAGATGGAAAGAGATAGAAAGGAAGGAAGAGAGATGGAGAGAAGAAGGAAGGAAGGAAGGAAGGAAGGAAGGAAGGAAGGAAGGAAGGAAGGAAGGAAGGAAGGAAGGAAGGAGGAGTAAATGGGAAAAATTAATATTTAACACAGATTTGTTTAGCTCTCAATGGTATCTTCTTCTTAGAAATTTTATAAGGCAAAAGTATACTGTATAATAGGAAACATAATATTTTGTGGCTGACAGAGTAATAGTTTCTCAAAGAGAAGCATATATTTCCTTAGCAACCATATAAACATTACCTTACTGAGTAAAGAAAATTAAGTTTATATGGATAGTCCCAGTTTAATTATATATGTCCTTAGAAGAGGAAGGCAGAATTTATCAGACAGAAATCAGAATTCATTACTCTCTTGATGTTCATGGTGGAGAAAAAAGTCAATAAAACAAGAAATTCAGAAGCCCAGCTTATATGAGTTGAAAAATATAAGGAAAAAGATTTTCAAACTCACAGAAGCAATACCACAACTATAACAATTCAACTTTATTTCAGCCTTCTGATATTCTGAACATAAAAATTTTATGCTCTTTTTAAATGACGACATTGTTTGTTTGCTAGGACATGAACTGAAAACCTTTAAAATTATCTACTCCACATAACAAATTAGTAACACTAAAAGAGCACTAATATGATATTTGCCATGTGCTGCAGTGGCCAGTTAACTGAATCTTCTTACTTATCTGAACCACATTTGCTCCTATGTGTTTTTTTACCATAGACAAAGCATGAGAAATTAGCAAGAGGTGGCATTTGGTATGCATCCATCAACATCTCAGTCTGCTATGACAAAAAGTGTAACTTGAGAGCTGTTCTAATCCTGAAAATACTTAGCAGTTTTACTAATTCTACACTTTTCTTAAATAAATAAAATATATTTTATATTCCAAATTCTTCTAGTTTAGTGGAAGATATGACTTTCTTTTTATTCGTTTAACACAGCTACAATGAGAGGTATAGATCACCTCCTTTTTGTCAGGTTGGTCTCCAGGATGACAGCTAAGAAAATCGTGAGCTTCTGTACTTCTGAATGCTGTTGGTCAGCCTTGTCTTGGGCCCTTGTACCAAACCACTCAGACAGTGGATCTTAAATTATTCTGGAAATGAACTTCATGTCTCATGGTATAAATTTTCCTGAATCATGTATACATGGGAGCCCCTAGATAGTTAATACATTAAAAAATTTAAAAAGGCAATTATGCATAAAATTGCAGAATAATTGTATGTATATATACATATATATATAGAGAGAGTGAGAGACAGAGAGAGAGACATAGAGTTTTATCAGATGGAAAAATACTAAAATCTTAATTTTTATTTTAGTGTAATTTAGTGTAATTTCATAAAAATACAAAATAACGCCATTGTTACTATACTAATTTGCCCTTTCGGTAATTTCTTGAGATTCCCTCATGATTTTTTTAGCAATGTTTATACAAGTCAGCTTCAATGAGTGTGCTTTTGTGAGATAATTAGTTTTGCATTAAATATCATGTAATGTCCTAGATACAGAAATGAATTATCCATTCCTTCAGAAAAACATACATCTGATGTTCTTAAGATGTAATTTAAAATTAGAATATGCCATCTGTCATGGAGAAAATGATATTTATAGATATTTTTTAGACCACCAATGATGAACCCTGAAATATCTCAAAATCACCTTTCTTCCTTTCTTGGAAGTTGTCATTTTTTTTAACTTTCCCGAAGGCAGCCATTCAAAGGAAAATTTTGTGATTAAACAAGTAAAAACCTCTCCTCTGTATTAACAGAATCCCAACGTGACAAGTCAATCATATTCACTCATCAGTTTTCCAATTATGTTTCTCCTATTTGATTAATTTCCTCATTAACGTAATAATTGGTAATCATAGAAATCATTTTCTTACCTCATTACCACACCATAGAACTCCTGCTGCTTTCTTATCATGGTCTTACTGTTCATCCTCTAGTCAATTTGTGTTGGAAATAAGTGTCCTAGCAATATTCATGCCAATATTTAAAAAGAACATGAATGAGGAATTCATATGTATCATTCCTTAAATGGCTCCATGTTCAGGATGTTCCTCTCTTCCTCCTTTGTTAGTTGGGAATTTCTTTTTTTTTTTTTTAAACTTTTATCATTATTTATTCAATTGTGCGAGTATGTGTGTGTGCATGTATGTGTGTGTGTGTAGAACCACGGGCGAATTCGGGAACCACCATGGACCGCCTCCAACCCCTCTTTGTTTACTCTGCCCCAGGATTCACAGGCTTCGCCCTACCAGGACCAGAAACGCAGGCCACACCGGCTTCCTCCTGGGGTCTATACGTGGGGTCTAGGATCCGAACTCGGGACCTTCCGCCTGCAAGGCAGAGGCTTAACCCCTGAGCCACTTCTCCAGCCCCTGTTAGTTGGGAATTTCAACATGTGAAGGTTTGAGACTCAATTCCTGACTGAACCTGAGCAACAGTTTAATATCTCTAGTAAGATTTTCATACAAAGGGTGAAGATAAGGCCCTTCATGCTTTAGTTCTTCAGCCTCAGCTGCTCATGACATTGATTTTGCCAGTCTTATAAGTTGTATTGGACAAATGATTATCGACCTCTGAATACTTGGAGTGGCCTTACCTCTACTAATGAGCTACTACTACCTTCTCTCATTGACTGCTGATGTTGCCATGCACTTGCTTACTCTCCACCTCTCTTTTCCAACACATAGCAGGTAGAAGTTTGCAAGCAAAGTCTATGATATGCACCTTTTCTCTACCTGATTTAAGTATCTTATGAGATATCACTCTTATTTTTCATTTATGCTCATTTAGTGTTATGCATATTCATTAATAAATTCACCTCTTATTATAAAATGTTAATCCCCACTTTTTCCCACTACTAACTTTCTTCTTCCCACTTGTTCCCGTCTGCTCTGATGTCCTATTGTGCATATGTGGCTCACTAAGCCCCATCTAGTGTTAGTGAAAAGTGTCTGAGGAATTGCTAAACCAAGGACAACATTCTAGTGGACATATCACTGGGAAAATTGCTTCTCACTGAACCAGCCTTAACTCTTAGTCTCTGAGGGAGGTGAAGTGCCTCTTGAGGTATTTCTCCTTTCATAATGAAATGCAGATAGACAAAGATCTCGAATTGAGTAAGTAAAAATTATTATTATTCTAAAAAGTCATTATTTTCTGCGACTTTAAGGCTGCATTACAACTTAATTTCTCCCTCCACCGGTGATTTTTCTTACCTCTGATCTATTGTCATGTATCACTTTCCTAGTTGCTTATCAATACATCCACATAAAACAACATGTGACAATAAAGGTTATTTTAAGAATTTTTTCTTCTTCCCTTAAACAAGGAAATGAAAATTTTCATGCTTCAGTTGGAGAAAATCCTACCTCTGTTATTTAAATGTGTCATCTGATTTCAAAAATTGTATTACACTGTACAAGACATCTGTGGGCTACCTATTCTAATTAGTTTAAATTCAATTCTATCCTATAATCTTTTGTTTCTTTCGAAAAATGATTTCCTAAGTCAGATTACAATGTAGTTCCACATACAAAATCCCCCTTTTTAGATTTTATTTGGGATTTCTTACTCTATAGTTCAAGTTAACTTTGAACTGACACATTCTTCCCAAGAACTGAGAGGTTTTTGTGAAAGTCTTCTCCCATATTAGAATCACATATATCTCTATAAGTAGTATAATTTTTCTTCTTCTGGAGAATGGTTTGAAAAAATTGGGCCTGTAAATCTTGCAACTACTTCATCATGTTAGATATGATGATGTACTAGACCACCCAAATACAAATGGTTTATGAAACTAGAAGAGAATTTAATATTAAGAAACATTTACCTTGTTTAATATGAATATAAAAGGATGTGAAGGGATATATTGGCCAGTGGCAATTTCAAGCAGATTCATTTCTTCCTTCCTTCCTTCCTTCCTTCCTTCCTTCCTTCCTTCCTTCCTTCCTTCCTTCCTTCCTTCCTTCCTTCCTTTCTTTCTTTCTTTCTTTCTTTCTTTCTTTCTTTCTTTCTTTCTTTCTTTCTTTCTTTCTTTCTTTCTTTCTTTCTTTCTTTTTCTTTCCACAAATCAAGCTTGAATCTTAACTAAAAAGGGACTATACTCTTCAGGCTTTGTGATGCTGTGAGAGAGCAATCAAGCAATTTAAGGAGAAAGGGAAATTTATTCATCTTAATGTTACAGAGGGGAGATCTTCTCGATTGCTTTTCCTCAAAAGCCAATCATTCTTTAGGCATAGCATGGAAAACTTTCCTTCATTTTTACTAGCTCTGTACAAATTACACTATTTGTTCCACAGCAAGTAATTTCTTCCTTCTATAGACAGGTGTGTGCATGTCTAAGACAACTTTTAATGTGTTTTGTTAGAATAAGCTCTTCATAGATAGACTTTGAGAAGACTTATCTTCTCTACACAAGGAAATACATCTTTATAGACTTTTTAAATTTATTTTTCTGCCCATACAAACATAATAGGTACCTCTGTCCCCTCCCTCCCTCCACCACTCCCTGGACCTCCCCCCATTTCCCGTTCCTTTCCCATCCAGTGCCCCCTCCCCCATCTCTGAAGCATTCTTTAATGTGTGTATCAAACTTTCCTCTGGGTTCTCCTCTCTGATGAGGTGTAAGGACTCAGTGGCATTTCTTAGAACTCTTTCTTGTGTTCCCCTTAAGTATAGGAACACCATTGTGACTGTTAATCCCTTGCTTCTATGAATCCTAGTGCCTTTAGTCCATGCTAGATTTTGAGGGGTCAGTGATATGTTGGTCATTCACTGGCACTTTAAAAATATTCATAAGAGCTGGAAAAAAGGCTAGGGTGTTACAACTCTGCTGCACAAGCAAAAGGTCTGAGGTCCCACATAAAATTGCAAGCTAGAAGTGAAGTTGCCTGCACTTCTGGTCTTGGTAGGTGGAGCCTGTAGAATCCCAGAGAAAAGCAAAAATCCAACCTAGTATGATTCTGGAAGTCATCCTCAGTCCTCCAGAGGAACATACAATTCCCTCAGATACAAATGGAAGAAAGGGAGGGAGGGAGGGAGGGAGGGAGGAAGGGAAGGAAGGAAGACCAAAAATTTTTAAAAATATACATAAAAATCATAGAAATACCTTCAAAATTTGGAAGCTACACAGAAAGTGTGACAAATGTCACACAGTATTAAATTAAAGAAGTATTTCAACCACACCTCTGTGTTTCTTTTAGAATCACCTTCATCTTGATTTTTGCATTGTACTGATGCTATGAGTCAACAGTTGGAATTTCTGGAATGCAATGTTAAAGAACCTAAGGCTGCACCATAGATAAGGCTTAAGACACTGTTAGTCACAGTATTGTCTCTTCTCTTTCTACCTTCTATCAATTCAGAATGTGGACATTGCCAGGCAACAGATATATTTAAAAGTGGACTGTCTTAGCTTCAGTTCTGGTGTCTCAGTTAATAAAGCTGTCAATCAGCTTAATGGTGAAAAGCTTTGTTATTTTGACATATATAGTATAGTGTCCATTACAGAGGGGAACATATGGTCTCTGGGAGAGAAGCCATAGCAGCTAAATGAGGAGGCTGTTATGTTACCACCTCACTCTTAAAAGAGAGAAAAGGAATAGATGAATAAAACCAGCTAGTCAACATCAAGTCCTACCCTAAGTGGCATACTGGGGCTTACAAATATCCACCTCCTAAAGGTTCAGAATATTCCCAAATATCTAGAACTAATTATTCAAAGACATGAACCTGTGGGAGGCAGTTCACATTTCTATTCCCATAGCTCTTGTTGATTGAGTCACTCGCCTGTCTTGCATGATCAACTACAACCTACAATCATGAGCATGTATAGAATTCTTGCTCCATTGCAAACTTTGGGCCTCAGCAAACAGAAGAGCAAGCAGAATAGGTCCTGAGGGACTGACCACAGCATATTCACCACAAGAATGAGAGACAAGGACAAATTCTGTTTCCTAGCTTGCCAACCTGCCAATGCCAACTATTTCTCTTTCCATTGTATCTTCTTCTCTGGGGAATGATCCTAAACACTATGGGCTGGGTGTTCCTACACCACTTGCAAAATTAGAGAATATCCTGCAAAATTGTCTTAACTATATAATTTCTTACAGGTTTGCTTAAAAAGCTCAGCTCTGAAGAGTCAAATTGCCACCTAAATCTCTGACATGGACATTTAATAAATATTAACTTCTCAATTTATGTTTGGATTTAGAAATTTTAACTTACAATCCATTTCTAACAAATTTTCAAGAACCTCTTCAATTTATTCTATCTATAGGATTGATCTTTGACTAAATTTAGAAACGAAAGTATATCAGCAAGACAACTCAAGTTTACTTCAACAACTAAAAGGCTTTCATTTTTCCATGAAAATGTCTTTATGCGCTAGTAATGAAAGCAGATAAAAAATACGAACAAGGCTATGGATGTGTCTCAACAGTAAAGTGCTTGCCTAGAAAGCTTAAGGTTCAAGGTTCAATCTCCACTATGAAATAAATATAAAATTACAAATATTCTCTGCTTTGTCAGCATTGTTATTTAGGAACTATAAATGTGCTTATAAGTTTTTTTAAATTTTCTCAGTTCTTTGCTTTTTTCAAAAAATGCAAAGGAAATGGATCAATAGGGAAAACAGCTAATGAATATATATAAGAAGACAGTACACCAAACTGCTTTGCAAATAGCTACTATTACACTCATAGATTTGAAGAGCACTTAGCACTCAGCCTAGAAATCTTCTTTTACAAGAAAGGTAGAGAACTCAACACACTTACAGAACAGCAGTGAAGTGGAAAACAACTGGCAAGCCACAATGCAGAGTACTGGTGACCCAGCAAAGGTCACCTAGAATCAGGCCATCCTAATCTCTCCCCATCCTAAGGCTTGGGGAACCTTGTGGAGTGGTAACATTGTAAGAATATTAAGATGGGAAGGTTCACTATTTGACAAGACATTCCATTTAAGGCAACGATGCTACAGCCAAGAAGTCATAGCAGTGAGACTTGATCTTAGAAGACTTTCATAATGACTGAAATGCAAACATGCCTGCATAGACAATGAGGAATTGAAGAGAGATAAAAGCACAGAGGAGAAAACTTTTGGACCAAATCTGGATGAGTGAAGGGAAATGTCCATATCAGTGGGGTAGCGTGAGGAGGGGCAACCTGCTATGCTACAAAGGCCTGAATGCCCATAAGAGATGACAAGCCAGAGGGTCCTGGGGTCCACAGAAGAGATTAGGTAGGAAGGGGGGAGGGAGTGGAATGAATCTATAAGGGGAAGGTAGGGGAATTGGAGGGAGGGGAGATGGAGGGAAGCAGAAATTAGTGCACAATATGTTTGTAAAACTAAAAATTAAACAAATAACTTAGAAAAAATGATGTGTGACATAAAATTGGAAAGGGGAGGAAAGGGGAGAGGAAGATACCTGATAAAATTCATAAAGCTTTTAATTACCGTGACAGTATGAAGTGGCCCATAAATAATAATGTAAATAAATAAGAGAAATGCATCATAAGATACAAATAATAATTCTGATTGTCCTTTTTCTAACATGTTACAGTGATTACATTAGTTGATCTTCAACTTAGTAATAGCCATATGATTTTCATTACTCATTCATTATAAATAAATCATGAATCAGGTATAACAAATGAATTTAGCTATTTTGTTCCATTTATACAGCACTGAGTAGTAGAACGATATCTAAAAACTCACTTAGATATGCAATTATATAAAATGTTTAAGAATACTGAAGAAATTCTTAGAAATAGTAACCATGAGTGACTTTTAAAGGAAAAGTTCATTGTTAGAAGATTGTAAGAATGTGATTTGTAGAAAATTCTAAATACATTTCTAGTAGCATTCAAAAATTTTGTTATTCTAAAAATTCTATACTCTATTTAAGATGAAATTTAAGATTAAATAATAATTAGGGAAAGAATTCATAACTTAAAAATATTGTTCTCACAAGGCCTAGGGGACTGAGTCAGTGATTTGCTTATCAAGCAAAGGAACCTTAGTTCAGATTCCTAGAACCCACATAAAAATGCCAAGTAGTTGCAGTGACCCAAGTACAATTCTAGTCCTAAAAATGAGAGCCTGGGAATATTCAGAGCTCACTTAGTGGTGTGTTCTGGGTTTAATAAGCGACACAGGCTCAAAACAGTATAGCTGAAGAAAAAAAATAGTTCTGAATGTTGTTTGGGTCTCCACAAGCATACACACTCTAGTGTAATCATACATCCATCCATATAAATGTGCATTTAATTACATGCAATCACAAAAATATGTGAACACACAAAAAAATTTATGTTTGCACCCATAAGCATAAACATGAAATAAAAGTACAAAAATACGTCTTTTCACCTCCATTCTATAAAGTGAAGAATTAGAATCAATTTTAATGTCAGAACTTAAGGCAATTGTTTTTAAAGAATGGTATGTGCACAAAAGGATGCTCTGATGGAAGGGAGGGAGGAAGGGGAAGACACTGGGAGAGGGAGAAGGAGAGGGGTGAAAGGAAGGGGGAAAGGGAAAGAGTGCAAGGTGATGGCTGGGGAGGGGAGGAGACAGGGAGAGGACTGGGAGTGTACCTATTGACTGTTATGATTAGGAAAAAAATAAAATATGGGAGAAAAAAATGGTGTGTACAAAAATATCTAAATTTTATCTTTCAAACATTTGGATTTGACTAAAACAAATACTTCTGTTATTTAACCTCTTAGGCAGACAATGGATTGACATGTACCTTGCAGTCTCAATAACATAAATTTCCCATTAGAGTCAGCACGTTACCTTATCAAAACACAAGTTAAAAATTTTATATGAAGGCAAAGTTCATTTGTGTGTGCATACATAGACCTAAGTGTAAGCAAAGTTATATATACCCATGTTCCATAGAGGCCACTGGTCAACAACAGGTCTGTTTCTTGGTTCTTTTCGTTCATAATACAGCTGATCAGTTTACACTGGTTGGGCAACAATGTCCTAAGAGCTTTCTGTCTATCTGTACGTATCAGCACTGTGCTTATCACTATAATAATGGGAAGAGTGTGCGGCAGAAAAAGAGTAGCCATGAAATAGAAAGGAAGATACCTGTATTAATTTAGGCTGAAATCCTGAACAGAAATTCATAGTCCTAATAAGTTAAGACTTACAGTAGGTCCCAGTATCTGAAAATCTTCCATGAACTGACAATGCCACCTACCCTAGACATAAGATCTTAACATACAGAACATTGAAGCACACTTATCCAACCAATTTTACCAACTAGGAAATTTATAGAAGCAGGTGTCTTGACAGCAATTGCACAATTTGCTCTTAATGATAAATTGAGGATTTTAGTATGTTTCTTCTTAGCACTTCACAGAGTATCCAAAGCCTTTTAAATCCAGCTTCTTTATTATACCAGTAATAAATGTATATAGATATATAGGATATAATATGAAGATAGATGATATTCAGACTTTAAAGCACATTCTGTCATAAGTTGCTAAATTTATCATTAACATCACAGTGCCATAGCGGTTCCAAAATTTTTATATTCCAGCTGGAAATAAGATGATCTTAAATTTGACAAAATAGAATTACATAAAGAAGGGCAGTGTTTATTTTTCTCCAGTATGTGGAATGGATTTTTCATGGTTCAAGACCCATTAAATCTCAAGAACTTGTTGAGATAAAAACAATGCATGAAAAGTCCACGTGGGTCTTAATGATAAAGATAGCTACTTTTTATCTTAGAGAACATATAGTGTTGAATTTTTCTAGTAACATCAGTTTTTTTTTTCCCTGTCAAGGGAATATAAAGTCAGGGGATTGACTAGAACAGCAAAGACAAGAGACTTGCCGAGAGCACCTCAGGTACATGTGAGTACTGACAGAGACAGTCAGCCACAATTTAACATTATTTAGTTAAGCTAACTTTTTGTTCTATTTAAGACCAAATCACATTTGGAATACTTTATATTTATTTACCAAACACTAAGATCATATGCATGACTTCATTTTAATTTTCATAATAATCCTCTAAGGCAGTCATATTTTTTATCTCTCTATGTAGCAGATAAAGAATTTAATTGGTTAGAAAGCCTGAAGAAGCAGAGCAAATCTCACGAAGAGGAAGGCACCCAAGCTATTGATTGAGGCCCAAATAACCAGAAAGGTCACCAAAAAAGAAAGTGGGTAATAGGTGAAATTTGAGAGAATTCAGAATAACTAAAGATAATTACAAAGAAACCGAATGAAAGTACTTATACATCTTCAACATTGAATTATGATTATGAAACACATTTTTGAGAAGTTATTGGAAAAGAGAACAGATTTAAATATGGTGGTTACACATGTAAATGGCTATAGATGTATCATGGTAATCTTAATTGACAAAGAACAGCCTTATGAGAAATTTAATTAAATACTTTACGGGATAGGTAGAGTATTGGATTTGAGAGAATATAAGAGAGGTTAAATGATTATTGATTTTCTAAAGATGCAATTTTGGCATTTTTAACATATTTTTGAATAAGATATACTGGTTCAACTGTTCTAAATTGCAACCAATGTTGCTTAATACCAAAACACATATCATTATTATTGGAAATACAGTAATATTTTAATTCATCATAGTAAGTGAAAAGTTAGTGGAAAAAAAGGCATTGCATACATTTCGTTTAAATACCAAAGGAGACACGAAAAACTTTTTATATAAGCAATGCAAGAGGTCAGCAAACTTTCAATGTAGTTTTTGTAGAGTTTTACTTCTAAATTAAGTAAATGTCAGCTTCCAAGAAATATGTAGTTTATTTCAAATATTTCCAATCATTCTTATATTACAGGCAAGTGACTCCATGATAACAAAATATCATATCAGTTATCTTGAATCTTGCTTTATATTTCAGTTATTTCCTAAAAATAAACAATTCACTTCTTTTAATTTCTGCTATCCAATGTAAACATTTAATTCAGACTGAAATAGAAACCAATAATTGCAGAAAAAAAATCCACAATGTAAGTATTCCCGGAGCTTGACTCTGGTAGGTGTGCAGTGACCAAGAGTGACTTAAAAAATTCAAATACTGAAAGATATCTTTGTCTCAATAATACCATGAAAATAATTCATTTGGAGACTGGTATATTACTAAGAAATTAGTAAAGCCAATACAAACACAAAGAAACATCTACCAAAGATCACAATATTAAATTTTGTATAAAATACTAAAAAACAAAGTTTTATCTTTCTAAGACCAGTGTTATTTTTAACTTAAAGCTTAAAAATACATAAAATGAAGTCTAAATAGTTTCAGAATTTTTACTATCATGCCAAATTTATTTTTTATAACTTGAAGTATTGCTACTAAAGTTATGAACATAGGTTTTTCAACTTTACATTCCTATGATCTAATCAATATATTTAAATGATCCCAACTATTGCAATCCTAGTTAATCCTACCTTTACACATAATTGACATTGAGAAAAATACACTTGCATTTTCCAAAAAAATTTATAGAAATAAAGTATTTAAAAGTATTACAGGTAATATACTAGCCATAAATAGAAATGCTGCCATTTGAAATTTGTAAATTGATCTTGAAGGGATCTATGCTAATTCATAACCTTGAGAATAATGGATTTACTTTAACTGTCATTAATTGACATGTTTTGTTATAGAATTTCCAGGTGACAAGGGGAAAGGGAAATTGAAAACAACAACAAAACAAATGACAAAAAATGATCAAAGCAGGTAAACCAGTTTTTTTTATTTAATCATTTTTTATTAAAAATGTAATTATACATTTTAAAAATTTTTTTACCAGTTCCCCTCCCCTCCCCCCCAAACTCCCTGCTCCCTCTCCTCTCCCTCCCCATCCCCCAGTGCCTCCCCCCCAATTCCCAGAGAGTCCTTTATTGTGTACACCTGACTCTACACTGGGTCCTCCTCTCCGATGACATATAAGGACCCAGTGGCATTTCCATAAGCCCTTTCTCTTGTTCCCCTTAAGCATAGGAGCACTACTATGGCTGTCAATCTCTTGCCTCCAGGGATCTCGGTGCCTTTAACAGATGCTAGACTTTATGAGGGCAACAGTGCGCTGGACATTGCACAGGGCATGCAAAGTCCCATTATGGTTGCTTTGGCCCCAACTATTGTTGAGAATCTTGCAAATCATTGTTCCTCCCATCCTTTTGCTCTTACAATCTTACCGCCCCCTCTTCCGCAAATGTCCCTGAGCTCCAGGATGGGGAGAGATTAGGATGGCCTAGTTCTATGTGGTTGAAATAGAGTCTCTGAAGTTCTGGATTGTGGTTTGTTGATTTTCTTTTGCAGTTTTGCTGCCCCTGCAATGCCCTTCACTAATACATACATTAAAGTTCATTTCACAGGTTAGGATCTGTGAAGAAAATAAAAGGTAAAGGAGATTGATAAATAATTGCCTGTCAAAACTTCAGCATAACCAGAGGTCAAGGAAATGTACAACTGTTTTATTTCTAGTGCAAAGGTAACTTCTCATCACTTTGAACGGAAGGTAAATCCTGGATTTCCCATTACCAGCTTCACAATAACCCGAAAAGATGATTCTCAAGAGCTGGTTAAGAAAATTTAATGAATAACACATCTGTTCACACATTTCTGTTACTGACTGCAGAAGAAAATTCTCTTTCATGTTCATTATTTTATTTTAGTACATTTTCATGGTGCTAGAGTACATTCTGGAACATGGATTTTGATAAGTGGAGTTTCCACAGTTTCTTCTTTACCATAGCTCATTTGATGACATAATAGTGATACAAATTGCCAGATAATCAGATATAGCCCATATCTTTGTGAGAAAAGTATTCAGATATTTTTCCACATCATTAAAACTCTGAATAAAGAGAGTTATACCATGATAGTCATGCATTATCTATTATGATGAAACCATAACTAATACAGATATATTTAATTTCTCCACAATGCAACTACAAAATTCTTTAGGTCATTACATTTGTCTTCCATGAATTTTCAAATGAGTTGTCACTCAAATAAATTTTCCTTTGGCTACTTTCCATTTTAATATGACAATACAAGAATACCTGTTATTAACATATCTCCTGTAGTATTTGAGGAAAATAGATAAGGGAAAACAACTTTAAATAGATATATAGAGAACTAGCTGTTCTGTAGGCCATATTTGTTTACAGAACCATTAGCTATTATGAAAAAACTTATTTTATTCAATGAATCTTTATTTTTAAAGTTTTTATATTCATTTGTTTACTTGTGTGTGTATGTATGGATGTGCACAAATGTGTGTGTGTGTGTGTCTGTATGTCTCAAAGGGCAGTGTGTGTCTGTGTGGAGGACCAAGGATGACTTTGGGAAACATCCTAAATTTCTTCTACCTCCTTTTTCCCTTGTTCTGGGATTTCCCAGGCTCTACATACCCTTACCAGGGCCACAAGTGTGGGCTGTGGTTTCTGCCTGGTGGTTTTATGCAGGACCTGAGATCTAAGTTCAAGATCTTTTGCTTGTGAGGCAGATTCATAATTCCTGAGTCATCTCTCAAGCCTCCAATACATCTTTAGATAACAAGCAACCCTTATCCTAATTGGTACTAGAACATCCTGTTAAAAATTGAAAAATTGGTAATTGAAAAATTGGTAAATTGCATATTCACTGCAACAAGAACAAACAAAACACATTAGAAATAATTTGGATAACTCATCCTCTCTAATATTATGATGTATATAAGGCAATAATAATCAAGCTATTATATACTGATAAAGATTCTTAGAAAAGAAGTACAGATAGGGAATGGAATCCAGAGCTCTACGAATTGTATGTATTCATTATTTATCAACAAATGTGCTGATTTACTTCAGTGATTTGGAAAAATAGCAACTCTCATAAAAGAAAAAGTTAATTCTTTCCTAGGGCAGACATTACACACACACACACACACACACACACACACACACACACACACACACACACATATATATATGTCATAATTTTCCACCTTCCAGAGACAATAGAGGGAGAAAAGTTATTCCTTCCAAAAGACTGGTCTTCCAACTTTCTTTATCTAAGATGGTTCAAGGGAGTGGATAAAGGAATATCAGGACATGATACTGAGGTCAGAATGGGGTATGCTGAACCTATTAACCAGATACTCAAAAACTGAAGGACAAACATACCCACATTTTCTGTGGTATTAGGGTTTTAATGATCATTTGTGTTTCTTACCATGTATGAGGACATAATGTTCATGAATAGAACATTCATCCTGGAGGTATAGCACTATCCTAATTATTTAGGTCAGCTGTGTCAGATGAGGTCCAGCAATGTTATGATCATCTTGGAGATGCCCTGTGTGGCCCAGATCATGTGGAGCATTTCCAGATAAAAAGGACAGAGAGGCCCTCTTTGTCCCGCCCGCCCTATCTCCCAGGAGAGGACTCGCTCACGGTCCTCCAACCCAGAGGGTGACATCCAATACCCATCAGGATGGAGCCAAGGGCGGTGCAGAAGCAGGAAAACTGAAAAAAAAGATCAACAAACCATAATTCGGAAAATCAGAGACTCTAAATCAACCACCTGGAACCAGGCTAGCCTAATCTCTCCCCATTCTAAAGCTTGGGGAAATTTGCCGAAGAGGGGGTGGTAAGATTGTAAGAGCCTAAAGGTGGGGAGGAGCAACGATATCCAAGATACTCCTTACAAGTTAGGGCCGAAGTAATCATAATAGGACTTTGCATGACCCGCGCAATGACCAATATCATTGAACCCCCAAAGTCTAGCATGGATCATAGGCACTATGATCCTTAGAGGCAAGGGATTAACAGCCACAATAGTGTTCCTATACTAAAAGGGAACAAAAAAAGAGCTCTAGATAATGGCACTGAGCCCTTACACCTCACCAGAGAGGAGGACCCAGATGGAAGTTTGACATCCACACTAAAGGATGGATGTTCCAGGAATGGGAGGGGGAAGGGAGCACTGGGAGAAAGGGAGGGAAGGGGAAACGGAAAGAGAAAAGGGGGGAGGGAGGAAGGGGATCCAAGGAGAGGTGGAGGGAGGGAGAGGAATGGGGTACTTATCAACTTTGTATGAATGGAAGAAATAAAAAAAAAAGGACAAAGAAGGACCTTGGACATACAACTTCCAAGGTCCCAATTGCAGGCTTCCACAAATTCTGCCTGGCATATTCACCTGGGATCTTGGGCTCTTAGTTCCTTGCTTATGAGACAAAGGCTTTAATCCCTGAGGAATCTCCATATCCCTGTTTGTGTTATTTGACAGGGAATGAATCCTAGGATACTCACGTCTGGAAGTAATAGTTAAAATTTGTTGATAGACTTGGGCACATTTCTTTAAATGTATATTTCTTTTCTGATGCTTACTTGATTCTTTCCCTTGCCTAATGGCCATGATATCTTTGCTCTACCATGCTATCCTACTGAACTGATGTTTTCTCCCAACAAAAAAGAACATCCGTGGAGCCAATAATCCATAGTTTGAAACTTCTTGTACTATGAACCAAAATAAATTTTTCCGCATTTGAGCTGTTTGTCTAAGTTATTGTGACAGTTGGTCTCAGATGTCAACTTAACGCAATTTTAGAATCAGTTGGATAATAGCTTCTGAACTTACCTGTGCAAAATAATCTTAAATTAATTGATTTAGAAACATCAGCTTTAATGGTGGGTGGGACCATCCCCAGCAGATGTCACAGAACTATTAAGGAAGGAAATATTGACCAAGTAAGCATGTCTACTTTAGCTAACATGTTTCTTGACCATACAGTGTGATGTGGCTGCAATTTCAACCTCCTGTCACTTGACTTTCCCACAGTAATGAACTGTATGGAATTTTGAGCCAATTAAATTCTTTTTCCCATTTCTTGTGTCATGTACTTCATTGCAGCAGCATGTAATAAAAATAAAACAGACATTTCATCAAAGTGATGGAGAATGGTTTTAATACAGCTTTTTTCCACTGAGGTTTTGAAATCTGAAAGTTCATGTATTTCTCCACATTTTAGAAGCTGATCATCATTTAGGAGGGTCTAGAGAAAGCATAAGAAAACATAAAATAATAATTTACATGTTCTTTATGTATAGTCTATTTTCTCATTATAATTTTGCTCACAAATTCTAAACTTTACAAAGTTTATTCTCAATTTTCTTGCTTTCATGATTCTTTAGCTCCTTGAGATCAGATTCTGTATCCTAAGTAACTAACTTCTGAGAACCTTAAACATGGATCATCATTTCAGAATGATCTTATTGTGGATATATTTGTCTATCATATCTTTTACTAAATAGATTCTATATTTTTTAACACTGACCTTAGATTTATTTGGTATATAACAGAAATAACAGTATTAAGACAGAGACAAAACTTACCTTGAGTCTCATATGGCAAAAGTCAGTGCCATAAACACAATTAAAGTGGACACAGGGCTGTTTTGAAGTACTTTTTTATCTATCATCTCTATCCTCACATTGTAGCAATGATATGGAGGAAGAAAACTGAGGACTTCTAATGCAAATCAAGAAGTTCAAGAAGTCTCAAAGAATGGTGTTCATTGAGAATCTTATAACAAGGAGGCTAAGAATATACTGAATACGGCACACCTTTGTAATTAACTACATGTCCCTACTGAATCATTAACCAGCATATTGGAATAGCTTTTTTATGCCAAATAATGATTTTACCAAGAAACAAGACCCCTGCAGGCATTGTTACCTCACTGTAAGTTCTTACCTGGTGTGAGTGCTGCTCAGAGCAGCTGCTTATTCTTCCTAAAGCCTGTGTCTATCAAATCATCTCTGATACCATCTGCACACCTGCTGCACTGGAAGCAACAAAAGTTAGTGGATAATGTTGATTATCTGCCAAAACAAGTAAAGACATAATTTTGCTCTAGGATAAAATGTGATTAGATACAATGATTTTTAATCTTTGGAAGCACTGCAAGTCTCCTCTGCCTTTCACAGCAATTCTTAAAGTCTGAGTCTTAATTAAACCACTGTTGGGTAGCTGAGAATAGGGGACTCAATTTAACATTCTTTGCTCTCATCCTGGTTACTTTCAGTCCTAATAAGAAATGAAAGGAATGGTCTTTGACAGTGGATAACTAGAAAGCATTTCAGCCTGTTTTCTGAAAATACTGGTTAAATTTTACAATATATTTCATTTCTTCTTTGGAAATAACTGAATAATATATTACATCCTATTTATAATTCTTTCAGGAAAATTATTAATAATATTAAAACATAAGATTGCTTTTAGATATTTGAGGAAGCAAAATAGCAATTGAACTTATAAAAGCAATTGTATATATACTTAAAATAAATATGTTACATACTTAGTATTAGAATCTTGTTGACAAAAGTGTCTGTTTCCTTATATAATTGAAGCTCAGACATGCAATGTCAGCAATATTGGCAAGTGAAACAAATACCATTTTATAATTTAAATGAATGTACTTTTATTTGTTTCAGTTGAAATCATATGCCTGAGTAAAATATGAAAATATAACATGAGTTTTATAATATTAAACATAAATAATGGCAATTTACAGTCCTTTATGTCCATTTATAGATACATACCCAGTTTTGCCATCAAAGGTAAACAGTATTTACAATAATGTGCATATTTCTCCTTTGTTTTATCTGTATCATTCACTAGGAATCTAATCTATATGTAAAAATTCATGTTCTAAACTTGTTCCATATTTTATATGTTTATGGGTTTTTAAATGCATAATTGTACACATATAATTAATATTTTTTCACAAGCTATGCAAGATATCTAGCCATGGGACTCCACTCTTGGGATTAGAAGTTTGTATTCCCAGGCTCAACTCTGACTCAGACTCTTTATTGTTTGATATTCACTCCTTTTGTTAGTGTCAGGGTGTCATCCCATAGATAAGGCTACTTTCAACCTCAAGGTCATCTCCTATTGTGTCCCCTGAGCACTGAGGTTACAGGCTTGAGAGCCATACCCAGGTTTCTAATTTCTCTTAAACATTATTTACTGTGGTCCACTTTCACTTGAGTTTTCCTACTAATGAACATATATTTCTTTAGAAATAGTAAAGTATATACCACTACATAACATTTACAATATCTTTTAAATAAAATTTCATCATATCACATTTTTATTTTAAAGAAATTTTCTGGGATAGTTCTCTCTTGACCATTTTCCCTTCTAAAATTTCTCTGAGTACATGGTGTTTAAGCATGGCTATACATGAATCTATCCTGGGGCTGATAAATACTAAAGGCAGAACAAAAAAAAAACAAAAAACAAAAAACACATACACAGATGGAATTTGTATGAAAATCCAGGAGTGGGACTTCTAATTAGTTATAAGGACAGATAAGGGAAAGATATAAGAGAGCCCTTCAATTTTCTAGTGCATTCTCGGATGGCCACTATGAGAGTCAGAGAATCAACATTCTGATATGTATCATGGGACACAGAGAGATTCTACATGGGACAGTTCCAGTATAAGCAGAAATCTCTCAGGTCTCAGACAGTGGTCTTATTCCTTGAGAGGCTCCAGAAAGCTTCAGTGGATTAGATGCCAGTGGATTTCTGTACTTCTATTTTCCATGGAAAGCTAACCATTGCAATTCCTCTCTGCATTCCATGCCTTTATTTTTTTTAATTGGGGAATGAAATCTCCTTTTCATCAGGCAGCAGCCAATATCACTTTCTCCTATGTGGGTTCCTACACTTTGTTATCATGTAGGAAGTTAGAAATTGAGCTGCAACCCAAATGATACATGAGCTTATACATTAAGAACATGGGAAACTGAACTTTAGAGATCTATGATAGTTTTCTTCAACTCCCCCACAGCATGTATAGAAAATAATTATCCCTTCTGAATAGAATGTAACAATAACAGCATAGAAAATTTTCATTAGCACATACATTCTGTTCTGTATGAATTTACTATTTCAACTTCCCAAACCACGGCATATAAATCCATATTTGGAAGACTGGAGGTCAGTTCTTTCCTTCTTTTACAGTCCTTGTGTGCATGAGTTATTTTTTTCTAATTTAAATTCTACATTGATTCATTCTAAATATATAAAAGTCAAGTAGAATTGCTAATTTAACATTTGAATATTATTCAATATTTTATTTCAGTGCATTTGGAATTCAATTATAAATTTTAAAATATTTAAATAGCTTATTTTGTTATACAAATACAAATATGTTGTATTCTCCTTCATGTTTTAAAAACAATTATTTCTCACACAAATGCTTACATAAAAAGAATTTAAACATGACTGTCTTTGTGAATGACCTAATTGCATTTGAATTATTTACAAAGAATAAGTAAAATCCATGTGGAAAGTTTTCAATGAAGTTACTCAATTACTACAGAATATCACAAAATATGCTGATATGGAAAGTAGTATAAAATGGAATTGTGGAGTAGATTTAGATTAAGGAAAATAATCTAAAATATATTCACAGTTTAGTATTTTAATAGCCTCAATTTATAAAATAACTTTTGGTTTTGCTCCTCTCTGCCATCTCCATCTGTTCTTTTCTCTAGGTTGTTACCATTTCTTTGAGATTTTTGAGAATAAACAAGTTTCAGGTGAAGAGAAAAAAAAAAGCAAAATTATCCCATTGTCCAATGGATTCAGACGAAAACTAGTAACAAAATCTAATACAATCCAAAGAGAAGACACTGGAGGAGAACCAAACTGGGTCTGTAAGGATCTACATGGGATGACACAACTATTAATGCTGAATCATGATCAACCATCAATCTTATGGGAAGGAACTGTGTTCCACTTAGGGACTTGGGCATGCTTAACTAGGAAACTGATTTGTTTTTTATCTGGCTATACATGAACGAATTGCTTGGTTCAGTTCTAAACATAGAGAACCTTTTGAAAAGTAAAAAATAAAATAATTTAAAAAAATTCAGAGATTTTATACATATATATACATATATTTGGCTTTGCGTATTCCAAGATTCTTTATTTTTCTTTCATAATATTTGTTCATATTTACTATCTTAGTTAATTGACTATAATTAAATCAAAATATGCTAACTTTTATTAAATGCTTTTTTGCTTTATTACTATCACCTTTTTATTATAAATTATATTTTCAAACTCTTAGAAATGATGTTATTTGATGACAGAGCATGTTTTTTAATCAAATTTCATTATTTTCATGCTCTCCAGATTAACATTTGGAAAAATTTCAATGCATTATTTCAAATTGTTAACACCGTTTCTTCACAACTGATATATCCTATTAAAGTAAGTTAAAAAAACAAATTTAAATTTAAATAGTTTACCTTCTCTTTCTTTTTCTTACATTCTGTAAACTTGATGATACAATTTTCTGGATTTCATTATTTACAGAAAATATTTAAGCATAACCATACACAGATACTTTGTTGGCTAATAAGCAAGCTGTATTTATCTCTCAAGTACTTTTGATTCTTTTACAGGTCACATTGCTGTTTGTAAATGAGATATGCCTGAAGATTACTGTACTGAAGATTTAGTCTCTGAAGATATGGAACTTCAAGAAGCAATTAAGCACTGAGGGATCTGACTGTATGAATTCACAAAGGAATTCAAAACAAAATGGACTTTCTGGAGGTGGTAACTGTGGATTACAGGGTCTGCATGCAGGAAATATATGTGGGAGTTGTATTTGTAAGTACATTTTTTTCCTCTGCTCATTCTTTGCTTACTATCCTTGTGCTTCCCTTAGTCAAGCAGCCTCCTCTGCCACAAAGTCCTACCAATGGGTCTCTACCCAAACAGAGACCCTTCTCATTCAACCACCACAAACTGAAACCTCTGAATCTTTGTGTCAAAAGAGATACTTTGTTCTCTAAGTTGTTCTTCTATTATTTGTCATTGTTACGAAAACCTGATCACCTCTGTATATTCTTGTGCTCTAACCCACACAATCTTGTCATTTCACCATTCAAAACACATACGTGCTTTAATTAGCATGCACAAAGTCCTTGTGAGTTTTGTCATTTTAATTTCTTTTCTTGTTTCGAATCATAATTACAAGCCATGATGTGGGAGCCCAAGAATGTGCAGTTTATTACTGTTCAAACTTGGTTGTGTAATTGATCAAAATTTTATTATGACATTATGATGTATTTATGGCATTAACGTTCCATAGCAAAATGACTTAAGTATTTTCTCCATGATTTTTGAGATTTGTGATTTTTCTTGTTTCTTTTGAATATGAAATATATGCATTTGTAAACGAATTTTAGACTTGAGTTTCTAGACTGAAAAAGAATTATAATTCAGTAATATGTCTACCACAGAGTACCAGAGAAAATGCAGCATGTTGAACCTTGTTATTTTAAATATAATTCTTCCCTTAAAAGTTAAGAAACAGCTATTTTTGAGAATATTCATTATTGGACTTAAAGAATAGTGCAACTTCCAAAAGTAATAACATACTTGCAGGGAGTAGCTTACATGCTGGGAATATTCTTCTTCATTTCTCTGATGATGCTGGAAGATAATAAAGCAGCAAAACTTTCATCAAAATGTAACACCGTGTCCTGGGTATAACAAAACAACAACAACAAAAGAAAGTGATCTCTTTTCCAAATGGTAAATTGGTTTTTAAATAGATTTCTAAAATTCACTGAAGTTTCTGAAATAGACAGGAATAAGATAAACAGTGACCCATGGGGGAAAATCAAAGGCTGGCAGATTCCACTACTCTAATAGGTGCCGCTGCTCTTAACAAACCACCTCTATCCATCAAAAGTTGATTCAGAAAGATTGAAGGCAAGGTCTCAACCCTGATTGAACTGAAATGTCAGCAAGGATAAGAGAAGAAAGATGGAGATTGTATTAAAAAGAGAAACTGTGCTCAGAAATAAGCTTTGGGACACAGAAGAATCTAAAATGGCATCTGTATCCAGCAGAGCAAATTCATGGGGTCTAGAAAACTAGGTTAGTTTGTCTTTTTGAAGCACTTGTTGAATTCAGAGTTGAATCTGAGCATAAATGGATTTAAAAGAGAATCCTTTTTATTGATTTCCAAGGTAAGATGACAGACGAGTAAGAGAAGACCAGAGGAATAAAAATTGCCATTCTCTTTCTTCCTTGAAATTGTCAGTATAAATATAAATTACCTGCATGAATCTACTTTAAGAAGTTGCTTACATTATGCCCAACTGGAAAAATTGACCATTTATTTCAATAACAGTTTTCATGCCAACCCCTGACTTCATCTCGATACCAATAATTATTGCTCACAGCTAATTCAAACATGAAGACCAGAAGATTAGCTATTCAGGAGGCAAGATGCTGTACTGAATCTACAACATTAATTCCAGGCTGGAACGGTTTATTTAGTCCATGTCATCCAATCTTCACTGAGCATCACTGTAGACACATATATAGTAGGAATAATCCTGAATAGTTCCCTGACTTACTGAAATTGCTGCTGACAAAGTAAGACATGGAAAAGAATCACGCAGTATGAAAGTGTGGCATGTCACCATTTGAATATGAATGATTTCATAAGTTTATCTTCATATCACTCTGTCTCAAGTATTCAGCACCTTCATCTCTCTCACCTTGTAAAATGTGGGCTATTTTCATATATATAATTTTCTTAATCTCATTGTGCGTCCGAAGTATCACTAAGAATCACAGCAGCCTTCACTCCTCTGCTTTATCACTTTCCCAATCCTTTTACCATGATAATTTTTTCTTTAAACTTCCCTATATTGTTGTATCCCTTTCTTAATAAGCTATCATTTTTACTTTATACAAAGTAAATTTATTAATATATGGTTTGTTTAAATTAATTTCTCAGAGATGATTTCATGTATCTTTAGCATGACCTCAAACTTGCTATGTAGCCAAAAATGATCTTGTACTTGTAATCTTCCTAACTCAGTCTTCCAAGTCATGGGATATAGGTATGGGCCGCCATTCTCAGGTCATGTAGTATGCAGTAATCAAACTAAAATCTTTCTGGATGCTGGATAAGTACTCTTCATTGGAATTATGTGGCTTACCCATGGTAGTCATTGTCTGTTATCACACATTCATAGCCAATATTTATTCCTATAGAAATAGCACAGAAGAATCAATATGATGACAGACATAATAATCATCTATATTATCATCATACAAAATATGATTTAGATAAATTACTGATAATTATATGGATACAAACAATGATATACTATTTAAGCATATAATTTGCCTAATGAAATAAAAATGAATTTAGCTTATTGCAGATAAGACAGAAACAATAAATAATTAAAATAGTTTGTCAAAATCTATTCATCAATATCCATTAATTAAAATAATTTATAAATCACCATTTGTTAATTACCAAATATTTCACTTGTGTTTAAAAGTATAATGTCATTGTATTAACCAAAAAAATCTGAGTAAATATAATGCAAAATGCCAATTGAAATTCAAAATGTGTTTTCAGTGTTCCTATATAAAATGTTCAATACAAGGGATGTATTTATTATCTAAATTTAGTGATTACATTATCATCTTACTTAGTGACTACATTATAATCTTACTAAAATGCAATTGAGTTGTGTAAAATGCTAAGTGGGTCTGGTGAAATAGTCCAGAGAGTAAGGCACTTACTAACAAACCTGGCGACTTGAGTTCTGTCCCTATATATTCAAATAGTGGAAGGAGAGAACTGACCTTTGATCTCCATGCATGTATCCTTGCATGCACATTCATGTCCCTCTCTCTTCTCTCTTTCTCTCTTCCCTCAAATAAATAAAAAAATAGTTCTTACAATGGTGACAAGCATAAAGAAACCTTCAAAAGGAATTGCTTTTATTCTTGTAGCACTGCCATTTTTCATAAAAATTGCTAAATTTGTGTGTGTTATCTTCTTTAATATTTTACATTCCAAAGTTTGCTTCAATTAATTCACCTAACCTTGATGTATGTATGCACTTACATATAGAAGAATTGATGAATTTTGCATTATTGTAAGAATAAACAAGTGCCAGCTTTATATTTCAGTGACAAAATACCAGAGTTAATCCACTTATAAACAAGAAAGATTTATTTTGATTCACTGATTTTGGTGGTTTCTATATATGGTTCACTCAGCATCACTCGATATTCCATAACCTATGAGTACATAAATGGATTATGAGATTTTAGGTGATAATTTAGATTCAAACCAGAAAACCAAATTTCAGCAAGCATAGCATGAGATCGAAAAGATTCCCATGTCCTGAAAAAATTTTATGATGTCTTTGCTTCTTTATTAGCAATAAGAGGATGAAAGATAATCAAAATCATTTTAATTTCCTAGATTTTCTCCTTCTGTGAAAATAAAAGATTGTCATTGTGCTCTGTGGCCAGGGACTGTAACAATTGGGATTAGGTATGAATGGCAACAGTGTAGAGAATATCTCCAGTACCTCATTTTGAGTTTATGGGACAAAGATAAGATAATGGACTCATAAGCAAATACCAGGGTAAAGGATTGTAATTATTGCATATAACTCCTTCAAGAAGAATGTAAATGTCACTGATGAACTTAATTTGTATAAAGGTAAAACCTCTGTACTATAGCTAAATCTTTACAGTAATTTCCTCAAAGAATTGTCTATCAGTCACTTTGCTGTTACTATAAGCATATCCCCCAATTTAAGAATCACTACAAAGGAAAGGGGTTTGAGTGCAGTTTCTGGAAATACAAGGTGCTTAAGATTCAGCAGTCTTCAGTCTATAAGTTACATGACACTGCAAGAAACAGGGAATGTGTGCAACATGTTGATGCTATAGGATATGATTTTCTCACGCACCTTATAAATCTACCATGATTCAATCACAGAAGCTACTGCTTAATGACTTTTTCTAATCTTAATCAACTCTTAGCTGAATTACCTCTAAACACCAGAGTCAAATTAATTTTCCAACCCTTAATATCTCATAATGTAGATTAAATATCAGCATGAGTTCGGGGGAAATATATTCAAGTCATAGCACAGTAAATAAGAAACTATACATGTGTATTTTTCTTTTTTACAGTGTAAAGATACCTTTTTTTAGAGAGTAAAGATCCCACATATTTTTCTTTCATTAAAAGAAAAAGTTACAAATATATTTATAACTTAACTATTTTTTGTAGACGAACGTCCTATCATATTTTGAGTGATTAACGTATCCTCATTAGATACTGGAAATGGCATACACCTTGACTTTGTGCAATAGGTAAAAGGGATATTTAATGTGTATTAAGGAGTTAAAAGATCTTGTAAAGACATTAATACTGTAAGTCCTGCTTAAGAAATAGTTATCTTGAAATATTTCCTTTGTTATTGTAATGCTTTGATATGTGAATTGTCCCCCACAGGCTCATGTGTTTCAGTCTTTCCTTGTTTAGGAAGGTCATGGCACCTTTAGGAGGTGGAACCTTGCTAGACAAAGGCAGTCACAGAGTTAGGCCTTGAGGTTGGTTAGCCCTTCCAAGCTCTAGTTAGTTAGTCAGCTCTGGAAGTTTTGAACTCTCTCTGTCTCCAAGCATCTGTAGTAACTAAAGCCTCCACCTATTTCTGCCACTCTCCCCAGCCTTTCCTGCTTTAGTGGACTATACCTGCCTCTTTGGAACTGTAAGCAGAATAAATATCCTTTTCTCCCATCAAGTTGCTTGACTTTGAATGTTGTCTCACAACAACAGAGAAGGGTAACTGCTATAGAAATATTATTTATTTGGTAGAAATGACATAAATATCACAAGGTAAAGAAATCCCAATCTGCCCAGGTTAGAAACAGGCAAATGTAACAAACCTTTGAAACAGGTTTTTTACTCTGATCCTGCAAAAAAGTCTTCCAAAATCGGTTGAGATATTATAAAGGCAGTACTTTTTTAAATAATGAAATGATAATATAGAATGAAGTCTTCACTTTAAAAACTGCTTTTTACACGGAAAAATATATTTTCTGATGAAATTAGTGGGAAAAATGACAACATGGAATTTCAGTCAAAACATGTAAATAGTTAATGTGATTTATCTTGAAATAGTAATATTTTGAAGCAATTCTAGATGTAGTGGCTCATGTCTACCATCCCTGCATTCAGTTGGCTGAGGCAAGAAAACTGTTGTAATTTCAAAGCAAATATGAACAACAGAGAGAATTACAGGTCACTCTGAACTACAGGGTGAGTCTGTGTTTCATTAACAAGACAAAAAAATTAAATAAACCCATGTTTTTCAATTCATTTAGAGTCATTCAAGTTAAATAGTAAAGGAAATAGAATGAGAATCAGATTTTAAAACACAACCTAAATAAAATTATTTTAACTTTGTTAAGCCTATTTTATATAGTGATTTACACTTTTGTTTCATAATAAAGCAAATATAAATACATTCTGAAGGCATGCTATATTTTAGAAGTTGCTAGTTACCCTTCAATTAATGATTAATTATTATAATACAGAGATTATTCCTTAAGGCCTTTTTTTGTGAGAGAAGTGATTTGTAATATAGTTTGAGTAGAGGACTTTTTTATGGCGTATAATCAAAGATTCGGTCATTTGTGAAACATAAATGAAGCACAAATTAAAGCAAGCAACTAAGTTAAAGGTAAAAAAGATGGAATGTTGTCATTTAAACAATATTGAATGACGGTTTCTATGTCAAGATAAATTTACCAGTGAACTGAAAGAAAGATACTGCATGTCCTCATTCACATAACCTTTGAAAGATTGATCCTGGGCCAGAGACATGAACCAAATGAATAAAGTACTTGCCACATCAACTGAGGGCATGAATCTGGATCCCCAGAACCCATATACAACAGACATGTGAAAAAAGTTGAAAATAGGAAAGAATCTGGCAGCTGAGATGAAGGGTTATAAGGGAAAGAGGGATGAATGGATTGGGGATTAAGGATTGAAAATGCCATAAATTCAGTACCTTCATGAATGCAACATTAAAAGAAAAAAAAAGGGAAGACAACCATTAAAAAAGTGCTAGCAAAGTATTGCATGACTGTCTTCCCTGTGTTAAGAAAAGAGAGGCCAGAGGATCTCTGCTGTTAGATTCATGGGTTTCAGGTTTTAGAGGGACCCTGTCTCAAAAAGTCATGAGAACAATTGAGGAAGACTACGAGCTCTGGCCTCCTTATGCACTGGTACAGATGCACGCATACACATACATATACATACATACACACCAAGAATGATGTAATAGAAATGGCAGAATTACGGGTAACAGTATTGAGGGAGTGAAGCAGTAGGGAAGAAAGGTGAAATAAATAAAGATTGATTAAGTTATAACTCATACTAACAATTTCTGCTCTTAGACGATCCAGAGGGAACTCTGGGACCAATAGAAGCAGAAAGACAGGAAGGTGGGAGGAAGAAGGATGAATTGATGAAGGAAGGGGAGGGTGCGAAGGAAAGGCGGGGAAAAGAAAAGGGAAGAAGGCAGGCAGGGATAATTACTTTGTATGCTGCTAATTTAAAATAATTTTTTATTTATTACCCAATAGAATGAGTAAAGATAATAATGTGCATGAAACATATAGTATACAAATGGAATATGAATATTTTTCACCCTAAAAATAATAAGTGGTATATAAAGATAACTTTCACTTCATTTAATACTTCATCATGTGCTTAGTGTCATGAATATATATGCCTACAAATATATCCATTTTTTTGTTTTTAAGCTTAAGTGAAGCTACATTAAATTTAAAAAAGAACGAAAAATTCTCTTTTAGAGAGATAGTAATGTTAACTGATGCATTGTTTTATTTCATTCTAAAGACTTGATGGCCAGACCACCTGAAAAGCATTATTTTCACCTTCTGTACAAAGAAATAAAAATATTCCCAGAATGCACAGGTTAAACAAAGTCCCTAGAAAAAAATCTTAATTGGAAAATAAAATTCCATACATAGCCATTTTCTTTTAGAATAATCAATTACCTACAGATATCTCAGACATTAATAGTATAACATAAAATGGATCAAACATCCAGTAATGCTAAATTAAGGATCTAAAGATGAAGTTATGTATATAAAAATTATTAAATAAGTTAGAATGAAAACAATTGATGAATCTTGAAGGCAGGTCAATGAAGTAAGAATTATTATTTTAGTTGTATTGATAAGTTTTTTCCTTAAAGACTTTTTTGAGGTGATATGAATATTTAATGCATTTTTGGTGCAGGAAATTCAATTCCCAGTAAAAGAAAACTATACCACTGTTAAAATTTCTAAATATTGATGAATGATAAGAATTTCTTTTACTGGAGAAATTTGGAATGTTGAAAACTCAGACAAAATTATTTGAATCATCTTTATCTTCCTTTATAGTCATCTGATGGCCATCTCTGTGACTGACTTATCATCCTCATGATGGTTAGGTCTTTTTGTAATGCACAAACGACTGCTTTCTGCCACCAAAACAAAAGATATAAATGCCATCACATAGCCACTCAAACCTAGACAAATTTTCCTCCTTTACTGTAACCTACATCCCTAATTTATCTACCAATATATTTGAAACATTCCTTGTTTTATGCTTTTCTTCTGTATCTATAAAAACTGTTACTACATGGGACATGTGCTACTTGGGGAAACCTGAATCTGTGCTTCTCGTCAACGTCACTCATTTTTGCTTCCAGAATATGTCTCTTACTGTCTTTGAAGCCAGGGCTGAGCTTTAACTTTGACTACTACCAAAATTGCTAGTTGTTTTTTTTTTTTTTTAAGTAGGACAAATGACACAAAAATCATCCTCTTTGAAAATCCATAGTGAATTATATTTATTAATAATTAGCTTCCTCATAAGACCAAGGAAGCATAAGATCATTTGTTTATTTTTAATTAAAAGACAAATTGACTGAGCCTAATTGAACTCTGAAAGTACACTTAAATCTGATTTTTGATTAGTGAAATCTTTCTCATCAATAATTTAACTATGAAACTGATAAATCCCAGAGCATTTCTTTTAAAATCTTATTAGCATACCTACATCTCCTTTTCCCTGCAACACATGTTTAATTATAGGCAAAGCCTTTATTCAGATTCAGCTCAAGAGAAAAAAATGTTAAATAGTGATCCTCTCACAGAGGTAACATATAACTAAAGGTCACATGAAATTATACAGGAAGCTTAGGAGAAACAGAAATTCTCTAGCGTTGGTTTAAGATAGAAGAATGTTCCTGGGAAAAATAGTTTTTCTTGTATTTGAAATATACTGAGCATATAGGATGCTTAAACTGAAATTGCTTTGTTGTTCATAAAATAATTTTGACATTAGCTATCAATATTAACCACCTCCTTTTTTCTGTGTCTATATTACATTATGAATTTAAATACCACCTTTTATTTAGTTTATACACTGAAATCATCCTATTGAAGTATTAGAAAAAATGTATTTTTAAAGGTTCTTTTTTATTATTATTTATTATTTATTCAATTGTTCATGCGTGTGTGTGTGTGTGTGTAGAACCACGGATGAATTCGGGAACTACCACGGACCACCTTTACCTCCTCCTCCTTTACTCTGCCCTGGGATTCACAGGCTCCGCCTTACCAGGACCAGAAACACAGGCCGCCCCGCTTCCGCCTGGCGTCTATACGAGGAGTCCGGGATCGGAACTCAGGACCTTCTGCCTGCAAGGCAGAGGCGTAACCCCTGAGCCACCTCTCCAGTCCCAGAAAAAATATTTTAAGTGTCATTAATTTTATTAAAAATTAGCGTTTCTAGGGAAATTCCTTATGAATAAATATAAAAGAAAAATTTTAAAAACACTGCTATGTCAACATTTACTTTTCAGCATGAAAAATTAAATAGAAAACCATATGTCATAATTAGGTTTAGTTCTTAACTTGGTGGTTGAGGGTTTGAGTTCTGGGCACATTTGTAGATAATTATTAGTTGAGTTTAGCACAGAGTTACCCAACAGGAGATTGTCTAGCTGATGGGGAAGGGCCAACCTATGGTGGGTGGGAGTAGGCCCTGGACAGTTGAATAAAATAGAGAGAGGTGGTTGAGCAAGTTGGCATCCTTGTGTATGTATACTTGGTCAAACATGCTGGCAAGTAAGGATTGTCCCTCTCTCTCTGTCAATTGTTATGTGGAGATGGTGTGGCCAGTTCCTTCTGTCCTAGTGTTGGTGTGAGTTCTCTGCCAAGGAGGACAAACTGTATCCAGGAATCATGAGAGAATATAAACCCCTCGTTTCCTTTAGTCTTTGATGGTGATGTCAGCAGACTGTGGATGAACTACGACACCATCACGTGGTACATCTCAAGTGTTCCTATCCTTATCCTATGTCTACAAACTAGAGCTTTCATTCCCTATTAAGAAAAGTAATGGGCTGGTCCTGATCAGCAAATGTAATTAGTTTGCACACTCATATTTGTTGCCAACTGAGAAGAAGAAATGTGCATGTTAAATCCAGTTGCTCCTGCATCAGCTTGACTGGCTGCAAACTCTAATCACTTGTTTCTAGGATTCAATATCAACAAAACATCTCACTCTTTAATGCCAAATGAGGAATCACAGTACCAGTCATGAATTTTCTTCACTCATAATGGAGTTTCTGAGGATTCCTCAAAAGTATTTACTGTGTGTGTGTGCGTGTGTGCGTGTCTGTGTCTGTGTCTGTGACTGTGTCAATCCAGGAAGATCCAAGGGATTGCTTTACCTCTTACTTGCTGTGCTGAGGTTTCCCAGGCTCCAACTTCCAGAGTCAAAAGTATGGGATACTGTCATTTCCACAACTTCTGCAAATGTCGATCCAAATCTGTGGTGTAATTTCAGCCTGTTTTCCAAAAAAAAAAGAAATAATAAGGAAGGAACATGACTTCAGAGAAAGATTTTTTGCTTGACACATAGCTTTTGCTTTGTACTGTAAGTTATTGTTGAATGGCCTCAAGATGTTTGCTGCAAAATTTTGTTTCAGACCTTTTACTCTTTATTAAAGCTGCTTTCAAGCATAAAAGAAATGCAAGTAAAATAATATTAAATTTGAAATCTGTCACTAAAAAGGCCCAGAGTAATGGATTTGCAGGCGAAATAATAGTCAAATTACCTAAGATAAAACAAAAATAAAGAGTGAAGAAAAATTTATTTTTACAACACTATAATAATCCTGTTCACAACACTTTCAGATAAAATTGTATACTTCTTTTATGTAAGCTAAGTGAAATATCATAACATCAAAAGTCTCTTAAAAACACTTCTAGATGGCTTTATTTATTTTTTGTGGGGGCGGGGGTTCACCCAGTGGGGTGTGTGTGAGTGTGTGTGTGTGTGTGTGTGTGTGTGTGTGTGTGTGTGTGTATTCCTGGAGGCCTAAGGATGTCATGTTTCCACATGTATTGCTTTACCTTCTTATTGTTTTACTCTGGGGATTCCCAGGACTCCTTTCAGAACCAGAATTACGAATCTCTGCCATGCACTTCTGACATTTTTAGGTGGAATCTGGGGATCTGAACTCAGGTCCTTTTGCTTGTGAGGCAAAGGCTTTAATCCATGAGCCATCGTCTCAGAACAACACTAGATAATAGTTGTTGATAATAGCTGTAACACAGATTTTAACATCCCATTTTCTTAAATGTTTATCCAGTTTCCCAAATTCACTTCTGTTTCACACTGAGTGAAACTGAAATAATTTAAAAATTCCTTTTTCTCTGCAAAACTTTTAAATGTTATTCCTAGAAGTTCCAGTTATATAAACCAAAATATTCATCACTAACCCTTATTAGGATGAATCCAAACAGAATGGTTTTATTATCATATTCATAATAAGCAGACTTGAAAAATATATACTAAAAAGAGACAAATCTTAAATTTTCATTTAAAAAGAAATTTCTGATCCCCGGTGGTGAAATTTCTTAAGAAATTTAACTTATCACATAGATTTTACATAGCATAAAATGTTACATTGTACAAAGATGTGGTCTCAAAGTTTCTGCATGAAACTTTGACATTTGATGTTGTTTTGGCATTTTTCTAAAGCATATATCACATTAAAAAGTGTGCTGAATATAACCCACACTCCTAAATGCAAATAGAGCAATAGAATATTAGATTTTAATCTTAGCACGTAAATGATTCAACACTGCTTCTAATGCAAGCAAGACCTTAGAGCATAGAATGAGTATAAAGAAGGGAGCTTATTGATATTGTTGCAAGATTATCTCTTAAGTACTGAGGAGATCCAAGTATTTATTAATAAGTCTTTTCAGGAGATAATAATTACTTTTGGAAAGTTGGGATTATTTAAGGTAGACTTTTAAAATGTATTGATATTCTCTCTCTTTCTTATACATTGTTTCACTGATTTTTAATTACATTGTTTCACATAAATTTCTTCATGTTTTCTTCCCTGTCTGTAATTCCTTTTTGCTCCTCTTTCTATGACATCATTCCTTGCCTCTTTCATTTCCACTAAGTTCACTTACGTCTTCTTCTGCTCTGTCAGAACCAACTAACATGTCTTCTCCGACAGAGTTTCTCCAAGAAAATTGATGTATACCATACACAGAAAGACAGAGACTGTATGTTCCCACTTACAAGTGGATCCCATCATTAAACCCTCAAATTACACACTGAAAGGGAAACTTCTATAACTCCCACAGACTACAAAGAAGTATAGAAAATCTGTCTGAGTTCAAGCAAGATTATAATATTATTATAGATGACCAGTGAAGCAGAAAAAGAAAATTCATCAGAGTGCAGAGTATCAGTGACCCTGGAATGCTCAACCCTATTCAGGGCATCGAAGTCCTTCTACATACCAAGATAAAAGAGAGTTATAAGATTGTAAGAGCTTAAAGTTGGGGTGCTGTAATTCTGACCAACACACTCCAGACAAGACAGGGCTGCTGGACCAAGAAGCACACTACAATGAGAACTTCTACCACCAAATCTACACAATATCTGCCATATCAACATTATCCCAAGGACTGTATCATAAGGAACCATTGCACTCAGTCTCTGGGGAAGGTAATGGACAAAGGAAGAGGAACCTGACTTTGCCTACTGAAGAGTGGCATATGATACAACAGATATATGACTCCTTTACACGCAGGCGCTCCAAAGGGAGTTCTGTGGTTTGCACATTCAAAGGGACAGGAAAGTGGGTAGGACATGGTTGGATTGAAGAGAGGAGGGAAAGATGGGAGAGGAGGGGTATTGTAGGGATGTGATCAGGTCAA
The DNA here is from genome assembly GCA_023101885.1 of Typhlomys cinereus. NCBI lineage: Eukaryota > Metazoa > Chordata > Mammalia > Rodentia > Platacanthomyidae > Typhlomys > Typhlomys cinereus. The sequence goes on from JALPQD010000019.1 coordinate 8,954,897, forward strand.
AGATATTAACCCATTTTGTTTGTGAATGAAAAATTCTCAATAAAAAATAAAAACAAAAATAAAATAAATAAAAATGAAAGAATCTAATATTGTTCAGGTTATAAATTTGTTCTTTGTGACTGTTATTCAGAATAATAATAGAACAGTCAGTATAACTCATGCATGCTGACGTGGATGAAAACATATAAATCATTTTTATGTTGTAAGGGTCTATACTTCTTACTGGATGAGATTCTTTGTGGAGGTAAGATAAAGAAATAATCTAAAAAATTAGAACAAAATAACAACCCCATTTTTTTCTCTCTCAGGTTTCATGAAAAGCAGAAGGCAACTTTTGGGAAATTCTAGGACCACTGAAAGGTCATCACAACATCACACCTGTACATTCTTTGCTGTTTTTAAAATTTTCCCATATTGATTAATTTGCTAAGCTCTATTGATTTTAAGACTCTATCATATTCTTTTTTGACTCTCTGTATCTATCATAAATAAACAAATAATAAATGTAACACAATCTGCTTAAGTAATCTCCACTTGATCAGTTCAGCTAGAATTCCCCTGCCAGACAGAATTCTCATATTTGGTACTGAATAAATTGCATCTCTTCACTTCCAAGATAGATAGTCACATCAGACATTGATCTAGCTCCTGTTTTGGCAACTGCAACACAGACATGTAACACACCAACATGAGAATATATACAATTATATCAGCCTCTATGCTTTTTCTGAATAGTGACTTAGGAAATGCTATTGAACATCAAATTTTATGTAACTTTGAAATTCATAATTTCTGTGTTTTAATTATTTTGTTAATGTTTATTAATTTCCATCAGTGTAAAGATTAAAATTCACTAGAGTAGTTCTGAATTTAGCCCACATTAATTGCTTAAAAGTAGTTTTCTTAGGGACATCTTACTTAAAACAAAAATGAGTAGTTATGAATACCTTGCTAAACATTTCACCATTACATCATCCAGAATGAAAGACTCAAATGGACTCTTTTTTAATGGATGTACTTGACCGCTTAAGACATCACTGTGTCCTTTGATGCTAGAGAAAGTTATGTGATTCTTTATTGTTCTTCACTGCTATAAGCTGGGGTCACAAGATGGTTATCATTAGGTTGTAAGAATTAAATTCTACCTAGAACTGTGGCACTCTATGTACAGAGTTCACATTGTTTATGCTGGTTTTTTTTTTTTTTTTTTTTTTTTGGTGTTGGTTTAGTTGTTAAAGGAACATGGCAACACAACATATATCTCTCTTTCCAAGGAATCATATATCAGAATTCTTTACCATAAAAGTGTATTTTTCATGATTTCAAGGAAACAACTAAAAAGTAAACTAACATTGACTCAACAAATTGTCTTACTTGGGAAGACAAATTTTAACAAATCAAAATTTTCTTTATATCCAGCTAATGCTCTTGAAAAAAAAATCTGGTAGTAGCTTCCAATTTTGAGGAAAAACTACACATAGGAAGAAAGAAAAAAACACTAAGAATGACCATTGCTGAATATTTCTTCTTCTCTTCATAATTCCACATGTTCAAATGCATAATTTGTATAGAATTGCAGTGATCCTTTACAAAAACTTTCTTATTTTCTAATGAAGATATGAGGAGGTGGATTTTTAACAACAGGTGTTGACTTATTGTCTATTACCTTCTTTGTTCTCTGTGTTAGTACCATTAAGAAGTGCAGACAGTAGTTAGCTTTCAAGATTTACTGTAACTCTAAAGATTTTGAACATAATAAAATGCACTTAACTTATCCATATGTAGTCTTCTTGTTTTTAAATGTATGTTGTTGCCAGTGTTTCAGACAGATTTAAAATGCAATAAAATTGATACATACAAAATCATTTTCATACACTGCAAATCATTGTACAAAACTAAAACTTCATTTGTATATGTCTGAAGTGAGTGCTAATTATTACATCAGCACCAAACATGTGTCCTGAGGAAGGCTTCATCCCATTAGAGCTATTCACTGTCTTGTTTATTTAGCAGGATCTCAGGTTAATATGTAGGAATGGAGGTAATGTGACAATACTGTCTGAGTGCAGATTGAAATTAAATAGTACATGACTATGAATGAAAAATTCATGCCAAAAAGGAAATCTGATCTATTATATTTAATCTTTCCATCTTTCAGAGTTCTATATACTTATATGTCTTGCAATGCTCATTTTGCAAAAGGCAACAGGAAAAAGACAAAGTGATGGATGTGGGCAGGTTGTGTGCTGCAAGCATGTGAAATTTACCAAATCAGTATTTACACTCAATATTCCATGCAACTACTTCGCTGAAAACTCAGAATTCTAAATTTAGCTGGGTGGCAAGCACAGTTTAAGCTCAAAATGCCTCATTCAGCTAATGTAAAATTACTGATATCAAATGACTGTTTCAAAATGTGTAAGAACATACCTAGTAATGTGTAGAGAATAGCTATACTATGGCTGTTTCTTTCCTGGTTTCTCAAGACATACCACAAATCACTGTGAAAAATATTAAATATGATGCCCTTGAGGGCATCTGCATCATCACATCATCATCATCATCATCATCATCATCATCATCATCATCATCATGTTATCCTAAAATGTCTCACACACTCAATATTGACCATGGTCACCATGGACATACAAAGCAGGGCTGGTAGTTCATAGCACTAGACAGACTGAGACAGGAGGACCACTGCATGTCTGAGGCATTCTAGACTATATAATGAAGTCCAAGTTACCTTGGGTTAAAGAGCAAGAACCTGTCCAAATAGAAAATAAAGAAAAAATACAATGAAAGTTTATATTACAGAAATTTTATAGCTGCAGTGATTGTTAAATGATAAAAGTGAAACAAATAAAAGAAAGTTTATCAACTTGAGTTCTCAACTTGAGAAAAGAATTAAGTAAAAAATGTTTTCCAGAATTTTTTATCATTACATAAGCATTTTAGTTAAGAAAGAAGATTTTGAAGATCAAAATTATTTTATATGGGAAAGCTAAAAATTATTTGATTAAGTGTGTTTATTTGTTTCTTTCTGTTTTCTTGATGTAAATGACTGAAAAGTCATATTTTTCCTGTCGTTTAAGTGCATTCATAAAATGCCTCTACATTGAAGAGTGCTTGCCATGCTGAATCTTTGCTCACTGATAAAGAATGACATACTACTGACAGTCTGGCCATAAATATACTGTTGAATAAATCTCAAAATATGTGTATTCAGTAATAACTCAACTTTTAAAAATAGACAGTAAGCACTTAAGCTGCAGCAAGTCATTTTAGTAATATGTACAGCAAATCAAATAACTAAATGATATCCAGAATTTACTTTTTATCATTTCTGAAAGTATACTTATTTATTTAACATAACATTATTTCTTTTCATTGTACCATGGTTTAAAAATAATAGTTTTCATGCCTTGCTCAATGTCCAACACACTGTTGACCCCACATAGTCTAGCATTTGCTAAAGGCACCAAGATCCTTGGAGGCAAGGGATTGACAGCCTCAGTAGTGTTCTTATGCTTAAGGGGAACACAGGAAAGGGTTCAGGGAAATGCCCCTGGGTCCTTGTACGTCATCGGAGAGGAGGGCCCAGAGGAGATTCAGGCATGCACAATAAAGGACTCTCTGGGAATTGGGGGGGGAGGCACTAGGGGATGGGGAGGGACGGGTGAGGACAGGGGGAGCAGAGGGGGTCGGGGGGAGGAGGAGAGAGGGGAGAGGAGGAGGGAGGGAGGGAGCTGGTGTACCTATTAAGTTTGTATGAGCAGAAATAATAATAAAAAATGTTAAAAAATGATAGTTTTCTAAGTTGGATTAAAAATATAGGACTAATAGAATTATAAAATGCTCCCAAAATGTATATAATCAAGTTTTGATTTAATGTGATGTAGTACTTTTTGACGATTAAGGTAGAGTGTATTAGAGGAGAGAAATAATGGAACTCAATGGACTCCATTCATGAGTGCCATGAGAGGCAGCCACCCTGGAGAACTCATGGATTCCAAGCATGGAATCCATGAGGGGCATGGAACTCATCACTCCAGTGTGGAGTGCCATGAAGGGCAAAAGCCTATGATAGAGTATTTTAGAGATTAGCAAAGTATCTGAAGAGAATTTGTTATAATAGAAAAATATTTACTTAGGATCCTTAGAAGCTAGGGATTAACAGCCACAATAATGTTCTTGTACTTATGGGGAACCCAAGAAAGAGTTCTGGGAAATGCCACTGAGTTCTTACAGCTCATCAGAGAGGAGAGCCCAGAGGAAAGTTTGACATACACATTAAAAGATGCTCCAGGGATAGGGAGGAAGAGGGGGGAAAGGAAGGGGAAAAGGGAGGAAGGAGATAGGGGGTCCAGGGAGGGATGGAGGGAGGGAGGGGACCGGTGTACCTATTAAGTTTGTATGAGTGGAAATAAATAAATAAATAAATTATTAAAAAACAAAAAATATTCACTTAAGAATTCTTTAATTTATACATGCGCATATGTGGATTTATTAGCAAAATCGTTTGGCTTCATATTCATGGCCATTGCTCCCTAATATATGGTTATGTATTAAAATGACCAATCTGAAAATTAGATGATAATTCCTTTAGAGGTGAAAAAATTATATTTAATCATATTTGAATCCGTTTAGAAATTATACCATTCGATACATAAATTCTAAATCAGAAGATAGCATTCATTTAGATTGTTATTAATTAAAACCTATATCTTAGAGCTGAATTAATAGATTCCACCAAAAGTGATAATCAGCATTTGTAGGCATGAAGATTTGAATCATTACAACTTTCTTCAAGTTCCCTCAAATCAACCTACCGTCATAAGCAAGGTTATAGCTGAAAACCTTAATGCTGAAAGTTTTATCTTATCAGTGAACTGTGGATCAGAGAGATGGCTCAGCTGGTAAAGGCACAACCTGAGCTACGCTATCAGAATACCCATGGTGGAAGGTAAGAAACAACTCCCACAAGTTTTCCTCTGATATCCACTTGTATGCTATGATGCATGCACATAGGCATACATGTATACATATGTACATACATGTACATGTTTGTGCACACACACAAACATAGGCAAAAACAAAAATAAGAAATAGAAAAACAGTGGGCTGCATTTCTGGAATAGATTGTTTCTGAGGTACACACTGTATTGCAACACGTTCAAAAATATCATCCAGAAACTCAAGGTACTCCTTACCTCCCCTTGATCATAAGGTGTCTTATTCTCATGTTTTCCAGCTCTATAAGTTACCCCAGCACTACCCACTCAATACACCAACTGCTCTCCTTCTTTTAAAAAATTTGGGCTCACACAGAATTACACCACAGACTACAGATGGCAGCATGGGATTTCTCAGCATCTATAATCTTCTGAGACAATTTCATATCATCTATCTATCTATCTATCTACCTACCTATCAATTTATCTATCTATATAAGTCTAGCTATTATCTATCATCTATCAATTTAGATGTGTCATCTATATTTATATCTACAATCTACCTTCTACTTATCCACCCATTAATTTAACCATCCTATAGGTTCTGATTTTTTGAACTCCCTCATACAATAGAAGTACTGATGATAAATATGCCCAGAAATTAATTCAACTGAAACTGAAAATTTTCATACCTAATAAAAGCCAACAAAGAATAAGACAGGAGTAGTACAGAGTCATTGTATTGCAAGAATCTATCTTTTTAATGAGGTTTACAAGCTTATTGAACTGCATTTGCAAACAAGTAATGTTTCCTGATAAACCTCCAGTTTTTCTTACAGCTTTAACTGTCCTGTGTCTTCCACTTTAAAAGACAGAACATTAGATTTAAGAGCAACAGTTAATTATTCTTGTCTCTTTATTTTTTTTTGTAGATCTTTGGACTATTATTTCTATTCTCTATGGTGCACCACATGCCTGCTATAGATCAGTAGCACCATAGTAATTTAAAAAAAAAAATCTAGGGATGGACATCAATTGAGGGGTTAAAGCTTTGACTCTTGATATGAATGAAGTGAATTTCCTGAAAAGAGGAAACTTGATATGCCACAGATGCCTAAACCCCCAAAGGAGTAGACAAGTCAGAGGGAACCTTGGGATCCATCGAAGCCAATAGGCAGATGGAATAGGATAGATTGATGAAGGGAATAATGAGAGGGAGGATGGAAGGAAGCAGGGACAAGTACTCAATATTCATGAAACTGGAAAAATAAAATAATAACAGAAGGGTCTAGGCTTGAACCATCAAATCCATTGTAAAAATGACAGCTGGATAATGAGGAACCCTGTAATTTTGTCCCTGGAATGTGGAGCCTGAAAAATCCCAGGGCAAAGTAATTCAGACTGTTACATTCAAGTAGAGCATTTTAGATGATACCAAAGTCACCCTTGGCTGTATACGGGAAAACACATGCAAGTGCCCTCTGCTAAATGCACCACACATATATAAACACAAGAAAGAGAGAAAGAGATAGAGAAATAGAGAGAGAGAAAGAAGTAAAGAAAGAGAGAGAGAGAGAAAGGGAGAGAAAAAGAAAGAAAGAGAGAGAGAAGTAAGGAGAAAGAAGAAATGAAAAAGAAAAAAACATGCTGACGAAAAAGGCATATTAAGCAAGTCTTAATATATATATCAGTTGAATAAATATGAACATTAATATAAAAGTTTTAAATTCTGTTACAAATCTGTAAGAATACATAAAATTATCCTTGTAGAAACCAATGTGGTTTTGAAAGTTTTTCCCATTTCAGTAAGTTTTAAGTAAAAATATTCATTTTTTTAAAATTTTTTAATTATTTATTCAATTGTGTGTGTGTGCATGTGTGTGTGTGTGTGTGTGTGTGTGTGTGTGTGTGTGTGTGTAGAACCACCATGGACGGCCTCCACCTCCTTGTTTACTCTGCCCGGCATCTATATGTGGGGTCTAGGATCGGAACCCAGGATCCTCCGCCTCCAAGGCAGAGGCTTAACCCCTGAGCTACCTCTCCAGCCCTTCATGTAATATTCTTTTTTTTTTCCAGCCCTTCATGTAATATTCTTAAGAGCACAACAGCAGTACTTCTGTGGCCTCTCTTGATCACATCATCTCATAGCAGATGGCAATGGCAGAAACTTCTGTGAGAGGAAGAAATCATAGTTCAAAACCATATTCAACTTGTAGGTCTAGAATTCATTATTAAAATCCTATATGCATATATTTATGCATATATTCATGGTCATATGCATTTATGTTTACCTGGCTATGAGAATATGAGAAAGGTGGAGACCAGCAAGAGGGGAGGAGGAGAACTACAGGAAGGGAAAGGAAAGGATCAAAATATTTAATTGACCCAAAATAAATCATACATATGAAGCCCAAGATTAGGTTACAAATACCACCAAACAAATACAAGTCCTGTTCATTTAATAGAAAATATCAAAGATAGGCATTAATTGTTGAAAATGAAGGTATTTTAGAATAAAAAGAAAGTTAGATAATTAACTTCATAAATTGATGGGATGAAGTATGATATGAAAGACAGGATTATAACTTGAAATATGTATTACCAATCAGATCATTAGTGGATTAATAGTGGAAGGGAGCAAGAAGAGAAATGATTTAAGGCTGAACTTTATGGATCATCATTTAATTATCAGCAAAATGGAGTATATATGGTGATGACTGATACCATGAAAAGACAAGGTAGGTACAGATATTTTTGAAATCTTGATATTATATACATGTATATATACATATGCATTTATATATATGCAATGTGTGTGTTTATTTAAAACAATGTCTCCCTCATAATATGCCTTACAAAAATGTAAACTATTAACTTCTAAACAAAATAAACACGAATTAAACAGAATTGATCACATTTTGAAAGAGGTTGTGGGAATAATTGTTCAAAGCAGAGATGGTAAGGAGGGATAATGCAACATCCCTTTTCCAAGTGTGGACAGATCAGCACCTCCCCCTTTAAAAGACAGAAGGTAAAGTAGCGTGGTCCATCTCTTTAAAGCTAATATGGACATTTAAGAGTCAGAACAATCACAAGGACAGAGGGGCTTATTCAGGAAGTCACAAGAAGAGGAAAGAGGTGAGAACTGAGAAATTGAAAGAACTTTGAAAACGGTGGCATGCAAACAAAGCATGGGCCAGATTGCTTAGTATCTTTTATCTCATTTTTTCTTTGAGCAAGGGTGCAATGCAACTAATAGAAAATTCTGCAATAGAATGTAAAATGTTTTGTGCAGTGTTATGTTCATTCATTATTCATTCAGACAAGGCAGAAACTTATATTAAAAATGGGGAATAGTCTTTAAGAAAAGTGAGACTCCTAACTATTAACTGCCTTTTTCAGGTATTTATAAATTTCTTTAATTCTTCATCTAGATTTTCTTTTTTATAATTGTAAGGTCCTTTCTTGAAGTAAAGGTGAAAGAAGGAAAGAAAGAAAGAAAGAAAGAAAGAAAGAAAGAAAGAAAGAAAGAAAGAAAGAAAGAAAGAAAGAAAGAAAGAAAGAAAGAAAGAAAGAAAGGAAAAAAGAAAGAAAGAAAGAAAGAAAAAAAAAGAAAGAAAGAAAAAAAGAAAGAAGAAAAAAGAAAGAAAGAGAGAGAGGAAGGAAGGAAAGAAGGAAGGAAAGAAAGAAAGAGAGAAAGAAACAAAGAAACAAAGAAACAAAGAAACAAAGAAACAAAGAAACAAAGAAACAAAGAAACAAAGAGAAAGAAAAAGAAAGGGGAAATATTCCTAACCCATAATCAATAGAATGGGACCATTTCTATTTTCTCTATTTATCAAACACATGAAAAATATCTTAAAGATTATTTAAGGAACTTAATTTGTTTCAGGTAGTTATCATAAATTATCCAATTATTTTTAATCAGTTAGTTGATACACTAGACATGACAGCAATAATTCTGTCCTTTGTAATATATAAGGAACAAAGCTAAAAATGCACAGCATTTGTAGAAAAAAAGCTGTTACATCCATTTTTCCCTTCATTTCACTTTCACTTTCATAAAGACTGTGACATACCAATTATGCCATCTTGAAAGTCCCATTAATAATATTTCTGATGTTTTGTGCTAGACCACTGGGCATCAATAGCACCTGGGGTGTCCTGGTACTCTCAATCTCAATTCTTGCTCTCTGAAAATTAAAAGTCCATTTTTCAAGGCTGAAATCATCATCAAATAGGACTTGGGCTGACTGGTAAAATAAAGGCAGAAAGTTCCCGTTGTATTCCATCTGAAATACGCCATAGCAAACTTTCATTTCTTGTCACATAACAAATCCATCTCTTATAAATTATTTCAGCCCATCATTAAATATATACAATGTAAGCATCGATATTTTCCTTCTTGAAATTTGATACCAAAACCCTAGGCCTCCTCCTTTGGTAGAAAGTACCTTATCACCTGATTTTTCTGAGCTAAGAAATTTTGAGGTGATCAAATTTGCTTTTGAGGCCCCGCAATGATCATGTGGCACTTGCAACTGTGACTCTGCAGAGAACTGTTCTGTGTTTGAACTGCAAATGATGTCATCGCTTTGTGACTTAGTTCTCTTATCTGTGAGACAAGTTTGGCCACTGCATAGAGTAGCAATCAAAACCAATTGAGTTAATGACCTTCAAGTGATTTACAGAGTCTACAAGCTATGAGGCCCTATGAATTCAATAGGGATGTCTTTTTGTATTGCCTGTTTTGTCATTGAACTCATAGCTGGAGTGGTCCTTCCACTTCAGTTTCTAGAGGAACTGGTAATAAAAGCACACAATTCCATACCTTCAAACTTCTCATAACATACTTAGCCAGCACTGACAAACAATACACACTCATTCAATGTGAGAAGCACAGATGTAATTCATGGTGATAAGAATACTAATAGAACCAGTGTTATACAGCCAGTAATATTTATCCTTCATGATTTGTCTCAAGTTCAATGATGAATTTTCTAGCACAGCTATCCCAGCACTTGGGGTGTGACTGTTGTTTAATTAAAAGCAACCATCACGAGAGCACTAACATCTATTGTCATCCAAAACTTTTATTCATCAGTCCATATAGTCCCTCTTTACAAACAAACAAACAAACAATAGCAGCAACACTGGCATGCACATAAAAGGATGGGGAGGGAAGGGTGAGGGGAGAGGGAACAGGGGATTCAGGGGGAGGAGGAGGAAGGGAGGGAACCGGTGTACCTATTAAGTTTGTATGAGCGGAAATAATAATAAAAAATGTTAAAAAAATAGCAGCAGCAACAACAAAGATATATTCTTCCTGGTTCTTCTTATTAGAATTACAAAAGAAGTAAAAGAAAATGGAAACATACAGAACCCATTGGAAAATGATTTTTAGCTTCAAATTGAGAAGAATTTCTTTTAAATTTCGTGTCTGACAAATTTTATATATATGTATGGCGCATCCTGACTGTCATAGCTATTTCTAAGCTTCATTCTCTCCATTATGACCTCCTCTACTTTTTCTCACATTCATGGCTTAGTTTTTGAGACCCACAGAATTTAGAATCCTCTGTATGACCCTTGGCTGGGAATTATCCATTGTAGCCCAGTGGGCCCCAAAGGGGGTAAACAACTTACTGCATCTCTCTCTTGCACCATCAATAGCTAGTAGATCAGAAAGAAAGGATAGGGTCCCATGACTTCCTAAATTATAATAAAATCTCAAAAAGTCTAGTTTCCTCCAGGTCTATTACAGGCAGTCACAGCGAGAGCTGTGGTGTAATCAGGATTGCATCCACTGTGTTAAGCTCAGAAAGCAGCATTGTAAAATCCTTATTACTATCATCTAGCACTCATTGTCAGTTATTCTTATCAAGATGAGCATGCATGCATCTCTGAATTCACCAGTATCTAGCTTCTTGGTTAAGACTAAAATTTCTCTTTGTTTATGAGTTTAAACATAATTAGAAAGCAGTTTTACACTGTCAAATTATCAAACATCATTAGTAAGTCCTTTCCTATGATCTGCCACAGGCATAAGTCTTCAGTGGAATTTACAGTCACAAAAATGTATTCCTTTTTTGCATATAGGTCACAGATGAGATCAGAAAATGGTTAGTTATCTACTGATACCTTTTCTTGTCCAACAGCTTGCATAGCCCTTTCTGTGAAACTAGCCAGCTTGGTTCAACCTTGATTTCTGTGTATCTTACAATTGTGGTATGGTGTTTTCAGCCACACACCTTCTCAACTCCTCCAGCAGACATCAAGAAAGAATGAGAAAACTCTGTGGTGTTTGAAAGACTGCCTACCCAACTCACAGATCCTAAGAAGGTATTCCAAAGCTAGCACTGGGATTTTTATTGAATAAACTCTGACTTTCAGAAGCAGCAGCATCCCAGTCTTATTAGTCGTATGTTCTCTCTCTCTCTCTCCCCTCCTTGTTTGGTCTTATACACATATATCCACACATATATATCTAGGTACAGATGTGTACACATTCTTTTGCTAAAATTTCAAGTTTGGATACACAAGTACCTCAGTTTGTATCTCTACAACCAAAATATTTCAGTCTTTATAATTACTTTTCTAAAGTCCCAGAAAAACTGATGCAATAACGCTTTTTAAATCAAAATTTCTTTCATTCCTCAGTAACTCATTTCTTTCACAGTATCTACAAACTATAAAATATTTAACTCTTGCTTAGATGTTTCTATTTCCCCAGTTTTTAAAGAAAATTATAAGATGCTATGTGTTTGAAAATGCATACTGAGAACTCCTACTTGATTTCTTTACTCTTCTTTGTTCCTTTAAAACATGAGCATTCCATGAAACAAAAGACAAACCAAATAAAAAAATACATAGGAGCAAGAAAGTGTCTATATGATATGGGAATAAATCCAAATTTAGTTTCAAAAGTTATGGGAATCAGACAAAAGATAAAAATGAGATGTAGTCAGGAAGAGCCAACACAAAACCAAAATCAGTTAGAGTTGGTAAAAGGAATTTCAGCCATGAGATGTCACTGTTTAAATACTTATTGTGTGTGAGTATAGGATCAAGCTTTCCATTTAACCTGGTGATTTGTGTGCATGAAATTGGCACAATTAGCTCAAATCAACAGTCTGCAGTCATTATAAGCTAGCTGTTTTTTTCACTCTGTGATTTCAATATTATTGATTAAAATAACAAATTAAAATTAATGTGAAGAGGCCTGTGAATGTGGCTAAACACAGCTGGAAATAAGGTAGCACTGAGTCATCAGAAGAACAAAACATTTAAATACTGCTCCGGGAAGTATGAATGCATCAAATTATTCTTGGCAGTAATTGATTACTAGCAATAGGTAATTGCTAATATTATACATAATCACCCACCTAAGTTGTAATTTTCAAAGTTTAGGTCATGATTAAATTGTACAAGAGCATTATGGATAGGTATGCCTGTCAATGAAATAAACAGAAATTTCCAGGTTGCAAAGAAATCTATCACATCAAAATTCATCCTTGATATGTTACACATAAATGGACCTTTTTTTGCAGAGAATATTCCCTCAGAATTCTAACAAAGATATAGTTATATGAACATATTCCTTAGACGTAGTATTCATACCAGTTTTAAACAGTATTTGACATAATTTAAAGGGAGGTTATTTTGTTCCTGCAGAAGAATAAATTTATATGTGTTAGTTTTAAAACAATTAGTGTCCTCTATTTTTTAAAGAACAAATAGAAATAACTTTAAGCCAAATCTAATAGATAAATTGAAATATATCCAAAATTAAACTGTCTTTTAAAGAGGGTTTTATGCCCTTGAATCAATAATGGAAATATTTAAGAACAAAGTTCCAAATGATTTTTTTAAGGAATGAGCATAGTAAAGAAATTGAATAATTGAATTTTATTGAGAAATGGATATCTTTTATCAGCTTCTCTACTTTGTCCAAATTGTATTACATGTTCCTTGATAATATTCCAATGTGCAAATTTAAATAAATCTTGAATGTACTCTCTTCTTATTGTAACTTAATATGAAGTAAAAGTTCATTTGAAGTTACCATTTGATATGCATTCAAACTTTTTCTAATACATTTTGAAATGAACATATGCTTTTGAATTTTAAAATGTTTGTGTACTTGTTACCTAAATTAATCTCATATAAAGAAGAAATCATTTCCATGTATTAAAAAATGAATGAACACATTTTGTGATTTTTATTATAATTTTAATGAAGACTTTTTATTATAATAATGATCTTATGATGAAATAATTTTCAATTGTGGCCCATTTACCTTTGTGATAGGTAGAGCTAGATATGATATGGAAGTATCCTATAACATATGACTGGGAGAAGGAAAGGGATGGGGATGAAAGTAAGGGGAAAAGTGGGAAGGGTGCAAGGGGGACTGGGGAAGGATGGAGGGAGGGAGAGGACTGGGGTCCCTATTGAGCTTGTATGATTGGGGAAAAATAAATTAATTAATTAATTTAAAAAATACCTATCCTCCCAAAAAATTATGAGTCATCTTCCTTAAGAAATAGTTTTAATATTCTAATTTCTGTGATTAATTAGCCTGCCTATCTCTACTTTCCAAATAATATTATGAAATTTATAATTGATTTTTAAAGTATACTCATGAAGTAATGTTCAAATATATTATTTGCTATGATTGTTAAAGCTAGTTTTCAATTTGAATGTATTTAGAGCCAAAGGGAATGGAATCTGCCCAGTACACCTGAGAGGGAATTTTTTTCCTGTTCAGGTTATTTGCAGTGGAAGAGCCATCATAAGTATGGGTTTCTCATTCCTGTGGCTGTCCAAATTGAAGGAGGCCTCAGAAATTAAAAGAATTTTGCCTGACTATGTTTCTTCTGACTGTCACATTGATCTACCTGTTGCTGTCATTGAATTTCTTTGCTGCCACCTTAAGCAGCCACTTCAGGTTGGCATCCCAGACTGGAGATGTGTGTCTTTCTAGGACTTCATCAATCCTATACCAGGTTTTGACTGCTGAGGCACCAGGATTGTGATCTGAGCAGCTCCCAGAATCTCACCAGTCATTCAGTAATGAATGGTGACAGTAGTTTGATATGCATCTAGAAAAAGCAAAAATTAAACTGCAGAATAAGGACAAATGATTTTCATGAAGCAATGATAAAAACAATAGCATGCTTCATATATTGAGATTATACTTTGATATTTACTGTCTTATGATTTATGTATAATAGTGATTATCAGTTTTGATAAATTACTTTTCATGGGCATCAAAAAAATGAATATAACAATCCATCCAAGGTTAGCTTGGGGAAACAGAGAGCTAAGTGAATTAATTACCATGACAGTATTAATCCTCAGCTTTTCACCTGGAATACTAGCCTCCAGGCACACCTGTGTGGGATAATCATGATGAAGGTTAATTGATTTTTAAAGAACATTGATTATATTGATTGAGAAGGGAAAGATTTATTGTAGGTGGGACCTTTCCCTGGGCAAGGAATACTAAACAATATAGAGTAAACTGGGAACATGAATGCTATCATCTTACTTTGCTCTCTGACCATGAATATTGTATGGCCAGCTGTTTCTGATTCCATATACCTGACTTCTCATAATAATGGATGGTGTCCTAGAATTGTGAGCTAGAATATACCTTTCCCCCTTATTTTGCTTTTATCAGAGTGTCTTTACACAGAGAAAGGAAAGACTATAAAAGTATGGATGACTCAGAAGAACCTCTTTCACCAAAATTTCAGACTATAGCATGGCAGCTACTCACTAAAGCTACATCATAATCAGTCTTCCAACATGCTTGACTTCACACAGTTGGAGAACAGGAGAGTGTGTTAACTGGAACCCCAGGTAAAATTAGTAACTTCCTTCTGTAAGGAAATTCAACAGTCTGTAGGGAATTTCAACAGTCCAGTTTCATGTACCTGGCTATCACTGTATTCTTATTATTATTGAGTGCATGTGTATGTGTGTGTGTGTGTGTGTGTGTGTGTGTGTGTGTGTGTGTGACTGTATGTATCAGAGGCCACTGTATGTCCCTGTGGAGAACCAAGGGTATGACTTCATGAATCATTTTGAATTGCTTCTACCTCTTTTTTACTTTGCTCTTGCATTCCCCAGGCTTCACCCACCAGATCCAGAAGGGTAGGCTGCTAGTGTTTCTGCTTGGTGTTTTTATATGGGATCTGGGATCCAAACTCAGGACTTTCTGTTTGTAAGACAGTCTTAACCCTTGTGCAATCTCTCCAGACCTATCACTATTTTATGACATATTTCTATTCTTATAACTTCTGGTACATGGAATTCTATGCAGTACAGTCATGGTAAGCCTAAGAAAATAGATTTATTACAACACTTTTAAGAGTACATTTGAGTTTGCAAATGTATATACTCATAACTACTACTCAATGATAATAATACGTCTACACCATTCACCCTTTTGAACCCTGTTGTGCTATTATTTAATAGAAATAGATGTTTATATTGTTGTTTCTGTCCTGTATAATGTCCTAATTTTGCAAATATTATCCCTGCCCTGTTCCTACCTCTGCCTCCCTTCTCTCTTTCTCTTCCTATCTCCTCTCCCTTCATTAATCCATCACAACCTTCCACCTAAACGTCTGTCTGCTTCTATGGGTCCCATTGTTCCATATGGATCATCTACTCTAGTGGGAATTCAGACCTCTGTGTCAGACAAAATGGCCCTTCCTTGGGCAGACCCACTCATAGGGACTCTAGCCCTAGTTCCTAAGGTTTCTACTGCATGTAATTATTTCTCCTGAGATTTTCACCAGTCTATGATGCCTTTTGGTATGCCAGCCATTATGCAGAGCTGGTAAAGACATGTCTCATTGCAGTGAGTTTGTGGATGCAGCAGCCTTGTCTTGAATGGACTGTCTTGTCAAAAGGTGGATCTTCCCATTTTTAGGCTCTTACAATCTTTCCTCCCCTCTTCCACAATGTTCCTTAGGGTGTGGAGAGATATTGTTTGCCTTATTACAGGTAGAGATGCAGGGTTGCCTATATGCTGCAGTCTGCTTGTATGTTGTTTATTTCACTGATCTTTCAATGTACTAGACTACCTCATCCTGTTTTGGTGTTGAAGTCTTATACTTCTATTGTAGAAAGTAGTCTTCTAGGCTGTATGCTGAATACTTTTCCAAACTGTGGGTAAAATCACAGGTATTTATAGAGCAGTTTGGTGTGTTGTCTTCCTAAATATAGGTTCATAGTCTGTTCTTCCACAGTCATGTATTTACTTCTATGTTATAGGTTCTGGTTTTAGTTAACAGTAACAGGCCTTGAATTCAATCAGAAAGCTGTTGGTTGTCTCCTGGATACTCATGCCACTATTATACTGGTGAGTAGTTGTTGCCATGATGATTTTTATTGTAACTTACAGATCTCATGGGTTGATGAGGTCTTTGATTATTTTTCTCTAACTTCTACAGTATTCTTTGGTACTTGTAAGCTATCCAGCAAGAACAAGTTCTCAAACCAGTTCCAAATGGAGTATTTTGCCCATGTCCTGTGATCCATGCATGATGAATCTTCAGTAACAGGGTCTGAAATAAGTTTTAGGAAGGCAACCAAAAGCAATGTCAAAAGCCTATAATATTTGGGATAAACAATTTATCAAAGTGCTATATTACTGCCATTTCTAATATAACATTAATTGTCACTGAGTTCAAAGTGAATCAGCACAGGACATTTTTTGTTTTGCCTTCTTTTCCTCTGTCTATGCTCCTCTTCATAGGTAGTGCCCATCTTTCTCCTTTTTTAAAGGAATGTTTTTGATGTATTAATAGTAAAGGAGATTCCTGTTGAGTTACATTCCTCAATCTTATTGTTATTCTGTAGATATCTCTGCCCTTCCAATATCTCATCCCCTCATTTCCTCCTAGGTATTTTTCCCCATTATACCCTCCCTCACCCTACATGTCATGATATCCTTTTTCTCTCCCTCAAAAGGTTTCACCCTAATCATCTATTACTATTTTCCCATTCATTGTTCCCTTTTAATTTGCATTTCTATGATGACCAGGGAGATTGAGTATCTTTTAAGATATTTGCTTAACATATCAATTTCTCTTTGTGTGAAGTCCCTGTTTAATCACATGGCCCATTTATTAATCAGAATTTTTTTTAATATTTATTTATTTTTTCCACTCATACAAACTTGATAGGTACCTCATTCCCCTCCCTCCCTCCACCCCTCCCTGAATCCCCTTGCTCCCTCCCCCCTTTTCCCCTTCCTTTTCCCCTCTCTCCCTCCCTCTCTTTCCCCCATTGTCCCCCCCATCCCTAGAGCATCTTTTAGTGTGCATGTCAAACTTCCCTCTGGGTCCTCCTCTCTGATGAGATATAAGGACTCAGTAGCATTGCCTAGAGTACTTTTTTGTATTCCCCTTTAGTATGGGAACACTGTTGTGGCTGTTAATTCCTTGTCTCTAAGGATCCTAGTGCCTGTGATCCATGCTAGACTCTGGGGGGATCAATGATATGTTGGTCATTGGGCAGGTCATGCAAAGTCCTATTATGATTATTTCATCCCTAACTTGTGTGGAGTATCTTGCATGTCGTAACGCCTCCCATGTTTATGTGTAGCTTTTTTAGCTCTTTTTTTACTCTGGACATTAAACCTTCATTGATTCATAGATAACAAATTTTCTCCCATTATGTGGGTTATCTTTTTGCAAAATTAATAGTTTCTTTTGATAACAAAAGCTTTTTAATTTCATGAAGTCTTACTTGTTGATTATTGGTCTAAGTCTTGAGCATTTGGGAATCTGTTTAGAAAATCTTTACCTAGGCTGATAAATTCAGGTGTGCTAACCCTCTTTCTTCTAGCACTTTCAGGATTTTGTAAGTAACATCAACGTTTCTGACCTACTTGGAATTGATTTCTGTGTAAGGAGAGAGGCCACCGTGAATTTTTATTCTTCTACACATATATATCCAATTTTTCAAACATCACTTGTTATAAATGCTATCTTTCCCCAGAATATATGTTTGACACCTTTGTCAAAATTCAAGTGGCTATATATGTCAAAGCTTATATCTGGGTTCTCTGTTCTAATCCATTGGTCAAGGTATCTGGATTTTAGTAGTACCAAACTTTTTATTTTAATTATTATTATAGCTCTATAGTATAGTGTGAAATCCTGAAAGCCTCCAGCAGTACTTTTATTGCTCAAAATTATTTTTCGCTATTGGTGTATCTTGACTTTCATATGAATTTTGAGGTTGACATTTCCAGTTCTGTGTCAACTGCATTGACATTTTGATTCAGATTGCA
Source organism: Typhlomys cinereus (assembly GCA_023101885.1). Taxonomy (NCBI): domain Eukaryota; kingdom Metazoa; phylum Chordata; class Mammalia; order Rodentia; family Platacanthomyidae; genus Typhlomys; species Typhlomys cinereus. The sequence continues at coordinate 8,973,167 of JALPQD010000019.1, forward strand.
CTAATTCTATATATTGCATTGGGTAGGATGGTCATTTTCACACTATTGATCCTACAGATACATGAGCATGAAAAGTCTTTCCACTTTTAACATCCTCTTTAATTTCCTTCAGCAGTGTTTGTAGTTTTCATTGCATAGAACTTTCACTTCCTGGTATACCAGTTACTCTTTTTTGTTGCTGTGAGACAAGATTCAAGGGAAAAAAGGGAGATTTATCTAGGTTATGATTCAGAGGAGAGAAACAGTCCTTATGGTGGATGAGGCATGGCTGGCAGCAGGAGCTGGAAGTTGAAAGACCCCCGTCTTTCAGTCAGGAACGAGGCCACCGAGAGAAAGACCAAGACCCTTCTCGCTGCAATAGCATGAGGTTTTATTTAACGACGCGCCAGGCGGCTCCAGCAACCTTTCACGCAGGAAAGACTGAAGCGGCCCCGAGCAGCTCGGGCAAGGGGTTTTTAAGGGGTCTTGGGGTGGGGGGGTGTTGCTTAACTGAGGAATTTTCTATGACCTTTACAGTCATTGGTCGGCAAGAGCTCGGGTGGAGTTGGCTCTTGGTGATCGTTCCAGTCCACCTGCTTAACCGCAGGCTGTTCATTCTGGGTGACCTTCATTGATGGAATTCCCCTTTGGGCAAACTTGCTTTTCCAGAACTGAAGGGCTGGAGGTCTTAAGGGGTGGGGAAATACCTGTAAAAAGCTCAAGGCTGTACATAGTTTTAAGCAATGACTAACAATGGATGCTTGAATGGCTATAAACAATGGATGCCTGAATGACTACAAGCAAGGGCTATACTGTGGGCTTGAACCAGCCTGCTTTGTGAATTTTAGGGCAAGGGTCTCAGGGTCCAACATTCCCCCCTTTTCTATAGGCACACTCCAATCATGGAGTGTTAGTCACAGTTCTCGTGGTAAATTTCTGGGAGAATTGGAGTCAGTTTTTCAGCAGGGGTGTTCCTTCCAGGCGATTCCAGCAGTAGGGGACGTCTCTTCAGAACTCCAAAGACCTTGAGAGACCCATCCCAGCATAGCTGCTCTAATCCTGCCTCACTTCCCATAAACCTATTTGAGAATTCAGACTGCTCTGGGAATAAAGGGCGATGATTCGATCTGGCTGCTTCCTACTGAATCGGGGCGAAGGAAATAAGAGCAGTCTGACATTCTCATCTATGAAATGCTGGGTTGGTCTAGAGGTCTTTGATAGATGGCTTTATTACCTCAAGGTTGGTCTAAAAGAGACAAAACACAGGCAAATTGAGTCTCCAGAATCTATAGAAGGACCAGATCATTGTAATTGGGAAGGCACATGAGATAAACCAAACAAGCTCAGCAGTCTTGCTATGGGTACAAGCAAGCAGGAGTTAGTAAAAGAACACATTTACAAGGTGTAAAAGCCAAGGAGACCTTTTTCCTCTGGCTACTGTAGATCATATTTTAAAACCTGTCCAAAACAATGCGAACTGATTCTTTGTACAGAGCAATCTAAATTATCCTCCTTTTTTTATTCTGAAAAATAAAGCAACATAAGTCTTTTTCTTTTTGGGGGACCAAAGGGATGTAGTACCATTTCTCTGATCTAAATGAAAAGCCAGCATTGATTAGCTAATGGAGCTGCTCTGGAGCTACACCTGGAGTTTTGCTGTTTTTCTTAGTTTACTTCTTAAGTTTGCCATTGCTTTTTCTCTCTGTCAAGCACTGAGTTTAACTTTAGGCAACCTTTTAGGACAAGGGAAAACTTTATTAAACTTTTTGCCAACCTATGTCTCTGGTTTTAACTCTACAGGACAAACTGTCTTTCTTGGGTGCCTCAGGCCAGAGCTGCAGCCTCGAGACCAGGGCTCCCCTGGATCAGGTGAGGCAAGGAGTCAGCAGAATGGAGAACAAAAACAACTCTCTTGGCTTAGTGAATCTGGACCCGTTTACTGTAACTTCTGTGACAGCTTTACTTTTAGGAAGGACAATTTTTTTCAAGATCCTATCCCATTGCTTGAGGATAATGGCACTTAACATAAATATTCTCTCAGTATTTCCAAATCTAGCCAGTCTATAATGCTGCACCAGATAGCCAAGAGGCTGAGCCCACATACTTGTAACAGAGACTGCATTTTTTTTATATATACAGAGAAAGATTGAGCTCCTTTTGATTTCAGTAAGGAACAAATTTTACAATTAACTATACGTGTCCCCAACATTTTATAAGTCCCAGCGTGAGCTTAAGCAATATAATTATTAAAAGAATAATTCCTCCTATGATAGCATCTTTTCATTTTTCTGCTTTGCGCTTCAATCCAGGAATTTTGCTTGGATTTTAGGCATAGCATCTTTAACATTCTTGCTTGCAAGTCCTAGGTAATGATCTATCTGCACTTGGGATGTCAGTCATAAATACAGGAATACTGACGAGTGAAATCAGCTAAAATCAGTGGTGTCAGACCGTTGAGCAAGGCACCAACATAAGTAAACACCCATATTAACACTGCAAACTTCAGAGGATCAACTAAATCATCAACTAAGAAAAGGCACCTGAGTTCTTTTATGGTGCAGTTCACATGACTGAGAGCAGAATCAATTCCTCGGATCTAGCAACATTAGATTCCAAATATGCCCTGAATGGGTGGCCTTTATCTGATTTCTGGATTGCTTGGATCATACCCTTCTAAAGCTGATAGTCACAGAGAGCAGGGCCAAGGCAATGTAGGCCGTCACACTCATGATGCTGAATACTTAATTCTTAATCTCTCTAGTAGAGGAGGTCAACAACCACGGAGCCCAAACCCCTGTGGCCAGGGTGGAGAGGGGTGCGGCAGGGGCAGAAGGGGTGCAGAAGGGGTCTAGGCGGGCTCGGCCTGGGGGCTCATGCCAGCCCGGGGCAAAATGTAAATTACCTAGGAAAGAATGTTTAGCACCTGTCCCTGGGCGTTATTGTGACATACCAAGAAATTCCTAGCACCTGCCCATAGGGTTACAGTGACCTTCCCCAGGGAACAGGCTTTAGGCCTGAACTGGGAAGAAACACCAAGACCTGACAATTTCTATGTTTTTTATTTCTCCTAAATAAAGCCATGTCTTTTCTCCAGAAAATGTTTCCTTGAGATAATATCTTATCAGGTTGGAATCTTATCCATCAGAATGGTTGGATAAGGATGCAGCATTTAGGGTCTTTAAACTGCAGACTTTTGTTACATGCTATCTGGCATTTTCTGTAACCCATGATTTTCTCTTTTAATACCTTTGGTGCGTCTAAAACCAGAGCCACGTGGATGACTTTATAACAGTGCTAAACTATTTTATTCTATTAAGCCTAAACCTTGAATATTCGGGCACTCAGGCATGTAAACAAAGGAATGCCTAAAAAGCATCACTATTAAGCATATAAGGAATCTCAGTAGTTACTTTGTGAGTGCAATGAGCCTGTCATTTTCCTGATCTTAAACATTTTAGTAAAATCAAAAGTTGACAAAAGCCTAGGAAGGAAGTTGAGCACTAGAATTTTGTGCTCCCTTGTCTATTATTATAGAAACAAAGAGGCTTCCCATTTGCACGTTAAACCCAAGGTGCTCACGAGATGCTCAACCTGGCACTTTTGGGCTTTCTTTTGCTGGATATCAGTGGCAAACTCCTTTTTCCCATCGGAGGGAAGCTAAGAACTTCAGGCCATTTCATTGGTCTCCACCAGAGAACTCGCTCGACCCCTGGGCCCTGAGGTTCAGGGGGCAATCTTCCTCCAGTGGAAATTCCCTTAGTTGGGACATAGGCCACATGAAAGCTTTCTGTTCTCACAACAGTCTCAAAGCGCCCAGTCTGGTCATATGCGAAGCACTGGTCATATTCGAAGCATCTTTTTCCACCTTTCCCCTGTCGGGAGGGGTCCTGGGTTGATCTGCTTGGGGTGCCTGTTTAACCTATCCCCTAAGGCAAATGTCAAGTTCTGATTTCTTTGCTTTCTGGTTCTTTCTCTTTCTTTTCTTTTTTTATACTAAGTCCTAGGTCACCTGTCCTATTTTTAAAGTCCTAGGACAAACAGAAACAAAGGATTCTACCTCCAAGACAGAAATGAAAGCTTCCTGATGGTGCCAACCTCTCCCTTACAGATGATGGGGACCTATTTCCCTCAACAGATGAGAGCCCTGTTGTCCTCCACATGAGAGTTTACTTCCCCCTGACAGATGAGGACTTTGGCTGACATGGAAGCTAAATGAAATTCCTGTCTGTTTCACCTTAGTCTTGAGGGCATTGGGAGGCAAAGCTTTTCCTAAGTTACTAGCTGGTACTTTTGGTCCAGCTCTATAGTCTCTCAACTTTCTGCCATTTGTTTGTCTAGTTGGATGGTAGTATAACTTAAAGATCTTCCTGGGATCATCTCTTGTCTAAGATGTATACAGGGCATGTCTGAGAATATGCTATGACTTGACCTTCTTTTAGGTTGGTAGAACTAAGCATTCACAATTCTAGATAGTCCCTGGACACAGGAAGGGGAAATCTCTCTCTTTTGGCTTCAATTAGTGAACCTGGACTTGAGGAAAGGACGCGTGGCTTAGCAGAGTTCTGATAATCACTATACACAGTGTTGTCAGCAAAGACATCCACTGACACTGCCCGTGGTGTGGTCCGGGGAGGCCAGCACTCCACCCAATGCCACCAGAGCCCCACCCGATGACACTAAAAGGGGAGAGTCCATGGTCCACACATGCCTGAAGCTTCCTGTATTCCCTATGCTATTTAAACAGCATAGTCATTGTCTCAGACTTGAAACACTTTCCTTCAGGGCAAACATTTTTAGGAATTCCCTTCCATTGACTAACAAAAGCTAAGGTTACATTGATCCCCACTGTACTACTTAGACCAAGAGCTAGAGTCACATTGATCCCCACCACACTACGCAGACAGACAAAGGTTGGGAATCCCTCCAGGAGAGATCATTCAAGTACCAGTCTGACCACACTCTTTGCAGAGTCATGGGTGATAACTTGGCCATAGTGGGTTCAGCGGTTTCGTGACTTGCGATCGGATTCTAATCCGATCCCACCCTAGACCGTATGTTATCACCATGGAAACGCAGAACTGGCCCAATCGAATCCCGTGGCTTTAAGAGATCTTAGGGATCTCGCCGTGGGACTACAAACTCGAGCCAGAGGTGTTACAGGTTTCCCACCTCAGGCCGACACTCACTCACACATTCATACAGAGGTTAAAACATTCCCTCCCCCATTTTGCAGGTGCCCTTTTCCTCCCCCTCCAAGAGAGGCCTGCTCCAAAAGGTGAGCAGAGGTTGGTTTAGCACAGTCTCTTTTACCGTAAAGTCCAAGATTTAGAGAAACTCCCTAGTTCGCCTTGAGTCTGTTCCAAGCTGCAGCTGAGGCGGGGCCTCAGCTTCTGCTGGCCACATCCCTGGGGGCAGGAAGGGCCCTGGTCTCAGACTTCTCATTTATGACCCCACTGGTAAGATTCCTACTGTCCTTGAGAAGTTGGGATTTTAGAAGTAACCAATTTTCTGCTTTAAACAGACAACTGAAATACATTTGAATACATGAAGCTTAATTCTTAATTTCTAATTTCTGAGGCTCAATATCTTTTGTTTTATAACATGGAAGAAACATAACAAATAATATTTTCTTTAACCATCATCTCTTATTTTCAGTCTTCTCATAACTCTACATCCCACAAACCTTCACAACATACTTTAACATTCTTTTTAAGTAACCAACTCATAAACCTCCTGCACATACTTTAACTTTCTAAGTAACATATCTCATCCCAAAACCTTCTTTACCTCTACGTACTATACATATATATTTCTTTCTATTTGATGGTTTCCTGCTGTTTTCACATTAGTTATCCTGTAAGAAATATCCTTTAAAAGAGGCAGTAGACCTTATCTTAAAAATCATTATATAGCAGAACATAGGAGTACACCTGGGAACAGGGAATTAGAAAGCAGATTTGTCCCCAAGAAAGGGAACTCGTACATACCAGGAGAATGAAGGAATTCCAATGAATTTTTCAGAAATCAGTTTTCCTTTCTGGCTGTTAGATATGTTGGTATTACTCATGGGAAAACAAACTTTTAAAGGAACTACAAAAGTGATGTTACCAGATCCTAGGTAAAAACACAATGCCACTTTTTGTGAAGCTTCAAGATAAAACAAGATATTTTGATCAGTACGTACTCAGGCCTTTTTACATTATCAAAATGATTTATTCCTAAGTGTGCACGTGCATTTAAATTGAGCATGCCAAATAGTAAACAGAGTCAAAAACCAAAATGTGATCATAAGCGCGCAATGAAATTTATAGTGGCCACAGCTTGTTATTTTGAACCATAAAACCCACATATTATAAGAAATCCAAGTAACTAATCAAGTTAGAACATTTGAAGTAACTCTTTATCATCACAGGCAAAATTTTCTACCTCAACACTCAGATTTTGGGTTCTTTTCCTAATATCCTTTTAGTGATTCAAGACAAGATAGACAAGACACAAATACTGCAGACTGCAGATCAGACAAACTACAGACTGCAGATTAGACAAACTACGGACAGCAGATTAAACAAAACCAGATGGAGAACGGACACTTCTGTCCTTTCCCCTACAGAGAGTCCAGAGCGTCCCCTGGGACCCTCACGGTCTCTGCGATATGACACGTCTGTCTCGCAGTTACTGACCGCCCCAAACCTCATAAGAGGAAAAAAACAGACACAGTATCAAACACAAACAGACACAGACTTAAACAAAGCACAAGTAAACACAGACAGGAGCGCTCACATACCTCCGAGGCTGGTGTTGGGGCAATCTCTCCGGGGTCTCGAATCCCGGATGAGCCCCCAAAATGAAAGACCCCCGTCTTTCAGTCAGGAACGAGGCCACCGAGAGAAAGACCAAGACCCTTCTCGCTGCAATAGCATGAGGTTTTATTTAACGACGCGCCAGGCGGCTCCAGCAACCTTTCACGCAGGAAAGACTGAAGCGGCCCCGAGCAGCTCGGGCAAGGGGTTTTTAAGGGGTCTTGGGGTGGGGGAGTGTTGCTTAACTGAGGAATTTTCTATGACCTTTACAGTCATTGGTCGGCAAGAGCTCGGGTGGAGTTGGCTCTTGGTGATCGTTCCAGTCCACCTGCTTAACCGCAGGCTGTTCATTCTGGGTGACCTTCATTGATGGAATTCCCCTTTGGGCAAACTTGCTTTTCCAGAACTGAAGGGCTGGAGGTCTTAAGGGGTGGGGAAATACCTGTAAAAAGCTCAAGGCTGTACATAGTTTTAAGCAATGACTAACAATGGATGCTTGGATGGCTATAAACAATGGATGCCTGAATGACTACAAGCAAGGGCTATACTGTGGGTTTGAACCAGCCTGCTTTGTGAATTTTAGGGCGAGGGTCTCAGGGTCCAACAGAAGTGACCTAGGTTCCATCCATCCAGGAGGCTCAGAGTTGCAAGACTGCCTGCAAACTCAAGAGCAGATTAACTAACTGAATCAGGGAGGGAATAACCAACATGAAAAGATTTGAAATACTTGAATGAAGTTTAAAAAGCCTTTCTATCAAAGAATCATCTTGTTTCAACTACCCACCCTTCCCTCAGAACTGTGTTTTTGCATATTTTGGGAGAGTGATGAAGACAAGTGTCCGGGCCCAGGAACCAGCATGAACCCGAACCTACAAATGTGGGAATCTGAAGTGGGAGTGGAAGGAATTAAAAGTTTCAGGCTTGGGTCAGAGGGGGTTTTGGATGTCCCTTATCATCCAAGCCAACTTTCTTGTAAAAGTACAGGGTTTTTATAATCAAGAAGCAGGGCCAAATTCTTTACAGGACTATGTAAAATGCATACATTTTGGTTAACAAAAAGTCAGGAGTGACACCCAATTGCCTTGGGGCAGACATATTGCCAGGTATGCTAAACATGCATGCCACCTTGTTGCTAGATGGGAATAGACAATGGTCCATGCATTAACATCTCTTTTGATAGGCAGGAAAGAACTGATAAGGAGGGAGAACAGCCCAGCCAGTTTCTTAGAGAAACAAAAGCATTCCAAATGACCTGGGAGTTTTCTCAACTTCCAAGGATGGAGCTGGACCTATCATTGTCTTGCAGACAAGAGGCAAACTCAACCTTCCAAGGGAGGAGTCACTCAATGGCCTGTTCAGTTGCTAATGTATCATCTAGACTGCAGGCTTCTGGGCCTAGCAACCCTCACAGACAAGATCTGGTATCACATGAACTTCAAGAACTTTAGTCTGATGTTGATTTCTAGAATATTTGTAGAAGGTTAAAATCGCAAGGCTAAACTTCAAAAAGCATTTTTAGTTCTTTTAATCATCATAAGAGGTCTTATCTGTAGGATGTCTTAAAGTTGTGGAGACACAAAAGAGTAAGTTTTTATTCTAAAATACAAATTCTTGATTTCTTTCTGAGTAGGAAAACCACTATCCATCCTATGAAGGAAGGTATCACCCAATATCAAAGGAATTTTTTAAAAGAAAATATTCATTCGTGTGTGTGTGTGTGTGTGTGTGTCTGTGTGTGTGTGTGTGTGTGTGTGTGTGCGTGCGTGAAAGGGCATTGTGGTTCCCTCTGGAGGACAAAGGGTGTCTTTTGGAATCATCTAAGATTGCTTCTACCTCGTTTTTGCTTCACTCAGGAATTTCCCAGATGCAAGCCACCACCAGTCCTTGTACTTTGGGATCTGAAATCCAAATTTTCTGGATGGTCTGCTTTTAAGGCAGAGTCTTAACCCCCGAATCATCACTCCATCTAGGTCTCCGGTCTCCAACATGTGGAATTTAGCTGGAGAATAGCTTCAGGTTTGGAAATATTTCATAGTTTTAGGTTAATAATCCCAGTGTGATACCTCGCTCTTAGAACATGGGTAAGAAAATTGTGAACACAAGGGTTGACAATATTTCTTCATTTGTCTTCTATTCCCATCAAGAAATATTTAATATTTACTCTTAACTGTTGCTGTGAGAGAACACCCAAAGTAAATAATTTAAGGGAGAAAAGGAAACTTATTCACCTTAGGGTTCCAGAGGGGAGATACAGTTTTTAAAGGCAGAGATGACATGGCTGGTGACTGAAGCTATAGGCAGGCTAAGTCACGGCAGACATCCATGTAGCTGGAGTATTCGTGGAGAGTCTCTCTTCTTCTTCCCAGTCTTCTGTTCTGTGGTTCCTTTTATCTGGTCCACTACTGGGAGGTTCCAATGAGATCTGTGGAGGTTTCCATGGGATCTGGGGCTTGTCTTTGTATTGTAAATGTATCGATCTGGGTAATCTTTTCAGTTGATCTCAGCTGACCTTAGTTAATGCTAAGTGTGTCAAGTTGACCCACAGGATTAAGTATCACAACAGGTGAATGCACACATTTATGTAGTAAAATCTGATGCCAAACATGGGTCACCAAGTCCCAAGAACAAAGAATTAAGTCCCTTTAATATGATACCCCTAATGGGTATCATAGGTCTATATAGTAACAAAACAATAAATCTTAAACCAGATAATTTTTAAACATATTGGTGGGAAATGTTTAACATCTTTTAGCAAAGTGGAGAAATTGCTACTGTAGTGTTTTATTTTATCTAATAACAATTTTAGTCTTTTGGATGGAAGCTAGTCATCTGTTAATAGATTCTAAAAGGTAAAACCTGATAGATATGTGGATGTTAGGTCAGACAGAGAAGGGTAAGGAATTCTATTGAATAGGAAAAAATAGCTTAAAATAAATGTAATCAGGCACTGCACACACAGCATTCTGCACTCTATTCAAATAACTCTAGTAATATGTATTGGCAATGTGAAGATCCATCAATAAATAAAAGTTAACATGAGAGAAACACTTAAGACTTAAATTAAGATTATAAATTTATTTACAACTGAGGGTCAGGTATGTGAAAGAAAGTCTTAGTTTAAACTTAAAGTTGGAGAGCATTAGGATAGAAGAAATATCTTAAAGACAGAGAGTAGAGGGGGAGAGTTGCCATAGACCATATGGTGGGAGGAAGTCTGAAGAGGGTCCACAATGGGAAAGAAAGAGAGAATGAGAGAGCTTCTGTGGCCTTCCGGCCTTACTAAGGAGTTGTTTGGAGTTGGAGCTAGTGGGGTAGGATGTATAGACTGTCAAGAATTCAGGATGTGGACTTGAGAGATAGCTCAGGTGTTAAGTGTCTGCCTCACAAGCAGAAAGTTCTGAGTTCACTACCTAGATCCCATATAAAAATGCCAGGAGGAAATGTCAATGGCATGTACTTCAGATCCTGGAAGGTAAGCCTGGGAAACTCCAAATCAAAGGGAAGAGGAGGTAGAACAATCCAGGGTCACCCCTGAGCTTCTATAGGTACACTTAATGGCCTCTGATACACACAGAGAGATATTAAAATAAATAAATAGTCTTAAAAATAATTCAGAAGGTGTAGTTTGTCTGAAAAAATCCTTATATTCATGATAGTATGGAAAACCTTTAAAAACGGTGGCTATGGCTAATAGAGACTAAATCCTCATCCTGATTCTGACCAAAAGTATGTATTTTAAAAAGAAACTCACTGACTTGCCCCACCATCCATGTAGACCTCAGGGAAAGTAAAATGAAAGCAAAGTGTGTAAAGTTAGGAAGGAAGGAAAGGAGGGAGAGAGGGAGGAAAGGAGGGAAGGAGGGAGGAAAGGAGGCATGGAGGAAGGGAGGGAGGAAAGGAGGGATAGAGGAAGGGAGGGAGGAAAGGAGGGATAGAGGGAGGAAAGGAGGAAGGGAGGGAGGAAAGGAAGGAGGGATGGAGGGAGGGAAGACACTTATAGAAAAGAGAAAACAAAGCATTATGTGCTCCTTTAGGTCATTGGGTAATACAAAGTGGCTTTTACACTGTGTGGTAAGTGTGATTACAAGGTGTGACTTATTTTATGCATATTTTTTACATTAGGTGAGGGGTCATTTCTAATCTTGGCTTATGGCCACATTATGTTTTCGCAGGACACAGTGATATGCTCTCTATAGCATTTAACTCCCCAAATTGTGCCCCCAAATTGAAATATGACCTCATAGACAACCCCAGAATAGAAATTTAAGAAATATAAGCACAAATCTTGCTTTCTGACTGGCTATTAAACTGATACTAAGATTCAGCTACATTTGAGAATCTCTAGAGTTTTGTGTTCTGTAACAATGAATTAAATAGTGACATAATTGATATAATGATATAATGCATTATATACATATAATAGTAGAAAAATAATAAAAAATATAAGGTACATTGCAATAAATTAAAAAGCTATGTCAAAGGGAAAGTTTAGCAACTTCCTCTGTGTGTATGATATCCCAGCAAGTAGGATTTTTGGGTAATTTTTGTAGCACAGACTTTTATTTTATTTTTTAATACTTTATTACTTCAAAGAAAAACTTCAGATAAGAATAAGGTTTACAATGTTATAGGAAACAAAATTTCCAAACCATAAACAGAGGTGCAACATCACAGAGCATTTCACAGCACATAGACACAGATACAATGGGACCCCACACAATCCAAAACCCCAGTCGAATCCATAGTTTCTGGCTATAAGGACCACAGTGTTACAAGGTACCAACCAGAAATGAATGCTAGACTTGAATAATGCCAAATGCAAAGTTGAATTATTCACTGGCCTATAGGCATGCATGGGCGGTTTGAAATGCACCAGATCTTTTTCTCAAATGGTTTTTTATCACCTCAGTTCTGAGAGAAACAGTATGTCACAGATACCAAAATCAGGATTAGTTGGTGCCAATGGAATCTAATGTTTGTTTAGGGCAGTTCTGAGAAGAGTCATTAAGCCATGACCTTTAGACATGCATTCAATTTTTCATTCCCTTGTAAACAGCCAGTTTAAAAATATTCTATCTCAGCCTAAGGATGTTGATCCCAGCTTAATAGATGGACTTTCTTTTGTTCATAGTCCTCTTAAAATCCCCACTGTTTCTATAGACATGGGTCAAAGGGATTATATTCTCTTAACAACATGTAACTAGCAGTCACCAAAATGTTAAGTCACAAATAAGGACTAGCAATAAATGCCAATCAAGATGACCACAAGATAATCTGGCTCTGGACTTGTAACATTCCAGGTTTCTCCCCTTCAATGAAGCTTTAAACAAGTCAGTCACCCTTACAGATGCAGCAATTTCATTTTAGGAGCTTATTCAATTCATCACTGGTAAAACATCAATGTTTGTGTATTCAGGAGATACATTTAGTGAGTGTCCCACTAGCCAGGAAGGCTTACTCATAGTGTTTTGTGTAGATGAGACTGAATCATGGTCTAGAGAGCACTTTTAGGAGAAATAGTTGGCAGAAATGTTAAGAAAGAAACTCCTGGACCATATTAATTCTATTATCCATAAATCTAGATCTGTTATATATTTCTTTTGTCCTTTGTTTCTGAAATAGCATTTACATGTGACCTGTGATTAAAAATAATGTATAAAATTAATCAGTTGCATTGCATAACCTAGTGAGGTGAAGGTAATGGTGAGGGAAATAAGCTTTATTTGTAGCACATAACTTCAGACCAGCTTGAAATTAGTTAAAACCTTATAGCCATAAGCAGAGAAGCAGTTTGTGTGCAATATTTTTGAAGCTCCATTCAAGTTTTTCTTCTATCACATGCAGTTTTTTTTAGCCATCATAATCTTTCTACAACATACTTTAACCTTCTGAATTCATTCCCACCTATTTCTGTTTTTTAACAACTTTACCTTCTCATCCAAAGCATTTTTTGTCAACAGTATTCATATTTTCTTTCCTCTACTTCATGGTTCACTTCAGTTTTGTCATATATACTTTGCTAATGACATAAATATCTAATCATGTCCAGACAGTGCATATCCATATATATAGTTTTTACATAAATTTATAAATGTATACTTAAAATCCAAGATTTTATAACTCTCATTCAGGTTAATCATTTATCAGTTTAGAATATTAATTTATCTATTTACATTACATTAAGCAATCTTTAAAATTTGTACCTCCAAAATACATGACCCTTATAATATAAATGCAGGAGAAAATTTTTGAGTTAAGATTAAAAGCCTACCATGACTATTGGTAAGATTAAGCAGACCAACTCTGTTTGTGCCTGTTCAGAGTTTCTAGGTAGGTTCTAAGATCCCTGTATGGAGTCCCTTGACCCAGACACCAGGTTGAAACTGGTGTGGCAGAGTTGGACCATGGTTCTGCCCTGGAGACAATATGCTGGATGGCCCTATGGCTATCAGTCCCCAGAGAAATGGGCAGTCTGAACCTTAGTTATTAGTTCTTGTAACAATTTTTTGTTACCGTAGAAGCTGTTCTGATCTGGTAAGAAAATCTTTCCATTGTAAGAAGATGTCCACAATATCATAGTGTAATGCAGTCAATTTTACCACAGTAAAGTTTATTTCCCAAGTTCTCCTGGCAATTTTCCATGGGCCTGGATCCTTTCTGGGACTCTCTTCCTACTTTCTGGTTTACTTATGTGTGGGAAACACATCTGGGTAGCATTTCTCTGTTTATTTTGTCCAGTCATGGAATGAAATATTGGGTTAAGAGAAACTCAGTAATTTTTTTGGGACCCTTGGTAAGTGGTTTGGAGCAGGTGAATTATCAATTCTCTCCCTAAGTCCAGATAGAATATTGGCCTTTCCAATATACAAATTCAATGATATACGATTTAAAATCCCAAAGCAATTCTTTAAAGAAGTTGACCAAACAATCTCAAAATTCATATGGAGGCACAAAAGACCCAGGATAGCAAAGACAATCCTGAGTAACAAAAACACTGCTGGAGGTATCACCATACCAAACCTTACTCTATACTACAAATCCATAATTATAAAAAACAGCCTGGTACTGGCTCCAAATTAGACACACAGATCAATGGATAAGGATTGAAGACCCAGATATAAGCCCACAAAATTACAGCCATTTGGTCCTTGACAAAGGGGCCCAAAAAATGCAATGGAAAAAGAACAGTATCTTCAACAAATGGTGCTGGCAAAACTGGATCTCCACATGCAGAAGATTAAAACTGGACCCGTACTTGTCACCTTGTACAAGACTTAATTCCAATTCTGGCCTTAATATAAGGTCAGAGACTATAAAAACCATAGTTGAAAGGGTAGGGAACTCCCTTGAGCTGATTGGGCTAGGCCAACAGTTCCTAAACAGACATCCAATGGCACAGACACTGCTACCAACTCTCAACAGATGGGATCTTGTGAAATTAAAGAGCTTCTGTTCAGATAAAGACGTTTAACACTGGCTCAAAGGCAACCCACAGAATGGGAGAAAATCTTCACTAACCACATATCTGATAGAGCTCTATTATCCAGAGTACACAAAGAACTTAGAAAACTAAACACCAAGGAAACTAATGGCCCAATTAAAAAATGGGCCCTGGAACTTAAAAGAAACTTTACCAGGGATGAAATTAAAATGTCTAACAAATATCTTAAAAAATGCTCCACTTCCTTAGCCATCAGGGAAATGCAAATCAAAACCTCCCTGAGATATCATCTCACCTCAGTCAGGATGGCAAAAATCCAAAACAAACAACAACAAATGCTGGAGAGAGGGGAAATCTCCTACATTGCTGGTGGGAATGCAGGCTCATACAGCTGTCTGGAGATTCTTAAAGAAATTAAAGATTGAAATGCCACATGAACCTGCTATTCCACTTTTGGGAATAACCCCACATACAGCAAAAATTCACCTCAATAGCAGAAGCACAATCATGTTCATAGCAACACTGTTTACAATGGCAAAGTCATGGAATCAACCCAAATGTCCAACAGTTGACAAGTGGATAAGGAAAAGTGGTACATCTATACAATGGAGTACTACTCAGCCATCAAAATGATGAATTACTGGAATTTGCCAGGAAATGGATGTCATTAGAAACAATTATATTGAGTGAAGTATCCCAGACAGAGAAAATTAAGCACCATATGTATTCCCTAATAGGTGGCTCCTAGTACCAAACCCACCCAGCCCACATTGAGACACGCAAAGGTAAATCTCTGTAATACCTACAGTAATTGCAAGGATTATGAACAGGAGGGATGGGGTAGGAGGGCCACACCAGAAACAAGGAGAGAGGGGACCATGTTACAGCAGAGAAAATAGGCCTCCATCAAGGACTGCAAATAAGTAATGAGCTATCTGGTTAAGTTCACAGAATTTCGTTTCTGATCACTTATAACTGAGGGGGTATGATCTCACCAGAAGGGGAGGGCATATAGTCTGGCAGATAAAAAGTAACCATTTTGCAAATGGGTGATTGACCCCTCCCTCACTGTGGTTTCTACTTTTATTACATCTACCTTTGAATGGGCTCTTATAACAAGACTCTAGTTTAACAGCTTTTTGTCTCTGGCCAGGGGGTGACATACAGTGCCCATCAGGATGGAGTGAAGGGCATTGCAGGAGCAGCAAAACTGCAAAAGAAAATCAACGAACCATAATCCAGAACTTCAGAGACTCTATATCAACCACACAGAACTAGGCCAGCCTAATCTCTCTCAATCCTGAAGGTCAGGGAAATTTGCGGAAGAGGGGCCGGTAAGATTTTAAGAGCATGAGGATGGGAGGAGCAATGATATGTAAGATACTCCACACAAGTTAGGGCCGAAGCAATCATAATTGGACTTTGCATGCCCTGCACAATGTCCAACATACTATTGACCCCACAAAGTCTAGCATTTGCTAAAGGCACAAAGATCCTTGGAGGCAAGGGATTGACAGCCACAGTAGTGGTCCTATGCTCAAGGGGAACACAGGAACGGGTTCAGGGAAGTGCCACTGGGTCCTTGTACGTCATCAAAGAGGAGGGCCCAGAGGAGAGTCTGGCATGCACATTAGATTCTCTGGGGTTTTGGGGGGAGAGGCACGGGGGGATGGGGAAGGAGGGGTGAGGGGAGGGTGAGCAGGGGGTTCTGGGGAGGAGGAGGGAGGAAGGGAACGGTGTACCTATTAAGTTTGTATGAGTGGAAATAATAATAAAAAATGTTAAAAAAAAGGAATATTGGCCTTTCAAATGGCAATATCTATCATCCCTTAGATCCTTCCACTTGGGATTCAGGCTACCCCTAATTAAAATTTCCATTTAGTTCCAATCTCCCGGAGGTGGAGAAGTTTTAGCTCCTGTGTTACAGCTTGTGTTTCATTAGTTAAGCCCTTCACCAGATGACTTGGCATGATACCAAATGCACAAGTACTAAGTAGTCCAACCTCTCTGGCAACATGTGAGACAACTTTACTGCTGAATGAAGGGCTCTTATATAACCCCATTACTTATTCCATGCTAGCTGGAGCTTCAAGTGTGGTTTCCCTAGCTAAGATCGAGGCTGCTTTTCAACCTTTTCTGTTCTGGTAGGGAGGTCTTCTATCCACCCCAGAAAATGTCTTTTCTGTCACAGTGGAAAGGACTTCTTTCTATTCACCTGGAGAATATGCAGACCATCACTAGCAGATATCAACAGCTCTCATTAGAGCCTATGTCACTAAAATTAATCCAAATGAATTTTGACTTCTCTTCCACACAATCGAAGATGTCTGAGGACCTTGCTTTGCGATTTTTTTTTTCTTTTTTTGTCAAAAGGAAGAAAGGTCTGTCTGACCTGCTTGTAAGGACTTACAAGGTCATATGCATACACTCTGTGCTTGGTCACCTCTCCTTGGCCCTGGAGTCCTGGAGGAATATTTCAGTTGGTATCCTTCCTGGGAGTTAGTCATCCTCTCAACTTCCATTTTTCTCTGGCTGACAGTCATGCTTCCCACTAGCATCACTCTCTATAGTCTTGTCTTGCTTAAATATCATTCCCTCCAACATTTGTATTCTTGGCAATTAAAATTTCCATTATTGCATCAGCATGCACTGATGTCCCACTGAGTTATGTAACTAACAATGGATCAACAAACTGTATGACCATTCAAGTTGTACCTCCAACCCCCTATAAATTTAAAATAATACAAGAAAGGATAACTACAGATTACACATTGGTAGAAAGGTGGGGATAGCAAGATTCTGTGTTCAAGCCCATTAAGAGAAAACTATTTACCCTGGGAAAGAATGACTATTTTTACGTTTTTTCCCCTTAATTCCTTTAATTCTACAGTTTTATGTGATTTTTGGATAAAAATATATTTCTGGTCATGAGCGTATCCAGGATACTCTACCTCAAACATCATGAAATTACCATTCAACTATAGAAAAGAACAAACACATTATTATCCCCTCACTTAAGGGTTTTTCTAAGTGGACTTTCCAATCATCTAAACAGGTAAACACCACTCAGGAAGACTGTCTTTTAGAAGAAATAGAACAAAGACTATTGCATAACTCAGTGGCTTATTTTCCCATTTCCACTGATCACTCTATGACAGTGTGATAGCAACGTTCTAAACAATGGCTCCTATGGGCACTTCCACTCTTACCTTCTGAGTATCTCATGATATTCTGTTAAAAAAATCTGTTTTGACACCAACACAAAGCTCTGCTTAGCATTAAATTATTTTGATAGATATTAGAAAGATCAAGAAATGGAAAATTAATCAAGATCTCACTAAAGATTGTAGGATTAATTTATATTTCTTTACTTCTTAATAATGATAGGTGTCTCTTGAAGAGATTCTATTTAAGGTTTCTTGTTTTCTCTATGCTCCTTTCAAATGTGATAAATTAATTTTTCTTCATTTATTAGGTTCTAAGTGTTCTTAATATATTCTGGATATAACTCCTGTGGAGAATGTATGAATTGCAAATATTTTCGTTGCCAAGGAGTTTAGCATCCCCTGGTCTGGTCTTCAGTCTTGTTAACAAATCAATTTAGAAAACAAACTCAGAAAAAGAGGCTTGAGGATCATTTCACTCAAGTTTAATAAAAAGAAAAATAACAAGACCAGTCAACTTCAGATCCAGATAGATCACCTCAGCTATTGGAAGGAGAGAGAAAAGCATGGAAAACGTGTTTTGGAAACAAAAGCAGAGGAAAGAGACATAAGGAAAAGGCTAGGAAATTGTGTCTTACAGTATTAGCACTGTGGAGGTTCCATCTTCTGATTCTGCTTCTGCTTTTGCCAAACCCTAATGAAAAAAATGGGCCTCCGAGAAGAATGGCAGACTCTGCACAAGGGGATGCTTGTACCTACTTAGCATATATGTGGATGCCTCAGATTTCCTGGGATTTGGAGCCCTGCCTAAGTGACTGTTATATCCAGCCAGATTGATTTATTAGAAAAGACCATAAGTGGATGTGTTATAAATCTCAGATTACATCTACAGTTGCCAAGCAAATTGTAAGTGGGGTTTATCCTGAAGTCAATTAAACTCCAACATATTCTACCAGTGGATGTTTTACATACTCATTTTGTTGATGAAATATTGATGCTTAAAGAAAAAATATTTTAGGTTCAGTAACTTTATTCTTTCAAATTTAAACCATCTTGCATTTTACCGAGATATATTTTTACTAATCCAAAGTGTGCAAGAATTCATTTAATGTTTCATTATTGAAATGTTATATCTTAGTTTTGTCATAGTGCCAAGTAAGAATTTAAATATGTTCCAGAAAAGATAGATTCCATCACTGTGAGGTGTAACTTGCTGTGGGAGGCAGAGAAAAAAAGAATAGCAGAAGGTTAGCTATTACAATTCATCCAT
The DNA here is from genome assembly GCA_023101885.1 of Typhlomys cinereus. NCBI lineage: Eukaryota > Metazoa > Chordata > Mammalia > Rodentia > Platacanthomyidae > Typhlomys > Typhlomys cinereus. Next base: position 8,991,821 of record JALPQD010000019.1, read on the forward strand.
ACTGAAGAAGGAGAGAAAGTGAAAAAAATGGGAATGGACTATCAAATTCGATTGAAGTTGGTGCATCTTCCACCAAGGTTCTAACTCTTAATTCCCTACAACCTTTCCTTTCCAAACACTACTAGCTATGTACAAAGTATTCAAACGCATAAGTCTGCAGTTTAGAGGGATATTTCACATTCAAACCTCTGTACTGAGGTACCCTTGCATCTTTCTGAATAACTATTCAGAATATAAACTAAGTTGATACATGTATATGTGTGTTGCATACATGAATTTATATTAATAGGGTAAAATTATATGACTGTCTTATACCCAATAAAATACTTTAGTATTTATTAAAGCTGCAAAATTAGTATTGAAGTGAAATAGTTTAATCTCTACAATTTTATTTCTGTTTATTGGTTGTGCTAATTCATCTTAAAAACTTACAGATGTCAAAGGCATCTTGTAGATTTTCGCATGCAGGTACAGTCACACATATACAACTCATAGGCATTTTCATTCGGATTAAATAGAAATTCATAGATTAATTTCAGGAAATCATACATTTTAACAATTTTGCATCTCCCAACTTGTGAACATGGCATCTGTCTTAGATAGTTAAATTTATGTGTCAACTTGCTTATCTAATGATGTTCAAACCTTCAGTCAACATTGCTATAGATGTCACCTTTTTATTAAAGTTTAAATTAGTTGAACTTGAATAAATTAAATATTGTCCATAATTCCATGAAGACACAGAGTAAAACGTTGCAGTTCCCTGAAAAGAAACTAAAACTGTTTTCAATAGAGATTGTCCCATGACTTGTCTGAAAATTTCCAATGTACCAGCTTCCCCAAGATTATGGGTTTTCCCAGATAGAACAAATTGCTTGGGCCAGTTCTTAATGTCTCTATTTATAATCAATCTATTGGCCAATTTCTCTGGAGTGACTAGATTAATTATCTTTATTTTACCAAAGGTTCTCAGGTATTCAAAAGAATACTACAAAAATACAAACTATGTGAAAGATTTTGCAAAGTTTATGGGCTGGCACTGCTTTTTGTTACAAGTATGTATTTATTAAATATTGTCATTTTTGAAATGGATTATTCAGCATTTATGATTGACATACTAGTGTCATAAATCTTAGTAGATAATCTAAGGTTACTTATGTTTATAAATATTTTATTTCTTCAACAAGAATGCTAAAGTAATATACACCTATGGATCAATTATTCTTTATCTTTTCTGATTTCTTTTTTTATTTTTTATTCTTATTAATTATGTATTTATTCAATTGTGCATGTATGTGTGTGTGTGTGTGTGTGTGTGTGTGTGTGTGTATGTGTGTGTATGTGTGTGTAAAACCATGGACGAATTCGGGAATAATCATGAACCACCTCCACCTCCTCCTTGTTTAAGATTCCCAGGGATTCACAGGCTCCGCCCTACCAGGACCCAAAACGCAGGCTGCCCCACTTCCATCCGGCATCCATAAGTGGGGTCTAGGTCCTGAACTCAGGACCTTCTGCCTGCAAGACAGAGGCTTTACCCCTGAGCCACCTATCCAGCCCCATATCTTTTCTGATTTCTTTAAAACATTGAAGAAAGCAAAACTTCAAAAAAAAATTGATCAGTTGCATATGTTGGAAATGGACCTATGGTTATGTAAGCTCGATTGAAACCAAAAAAAGAACAAAATTGAAGAAAATAGATGGTCCCATTTGATGCCTTAAAAAGCTCTGATCTTTTCATATAACTTTTCATGGTAAGATGAAAAAATAGACCAACTGAGTATAACATGTCTGATATGGGAAAGAGTGAACTTTGTCAAAGATGGAGACTCCACACTTCAGATGAGCAGAGCTCTGGGAGTTAAAACAGTCATCACCAAGGTCTCCCCTGGGTCATGGGGAACTTTGTCTTGCAAGGTAAGGAAGAAATTTCATTTGCAAGTATGAAGATAAAGTTTAGAAAGAAGTATTATTAGAGTTTTATAAATGACATCTTAAGACAAAGAAAACAATCAAAACTCCTATATTAAGAATGGATTGTCAACTTAACCAGATGTCTCATTACAATGGAGTACTACTCAGCTATCAAAAATGATGTATTACTGGAATTTGCCAGGAAATGGATGTCATTAGAAACAATTGTATTAAGTGAAGTATCCCAAACCCAGAAAATTAAGCGCCGTATGTACTCCCTAATAGGTGGCTCCTAGTACCAAACTCACCCAGCCCACATTGAGACACGCAAAGGTAAACCTATGTAATACAGTAATTGCAAGGATTATGAACAGGAGGGATGGGATTGGAGGGCCACACCAGAAACAAGGAGAGAGGGGACCATGTTACAGCAGAGAAAATAGGCCTCCATCAAGGAATGCAAGGAATGACACCTGGTTAAGTTCACAGATGTTCGTTCCTGGTCACTTACAACTGAGGGGGTATGATCTCACCAGAAGGGAGGGCATATAGTCTGGCAGATAAAAGGTAATCATTTTGCAAATGGGTGATTGACCCCTCTATCACTGAAGTTTCCTACTTTTATTACATCTACCCTTGAATGTGCATTAATAACAAGACTCTAGTTTAACAGCTTTTTGTCTCTGGCCAGGGGGTGACATACAGTGTCCATCAGGATGGAGTGAAGGGCATTGCAGGAGCAGCAAAACTGCAAAAGAAAATCAACGAACCATAATCCAGAACTTCAGAAACTCTATATCTACCACATAGAACTAGGCCAGACTAATCTCTCCCCATCCTGAAGCTCAGGGACATTTGCGGAAGAGGGGGCAGTAAGATTGTAAGAGCAAAAGGATGGGAGGAGCAATGATTTGCAAGATTCTCCACACTAGTTAGGGTCGAAGCAATCATAATAGGACTTTGCATGCCCTGTGCAATGTCCAACACACTATTGTCCTCACAAAGTCTAGCATCTGCTAAAGGCACCAAGATCCTTGGAGGCAAGGGATTGACAGCCACAGTAGTGTTCCTATGCTTAAGGGGAACACGAGAAAGGGTTCAGGGAAATGCCACTGAGTCCTTGTATGTTATCGGAGAGGAGGACCCAGAGGAGAGTCAGGCATGTACAATAAAGAACTCTCTGGGAATTGGGGGGGGGCGGTACTGGGGGATGGGGAGGGAGGGGAAGGGGAGCAAGGGGTTCGGGAAGGGAGAGAAGGAGGGAGGGAGGGAACTGGTCTACCTATTAAGTTTGTATGAACAGAAATAATAAAAAATGTATAAAAATAAATAAATAAATAGCAAAAAAAAAAAAAACAAATGGAAACCACCAAAAAAAAGTTAAAAAAAAAAAAAAAGAATGGATTGTCATAATTCAGAACACTAAAGACCTTACATTATTCACCTGGAACCTACATCAGCCAAATCTCTCCCTATCCTAAAATTCCAGGAACCTTGAGCAGAAAAGGCAGCCAAAATATTGTAAGAGCCTAAAGATAGGGAAGACCAATGATATACAAGATATTTCACAGAACGAGGTTAGAGTATACTGTGATAAGCAAGAAGTCTCTATTTCCTTCTTTTTAATATTTTCAGAATCCTGGTTATAGCCACAATGTGTTTGGACTTTGCCTAACCTTCACAATGGCTGACATGTCAAGGACTCCCCAAAGTCTAGCATGGATCATAAAGGAGAAGGCTTCAGGGAATAGGATTCTTAGAGACAAGGGGTTAAACAGTCATAATAGAGTTCCCATGTTAACTGGGGAGCCCAAGAAGGGGCCAGGGCTATGCTACTGAGTCATGACCCCTCACTAGTGTAAGTCACTCAGAGGGAAGTTCTGGCACCCACATAAATGGACACTCTGGGGAATGAAAGGGAGGAGGCAGGAGGCACCAGGAGAGGGGGATGGAGGCAGGGGGGTAAGAGGAAGGTGGGGGGAGAGTGCAATGGGAGACATCAGGGGAGGGAAGGAGAAGGGAGAGGGGGGGTACCTATTGAGCTTGTATGACTGGCAAAAAAATGTAATAAAAAATAATGAGTTGTAAAGGAAGGTCCCAGTTAAGGGTTAAATAATCTCAAGGAAACTGAAGCTAGAGAGGGAGTCAAATTGCTCCAGCCCGTCCAATCATCTATCCCTGCGAGACATCTGAATTGAAGATGAAGGTACTCATCAGATTTCTGTGTCAAAAAGTAAGAAAGATCCAAGCTAGATCCAAGGATCTAGCTACCAGCCAGGACAAGACTGGTGGCAGAAAGGACATTCACAACTTCTGGCCAAGAGAGAACTGTTTGTCAATGACAAGGCTTGGGATTGCTTGTTTTCAAGGTCCCTGTTCCTAAACTACCTGACCATTTTTTTCTCTAGTTCTCATAATTTTTGTAATAAATTTTAACGCCCCATTCCATTTTTCTCACATGTTTTAGAGATATATTTTTATCCACATTGGAGATGAAATATTTACCAAAATGAAATATTTATCATGGACAAGTATTCAAAAAGAATATGAGCCTTTTCAACTTCAGAGAATTTTCTGATAATAATACACTTTGGTCAAAGCTGATTATGAAGAAAGCACATTTTTTGAGGTCTGACTGGGTTTTCAAGATGAAAATATACTATCGCCTGTTCAGAAATGTTGTTTACAGTCATACAATGAAATGAAAATATTAAAAAGAAGGAAATAGAGACTTCTTGCTTATCACAGTATACTCTAACCTTGTTCCTAATGATGTATGCAAGAAAATATTAAAACATTTCAACCAAAATATCAGTTCTCAAATTTCCTCTTTGTGTGTTTGTTTATGATAATAATTAGATAGATTGGCTATCTATAAATAATTTCAAATGATACCAGATAACTGTGAATCTGTGTGTGTATGTATGTCCAAAATATGGTTTTAAATGTATATCATTATGAAAAAGAATACACAGTCTTCCTACTCTATCTGGCAAAAGCATAAGAGTTGTTTCAAGAATTATTACCAAGAGCTATACAAAAGTTATGCGTTTAATTTTGAAAAGATTGCATATTTTACTGTATGATAATATTCTGTGCCCTTTTGTAGGTTATTATATTAAGATAAAAACTGTTAATGCTTTTTTATAAGCGAACAAAGAGCTAAGATTGTACATCATCATTCCGTGTTAGTTCTTCTTGTCACTGTTAATTATATCAGTGTCTTCTTCAGATGAGCATGCACATTTGACTCTGTCAGGGAAGTCTTATCTGATCCATCTTTCTATGCTTTGTCCCTGACACATTTTTGTATCGTAGTCTTTATAGCACTCATCAAAACTGTAATTAAATAATTATACTCCATAATAATCCTATGATTATTTCTTTCATGTCTTTTTCACAAGATGTTAAACTGCTTGAGAAGGCTTTCTTGTCCATAATGCTGTCTTTTACAACCAACATTAATCATGAAAATCTACAAGATCTCTGAGCTGAGGGATGAAGAAACACTCTGTATTCCTAGCTGTTTGGAATTTTACTTGTGCAGTGACTTTCTCTTGTGTGAATCAATGTTTATTGAACTATAAATGACATATTATAATTTTAAAAAATTAAATTACAGATACTATACAAAGTTAGGGTGTTGATTTTTGGTGTTACATTTTGAAAGAGAACTTTCAGTCCACACTTAATTAAATTTTCCATTTACTTGATGATTTGAGCATATGTTTGCATAGAAGGCTGATTATTAGGAAGAGCTGTGGAATGGTCATTGTTAATCTGATCTGGAATATATACATATTTTCTTCTAGTTCTTAAATAAAACACTAATGAATAGACTGCTGTCAAAGAATTTTGTGTATGAATTTAAAGTCACAAATCAGTTTGTTTTGTTATAAGAATCATATGGATGGTTATTCTGTCCCTTAATCTGGGTGTAAAGGTGAGATCAGGAGGAACTCAGTCAAATTTAAAATGAATTATATGCACGAGAAATACTTTGACTTTGTAGGTGGTGTAATAAAAGCAACAAAGAATACAGGCAGCCTGTAGCAACTGTTAGAGACCCTCCCTTGATGGGCAGTTAGGTCATAGGAAGGATGCTCCATCTGCAAGTAGCTGAAATTTAACATAAATGAACTTGCAAACATATTTTCCCCACTTCTTTAAGACAAGTGTACAATCTAACCATTGTCTTGAGTTGCATCCATTTTAAGAAAAATAAAACACCGTACCAAGATTTGGAAAGTAATAAAACCAAGAAACAGTATTGCATACTTGGAATCCCAGTTCTAAAAAGCCAGAGATAGGAAAATTGTAAGAAATTTAAGGTTGACCTCATCCACATAGCAAATTCTAGTTTAGTCAGGGACACAAAGCAAGACCTTGTCTCACATTCACATGTGCGAGCATATGCACATTCACACACACACACAACATACACATATACAAAATGTATATTATTCTCTGCTATTAAATTTATGCTGTTTCATTTCCCAGTGCTAGAAAATGTACTACTTTGAGGGAGGAGATGACAGGGATGGTATAACATTTGCCAAACAAGCTGGTTTTTGGATCCACAGATAACACATAAAAACCAGAAACTACTAGATGACAAAGACCTGAGAAGATGGTAAGCCCATTGGCCAGATTATGCAACACAGATATAGAGATCACACTTGTGATCAAACAAGGGAGAATGGCAAGAGACACCTGAGGGTTGCACTTCACAGGCACGTGTAAACATGTACACTCACATATCACCTACACATACCCTCACCCCCCACACACACATGCACACATAAAATAAAGTAAATGGGTTTGATCGGTGAAAAGGAAAATTTACTTCTAGAAAAAAAATTCAGTTTGTCTAGATATGACTTTTTGAAACTTGGTTTTCATCACTTCATCATAGAATTCATTTATAAATGCAAGTTTGTTAAAATACTTTCTTGTCGAAATCATATTATTTGGCATTTGTTTAAAAGACATTAATATCAATGAAGGTAGTTTTAAACAAGTAGTATAATAGACTTCAGATATTTGACAGGGATTTTTCTAGTTGAGCTTCTGTACAAAACACATGCTGACTTGTGTGTATATGCCATGGAGATAATCCCAGTTTAAAGATTTCAATAGTCTGTTTCCTTCCACATCCACTAACCCTTGTCATTTCTGTTTCATGAGCTTGCTTGATCCCTGATACTACATGTGGAAATTATAGAGGGATGGAAAAAATCACAGCCCCACTGTTTTTAAAGATGAGATCTGTGCCATTTCTCAGTGTCTTCCTATCAAAGCAGATGAGTCTCCAACCTTGAATCTACAGAAAATACCTTCTCTGTGTAACTGAAACAATTGAAAATTTCTTGGTTAGGAAAACTGGCTGATAGTGCCAAGCAGAGAAGGGGCAAGTTCAAGACGAACTTCAGATTTCCTTCAACAATGAGACAACTCCAAACTATGGTATGTACAACTCCCAGCACAGTACTTCTTTATAACGTGCTGAGAACAATCTTGAGCATCCTTTGTATATCTGAGTGCATAACATTACTGGCTCATGTTGCTTTATTACCATAATAAACTTGTGAATCATAGTAACTAACTCAGTAGGACTCCTATGGTGAATTCATTTTCATAACCTTCTTTGTTGCCACAAATGTGATCCAAAGTGGTGCCAAGTCAGCAGTTCCTAGCTGCTTATTAATAGAGCACATTACAAAGGTTCACTTAGCCTTCAACAGATGTAGTATAATGAATCATTTTACTTATAATTGTAATTATGCTAACTCTTAATAATAATTGGGCTTCTGTGCCTATATTTCATTTTGTTCTAAAGAGAATTGGATCCTTTCAAAAGATGATAATAACCTCTTGGTAGGTATGCTGCTAAAAAAAACCAGCATTATCAAATGGTAACAAAAATGTGGTCATGATATGAGAAACTATACAACTGCAATAGAAAGAAAAGTTCCTTGAGGCTCCAATGAAGTTCTCAAAGGAAGTCAATGATTCAAAATAAAAGTCAGGAATCTCTATGACAGTTTACAAATACCAAGCTATAAACTGTAATGAAAATCTATAAAGATTTGTATGTAGCTTTTGAGGAGAGCCATGCATGACATGATGTGTGTGCAAGTCAAATGATATGTGATAGGAGTAGGTTATTCCTTTCACTATGTGGACTTCAGGTATCAAACTCAGATTGTCAGCCTTTGTTAGCAAGTGCCTTTACCCACTGAGCCATCTTGCTAACTAAAAAATCAGTCAAGTATATTATCACTTAATCACTATACAGAAATACATTATACATCATTGTAAACAAGCTTATTTCTAGATCTTCTCTTAAAGTAATAACAAAGGCAGAATCAACATACTTTTAGTGATTATCAAAGTATTTTCCATCAGAGCCTGTCTTTGCATATTTCTAGCTGCAAACATAATTGTGACATAAAAATTACATACCAGATGCAACGAAGAGACATTGGGTAGCAAATAACTAAACCTCTTTTTGAAATACACTTGGTCTTATTGGCTAAACAGTTCCAACACTGTAATTGATGAAGATTTCACTTTACAACTTGTAATTTTTAAATGGAGTCCAGCAGACAATATTAACATTTTCACATGCTCATTTGCAATTACTACATCCATAATTGAATATAGATGTGGCTTCACTTTACATCGATAGTGCAACAAAAGAAACAATAAACTACTCATATTTTATTTTTGGAAATTGCCCTGGAAAATACTCAGTTCTGTGTTTAAAATTTATCAGGACTTTTGCTTACAAAACTGAGGAAAGAATTAGGAATGAATGATCTGAAGTGGGATTTCTCATAAAGAAACATTTTAGCTGACAAATATTATTCTAATAGCATAATTTAGTACAAAACAAAGCCTTGATCATGAATGAGAACAGCCTGAATGTCAGGAAAGAACACCAGTGGTTCTTGGTGCTAGATACTTCAGATAGCTAATTTGGCTGGAAACCAGACAATATCATTCAGTAAAATCTAAGAATAAGCAACACATGAGCTCAGAGCTGTCCCTCAGTATCAATGTAGCAAACAGATTGGTCCAGAAACTTAGAGTTATGGAGGATGTTGGTTTGCTCAGGAAATATGTAATGCAGCATAAGGAACTTGAAATTTTAAGTACCTTACAAAGTCATTAAAATATTTTAAGTGCCTGGAGGATGGTAGCAAAGCAATTTTCCAAACATAACTTGAGTTGCTCTGCAGAAATAAAATAATGTGCTTAAGAATCTCTGTGTATCCCAGAGATCAGTATGGAGACTACTGTCAAAATCTAGGTGACAAATGACAATTACTTAGACATGGCAATTAAAATTGGGTTTTGGCCGATGATAATTATATATTGTGTTTGAAGTTTCAAATATTATCCCAGTGTCAGCATGAAATTTGTGCTACTGTGTTCATTAGAACTTTTGTGTTCGTCTTTGTTGCATAGCATGTTAGTTGTAGCTGCCAACTGCACCAATGACTATTTGCTTAGATCTGAGTTTAACTCACAATAACTGAAGAGCTTCAGATAGTCATCATTCTGAAGCATAGGACACAGCTGTGCTTAATTCAACTCTGAGAAGCACAGACTATCTAGAACCACAGAAGGAGATGAGGGTTATCATATCATCTTGCGGCATTCCAATCCACATGTTCAGGCAGACGTTCCTTTCCTTGAATCTCCAACAAGTCAAGGTCTAGGGACATTTGTTAACTAGTGGGCAAGGTGTCATTGTTTTTAAGGAACATGGGGAGTGGGGTGGAAACAGTTAATGTGTAGTTTTATTAGAGATATAGCTAAGTAGCCACTCATGAATACTAAGCAAAATACTTAAAACAAATGTACTGCAGTTACTGGATACTGAGGGAGGCGAATGGAGGTGTCATTTTCTTCAGTGTTGTTGTCACTGATAAGTTGCTCATATTTATGTAAATTACTCCCCCAACTTATTTATGTATATTCAAGGAGTGTTATTTAAATTTCAGTGGGTCAAAAAAGAAAACAAATCATCAAAATAAGACAGGGCTTGTAGGGAAGGAGGCAGGTATCATTGGGAAGGAGATAAGACAACAGGGGAAGAGATCTATAAAATTCAGAATATACTTGTATAAAATTCATGAGATTTTTGAATGGGAAGAACTCTATTGGGATTGACAAGAGGCATTCGTGATTGATAAGAGGCATTCGTGTTACATTCTTCATAGGCGTTTTCAAGCATTCAGTCTGTCTTTGACCTGCTGTCCTTGAGTTGGGATCCCAGGTCCCTTATAAAAACGCCAGGAGCCCTAGCAAGTGAAGCCAGTAAAATGCCATAGTGAAGCAAAAGGGAGGTAGAATAATTCCCAAAGTCACCATTGGTCCTCCACATGCCGACACAGTGCCCTCAGATATATACACGCACATACACAGACACACACACAAACACACACACACAGACATGCACATGCAAAGTAAATAAATAAATACTATTTAAAGATCAGTAGAATTTTTATGTGTTCAGTAAATAAGTAGAAAGTTATGTGCCAGTAAAAAGATTAATGAAATTGATTTCTAATTGAAAAAAAGAACAGTTATGTTCCAAATTTTGTTTACCAAACCTAGGGAAATTAACAAAAGGAAGAAAGCATTTCAGTTTATAAAATTAAAATATTTGAAAATTTAAAGAATTCAAGCTGTTTATCTGTTGAAATATAAATAGTTTCTGAAACTGGTATTTGATGGAAATTTTCTTCTAATGGGATACTCAAATGAAAATATATGTTTGCCAAAAATAAATGACTACCACAACTCTTCAGTACTCATTCTGAATTATTATGGTTGGGTTGAGGATTCTTTTTTCTGAGAATTAAATTCTTCCTTTTTTTTCGCATCTGCTTCAAATGATGTCAGAATCTTAATGCAGCATTAAATCTTACTTTTAATAAATTCAAGAAAATGGTCCAATATTGAGAGAAGGTCAAATGCAGCATGTATGAAATCATTAACTCTAACAGATTTTTCTACACTAGGCTGAAGCATGCAATGTAGTTGCATAACTCTGTCCATACCAAATCTTAATCATATACAACAATGGCTTACATCAGGAAGGAAATTTGACATGGTCCATGAAGCCAGATACATCAAATTGAACAAGTATTGTGTTTTGTCATTAAAAGGATATGAGTTTGAATACTGACTCTACACTTTGCATAAGCTTCCTCAGCCACAGTTAACTGGTTGTAAAACTGATAAGCTTCATTGATCAAAGCTATCCTGGGAATTACATCATTCAAGTGTCTGTTTGAAAATCACTTAACAAATCCACACTGTGCTTTTAGTGTACTTGTTTAAGCTAAAATAAGCTTATTAAATGTATGTTTTAGAAATTTAATGGTTGCATACATTTTAATCACATTACTGATCTGATGAAATTGGTAAGAAACATGAAATAAGACTTTTAGGTGAAAGTCCTGAGAATAAGAAGGGTTTTCATTAATGAGGTGTAGTACACAGATTGTATACTGATCAGTATACTAAGTTTTCTAAAAATATTCTATTTATTTATTTTATGTGTTGTTGGAGGGTATATCAGAGGACACTGTCCCTGTGGAGGACCAAGGGTGACCAGAGGAATGATCCTGGATTGCTTCTACCTCCTTCTTACTTTGCTCTGGGATTTTCCAGCCAGGGCAAGAAGTTCAGGCCACTGCCATTTCTGCCTGGTGTTTTTATGTGAGACCTGGGATTCAAATTCAGGACCTTCTACTTGCAAGACAGAGTCTTAACTCCTGAGTGCTCTCTCCAGCCCCATTATACTAAGTTTTGGAAATTGATCTCAGAGCAGAAATCATCCAGATCCCAGTTATTACTACAGAAGAGACTGGCATCTCTCTCTCCAGCTGTGAAGGATGGAGGGCTGCAGTTGCAGGATTTATTTGGGAAAGAACAGTTATAAAATTAATGATATGATAATAATAGGTTGCCCAGGTTATTATTTAGCTCACTCTTTATATTAAATCTAATCATGTACTCCTGTTTATGTGTTATGTGTTAGTGCAAGATTTGGCAATAATTTATACTTTTTCTTTCTTTGCAGATATTTTTAAATTGATTATGTATCTTAGAATTTCATATATTATATGAAATAAATATACAGGTGAGTAATCATATTGTATCAACAAGCTTTGTGAATATTCTTAATGATTTTGTATCACTTTTCACTTAGCTCTAGTCAATGCTTCCTAGTCCCAAATAGTGAACTGTAACTCTTTCCATGTATGTTTAAAATACAGAAAGTCTTACTGAAGATTTTTAAAACACACTTTCATTATTTAATTATTTATTAATTTGTGTGTGTGTGTATCAGAGGGCACTGTATGCCCTGTGAAGGTCCGAGGATGACTTCAGGAATTATCCTGGATTATTTCTACCTCTTTTTTGCTTCACCCTAAGCTCTGCCCACCAGAGCTTGCCATCCTCCTCCATTTCTGCCTGGTATTTTTACCTGGGACCTCAGATCCCAACTCAGGACCTTCTACTTGTGAGGCAGAGACTCAACCTCTGAGCCATCTCTCCAGCCCCTTACTGCAGATTTTGCAAACTAGTTTTTACCTTAACTTTTATTTTTAACAAATCCAAGAACATCACTATTACACCCAAATGGACTTGCATCTATTTGTTTATTTACAATTTACTTCTTTTTCAGAAAAGCATAAAAGTATGTAGTTCCATATTCTTCTGTCAGTAGACAACTGATAGTCTATAAGCATTTAAATATATGCTGTATACAATTCAGAGTTAAAATGCCATCAATTATGAGAGGTTTTTCTAATACAATCATAATGAATGAGGTAAATATAAAAAGTAATGATACATATTCTTTGCTTTTATTTATTTTTAAGACAGCATCTCATTGTCTATGGGTGTGAAGGATGGAGAGCTGAAGTAGCCAGGATTGCCTGGAAGAGAACAGTTGTAAAAGCAATAATGTAAACAGTAATACATCATCTAATTTATTATTTAACACATTCTAAGTTGGCCTTAAACATGCAGGATTCTCCTGCCTCTGTTCACTAAGTGCTGAGATTACAGGCATATGTCTCTGTGTTCAATTTTTTTTAAAAAATGAATCAATTATAATGTTATAATATTCCTGCAGAGGAACTAAATACCTTTAACAATATACTTTGACATCAAATAGAGTGTGGTCGGCAACATTTAGTGCAATTTCTCCAGATTTTTATTAATAGAATACTAAAGCCCTCAAATATATTGTTTATGAAGAAACATGAGATTACAGTCAAATAATTATTGAAATTTTAAAACTGTTTCCTTAGAATTCAAATCTATAGCACCAGAATGAGTAATGTGCCTAGGCAAGTGTTTAACGAGACAGTGGTCTATCTTCTTTTACTTTCTGCCTCAGAATTACAATGTATAAACCAACTTTGAAATTAGGCACCCAACCAGTGAGGCTGTTGTTAAGTGTTGATTTGGTGTTTTTATTAGAACAATCCAACTTTGAAACTACAATTGTCATATAACAATAAGCCAAGAGAGTTTGGGTACAGCATAATTACAGCAGCATGTTAAATTTTGAAACTTTTATTTTCCAAAAGTAATTTGTTGTTGGCAGACAGAGAAAAAGACTTGGTAAATTAATTATTATGATATCCCATATGCTCTATCCATACCAAGATCAGGGAGACAAGAAAAATAGGCAGATGGATAGAATCACAATTTGTCAGAATATTATGGGTAAAGCCCTCAGAGAGTGGAAATTGAGCCATATGTTGATGCACATTGACCTAATGTCTATGTTCCCATCAAGGAAGAGGATTCAATCAACAGCCAAGAGATGGATATTTCAGCCAATTAAGCACCCAATATTCATTTGGTAAGTGTCACCAGATTATGACAGACCATTTTCAATTCAAGAAACAGTAAATTTAGAATAAGTTAAGATTGAAACATGGGTTTTCTTCTCTTTCTGCTGGATTTCATGTCTCTATGTCTGAAGCAAACCATATGTTCCTGTCACATTTTCATAGTGTTCACTAATTCCATGCTGAAAAGCTTGGTAACAACAGGTCATAGCTTGAGAATGAACTTCATATATCAGGACCCAGTATGGAGAATATAGCACTGAGATTTTTTTTTTTTTTTTTTGCATGTTCTTCGTTAAAAGAACTTTTATTTAATACATGTATATATATTTTTTAATTTATTTACTGTGTGTGTGTGTGTGTGTGTGTGTGTGTGTGTGTGTGTGTGTGTGTGTGTGTGTTTGATCAGAGGGCACTGTGTGGCCCTGTGAAGGACCAAGGATGATTTCGGGAATCATCCTGGATTGCTTCACTCTGGGATCTCCCAGGCTCTGTCCACCAGGGCAAGAAGTACAGGCCACTACCATTTTTTCCTGGCATTTTTGTGTAACCTAGGATTCAAATACAGGACTTTCTGCTTGTGAGACAGCATCTTAACCCCTGATCCATCTCTCCAACCTAAAAATTTTTATTTTAAATCTCTGCTAAATTCATTACAATATGTCCCATTCTAAACAAGGTCAAAAAACTTTCATGAATTATCTCCCAGAGAATTCTACCAAAGAAATTTATTATAATGTCTTTTAATTGGTAAGTATTAAATTATTAGCAAAAAATATTTTAAAAATTTTAAATAAGACTTTAACTGATATTGTGTTTAAATGAAGGTACCAAATGATTACTTTAAATCTTTAATTATATAAAAAGTAATATCCATACTGCTGATTACATGTTCAAAAATCAATATCTTTTCTTATGAATAACTTAAATTATCTGAATGATGCTAGAATGATTTTATGACTGAAGAAAGTTCCATATAATAAACAGAAAATCTAGTTTATATCAAAATGTTTATGTACAGAGGCATTTTAACTGATAACTTTAGGAACTTTTCAAAAACATGATCTAAAAGAAAAATAATTTTGAGTGAAACTCAAAAGTAGAACTTTCTGTCATGTTGTTAAATTATTATTCTAAAAACTAAACTAAAACAGTTAAAAGATTCTAGAATGGCATAGGAAAAACAGTTTGAAATGGAAAATAAATAAGTTATCTGGCTTAAAATAACAGGGCACTCTTTTAAGTCTATTTCTTTTTAAAGTCATTTTGTACTGTTAACATGAAATGAAGTGTAAAAGATATCTAGATGTAGAGATAAAATTAGGTTCATAATTACATTCAGTAGCACCATCCACTTTGTAATACAGAAATAAAACAGTAGTGTTGCTTTGATGCTTGTTTTATGTTGAAACATACTTCAATAATTATTTTTATAATAAATTCAGGTAAAATAATATTAGTGTAAAATCATAATTTTACAATTAGTCTGTGTTAATAATGTAAATTTATCAATGAGTTCTAAAAGTAAAAGTAGAAAGGAATAGCACAATTTTTTCTCTTTTCAAAGCAGAAACGTTAAATCACACAAGCACATAACTTGTTCCGCTATACATTGTAAAGGTTATGTTTATATTACAAGTTGTGAATGAGATTAATGAGTTTTCTCAGCAGAGTAAACCTCCTCCATGGAAACAGAAGCTAAATTGCAATAAATCACAGGTTTATGCTCATGTATTTATGGGATGAGAAAGATTTAGATTTCCTTAGTAGAGAAACCATACCAAGTAAAAGAGGAAATTATGGCTTCTACAGCATAAAGGTAGATAAACTAGAGCAGGCTCAAAAATTGTGTATTCAGTATACTTTAATGATGTTGATAATATATTCAATGCAATAATCATGGCAGTTTTATACTCATACTTCATCAGAAGTGACAGAATACTAGTTCAATATGTTAGCTACCCTCACATGATTATGAATCAAGACCAATTAAAGTAGAGGTGTGTGTTCCTTAATTTCCCTTAAAAGTCAATGAAACTTTTCTTGTAAAGTGTGGTGAATTAATTTCACCCACCAACCAAAAAACATCTCCTATTTTAATCTAAGCAAATACTCAAATCTGCCATTGCTTTTCAATGATAAAGTTTCTCATTCCTGTTTTAGGGAAAAATTAAATAGAATGTTTAAGGAGGTCATATTTCATATTTATTTGTAAATATAAAGAGGTATTTAATCATATTTTCTGAATATGAAAAGGTCTTAAAAGATAATTTTTAAATTTATTTTTATTGTTGATTATCCATCACTTTGTGTCTTCACATTATTATAAAATCTTAAAGGAAGATTGGGTAGAGGCAGACACAGAAATACAATTATGGCAGTACTGACCTGGTAGCCAAAAATCCTAGTAAATATCATTATGAATAAATCGCTAGATGAGAGGCTTACTGTTGAAACAGTAAGGTGACCTTTCTACTCAATATCTTGAAAAGAAAAACAAACAATGCGATCTGATATATATTTTGCTTCTGTGAATATGACCCAAATGGATTCAAATACAATGAAATCTTAAGAAAAGAGAAAATTACGTTGTCTCAATATTAATCACAAGATTTTTTTAAAAAGGACTAATAAGGAGAAAAGCTTTGGACATTATAAGAAAATAATTTTGATCAATTCCTAATGTGGTACAATAAATTTAAACAAAATATCAGAAGGAAAAGGTTTGGAGTGTATATATTAACTACTTTCACATTAACTATCTTTCTCCTCTTATCTGGCCTCAGTAAGAAATTACATAAATCAAAGATGAACACAGATGTTATTTGCTTCTAAATGGACAAGATGATCTAATCAGATTATTTATCCTCTATTAATTCATCATACAAAAGACACATTTTAATAGAGAATTGAGAAACCATTCAAATTCAAAAATGAGGAAATGTTTTCTAACAGATTTTATTATGCATTGTAAGAACCTGCACATGAAGAATAAGTTTCATATTCCTGTAGCTTTATGTCTCTGAACTATAGGCAGCAAATGAAGTTAACAAAAGCCAAAAATACAAGTATTAGAAATTACTATCTTTAGAGCATCTAACAACTTATGAGCCTTGATATGTTTCATGTATTATATGAAATAATTTACTATTTTCTGAAATAAAATCTGTTTTTTTAATCACTAGAATTAAAAGACATGGTATATTTGTGATTTCAGCTTGCTATTTTTTCCCAGTATCAAATTGAAAAAAGCTACACTCTTTCAGATATGAAACCCATGTGCAAAATATAATTGTTATCAAAGAACTCACGACTTTATCAATTGATAAATTGGTAAGTACCCCATCTGTATTTGCAGATTTTGTATTCTTGGTGCTAGTTTGACCATTTGCTTATAATAATTAGCAAATGTAAAATATGTTTCTTTATTTTACTACAGAAACCACAAAATAATTTAAGTTGCTAACAGTTAAATTTCTTTATTTCAGAATATGGAAAACTATGAGTTCAGACTGGTATTTTTCAATTTCACTGTTTCAAATTTTCTGTGGATTTCATGAGAACCACATTACCACAGTAAATTAAAAAGCATAACATTCTTCAGCCTTAGCCAACCTTTGCTGCTGTATTGCTCTAAAAATATTGTCATATGGAATAGGAAATTCAAAAGAATTCTTTGAATATTAGCCATTTTCTGTCTTTAAAGTTATTTTTAAATTAGTTCATTTATTTTTATGTGTGTAAAGAACAAATAAATCTAGTTCTGTAAAGCTGTGCTAAGGAAGATGACCTCCCTTAAGAAAAAAGTTGCATCCAGTATATACAGAAGCATTCATCCATTCTATCGTTTACCCATAGCACAGAATTACAAAGCACAAAAGTTTAAGATGGCATGTGCTGTCTATAACGAGTTGGAGTAAGTAAAGATGTGCTCATAGTTCTAAGGTGCAGTTGATCAGGCAAACCATGACGCATACTAGCATAATTCAAACTTTAAAAATCTAAACTTGAGATATTTATTTTTTCAATCATATTCAAAAAGATTCACATTTTGCGACAACCAAAAACCTATACTTTTTACTTCACTTTTACTTACTGGTTGATCTATCTAAAATAAAAAATAATGAAACTAAAATTATCTTCTTCGGTTTGAGCACACACAGGGAAAGGAAAAAATATATCTCAACTCATTTTCTTTTTTCGCAGATCTTCTAATCATGGCATGATAAAATGTTATCCAAAACATATCAATAGTTATCATAAACAGAGAAAATACATTGGGAATTTAAACAGATAATATTAAACAGCACAAATTACATAAGTTAAAGGAAGACGACTTCTAAAAAAAAATCAACTATATTGACAGAAAAAAAAGAACATAATTTGTTCTTGCCCATATCTCAATAGTGACAGGAAAATTTAAATACACAATTATGCTTTAAAATCTTGCCAAGTAAAAAATAAGCAAAGATAGAATCTACAGTTATGTTTAACATCATAAGAAAGAGTAACAGATGGGCAATTCCTCTATATTGAAATCTATAATGCATTGATAACAGTGATCCTAACACATCAAAGTAAAGATATAAACCATACTCATGGACTAAAAGAGTCAATCTTGATAAATGTCAACTTCTTCAAATTGACCCATAGCTACACATCAATATCAAACTTAATTCTAATAAAGGTTGTATTTTTTGTACCAGTTAGCAGCAAATTGAGGGTAAATTCTGGAATTCATGTGGAATTTTAAAAACCAGTAGGCATACCTTGAAGAAGAAAATTATGTGATCTGAACTCTAAATAAGCATCTCATCTTAAAATAAATTAAACAAAACAGAGAAATTTAATGAAATTTTGTTATTCTTTAGTGGTAAGTAAGGAGTAATCCACAGCAGAAACATATTGGCCATTGTGGCCTTTCTCTAACGAATTTGAAAATTGAATAAGGACAGTTCTATGATCAAATAAGCACTAATTAATAACAAGTATAAAGAATGAAAAATATTATCCTTACCTGTTAGCCTATTAAAATATTAAAAGTAGATATATTTTGGGAAACGTCTTAACAGTCTATTAAAAGAACAGATGATAAACTGGTGAGAAGGTAATAAAACAAAATGAACAAATGAGAAACTAGCTTCAGAAGACACAATCATTATCAAGATTAAGGAAAAAAGGACCAAGTACTAGAAAATATGAATAGGGACAATAATTTACCATATGAAGAGTGACTATGTTTAAAGAAAAGAATAGTTATTCATGAATTTTATTTATAGATTGCTATCTCCTAACAGAATAAAATGTAAAGAATCTCACAGATCTAATATTCAAATGACCATGTAAATTTCATATGTACGATCTTTTAGTTCTAAGTTTGCTACTTAAAATTTCTGAACAGATTTTATTTTTTTTCACATAAATACTTTTCATTTATACAAATGGAAAGACTCCAATCATGGCATTGTAATGAAATTATTAGATTTATAAAGTACAATTAATTTGAAATCTTTGAAGGATTATATATTCTTTTAATTTTTGTCTTTTAATTTTTTTCTATTTTTTGAAACATATTTATTAGAGAGAGAGAGAGAAATAGAGCCAGAAGAGGTACATGACATACCTCATGTGAAGTGGTAGTGGATAATTCAGAAAGTTGTTATTTCTGGGTATTGAACTCAGACCACCATACTTGAATGGAAAGACATTACATGTAATGTAAGTGGTGGCAGCTTTGTATTGGAAACTTAAGATCTCTTGTTTTTAAGACCAGCATTATCCACTGAGTTTGTGCTATAACCTCCACAAACATACTGTTGCAATCAGTTATTCTATAGCACTGTGTGAGAAGAAATCATGTTCCTATACAAATATGAAAATCAAACCAGCTCTCTGTGTTTATAAATACAAATAATACTGATCACTAGGTTCAATATTAAGGGCTGAAAACACTTGCAAATCAATTACTAAACTATATTTTCATTTTAAGTTTGAACATGGTATGTGACCTTTACACACAGCATATAATCGTTGAAATATTTGATCTTCGTATTTTCCTGACTTTTAATGGTACTGTCTACTTCAAATAGCTTCAAATGCTTTCATCTTTATTCTATTAGTACACAGAATTCTTAAAGAGCAAGGATCTTTTCAGATGTTTATGTGTAACAGAGATGCTGCGCGGTATACAGATCATTTTTACTGTAATGAGTTCCTACACATGCTTTAAATGACAAGATGCTGACAGGATCATGTAGTCTTTTCATTTAGTGTACCTTAGCATGCTGCTATGCTTTAGTTCTACACATATCACAATGCCTCTTTTTGACGCAATTTATTTTCTAAATTTGAAGCTTGATAAAATGTTACTATCAAGCATACTTTCTATTTTGTCTATTGAATATTTATAGCTTAAAGGTTTAGTGAAAATGACCAGCATCTACATGTACCACGGTCATTTAATACAACCAATTCATGATTTTGATCCTCAGTACATTTGAACTTGCTCATATCAGTATACATATAAAATGAAATCTATAAATGTTGAAGATTCCAGTAGATTAAGAAAGTCATACAAAAGGGATGATTCATATATATGTATGCTATGGAAAGAATTTCCAATGCATTACATGCATATGGACAATAGGAGCACATTGGTAAAGTAGATGAAATGTTTCCTATGCTTGTGATGAAGAACAACCCTTCTGACTTCCTAGTCTTATTGTCATGGTTTGAAATGTGTCCCCCACAGTCTCATGTGTTTGGCAAAGTCAGGTCACCTTGAGAGGTGGAGCCTTGCTGGAGGAAGGCAGTCACAAGGGGTGGGCCTTGAGGTGGATGGGTCCCACTCTACCTCCAGGAGAAGTCAGCCTTTACTGCAAACAGTCTGCAGCTCTCAGCTTCCAAGATGTCTGCAGTGACTTAACCTCTCCTCCAGCCAGCCTCTGCTTTGAGAGACTGTCCCTTCCCTCTGGAACCGTAAGCTGAATAAACCTCCCTTTCTCCCTTAAGTTGATCAACTTTTAGTGTTCTCTCACAGCAACAGTTAAGAGTAACTGTGATATTTACAAATGTTTATATACACTAAGTAATAATGACTTGTTGATAGAATGGACATTAGTATGCATTGAATAATTTCATTTTTAATAAGAGCAAGATTTTATACTTTGAAGATTCTTTTTATTGCATTTTGCCTATGTAAGCTCAATAAGTAACCCTCTTCTTCTCCCTCCCCTTTTTTCTTGCCCCTTTGTCCCCCATAATACTCTCTCCACTTTCTCACCCCTTCCTTCTCATCCCCTTTCCTTCCCTCCTCCTCTCTTGATGCTTCCTGCTTTCTCCCTCCCATCCTCCAGAGCATGCGTTTATGTGAGCGCTAAATTTCCCTCTGAGTCCCCTACATTTGTGAGGGTTCAGGACTGTTGCAATCAATGGCATTGTTTCGGCTCCTTCTTGGGCTGTCTGCTAGTATGGGAACACTGTTATGACTGTCACACCTTGCCTCTAAGGATCCTACTGTCTGAAAGCTCCCCTGTGATCCATGCTAGACTTTGGGGGGTTGTTAACTTGTCAGTCATTGTGCAAGTCAAGGGAGGTTTAATCACATTATGATTATATCCTGGCTCCTGCAGCCCTGACTTGTATGGAGTATATTGCAAATCTTTCGTCCTCCCTATCCTTAGGCTCTTACAACCTTGCTACCCCTTCTTTCACAAGGTTCCTTGACCTTAAGGATAGGGAGAGATTTGGCTGTTTTTGCTCCAGATGAAACTGTAGGATATTTGGTGTTCTGATTTATGGTTTGTTGTTTTCAGTTTTGCTGTTCCCTTGGCTGCATCCTTATTGGTCAGCTCCTAAACAAAGAGAGAAGATTTTTTTAACCAAAGTTCTTAATATGAGAAGAGACTGAAAGAGTCCAGAGTAGGACACAGAGTGAGAAGGGGTCAGTCTCCCATTTGCCGGTTAGTTACCATCTAACTGTTAGTCCCTATACCCTCCCTGACAGGGGAGATCAAACCTGTTCAGTCCCAAGTGAACAGGAAGGGGCATGAAAGTGAGTTGTATCCAATCCTTTTGTCCCCTTACTATCAGGTCATTTTTCCCATCTATCTTATTTTTAATACTTTGCAGTTATAGTGGATATTACAGAGATTAATTTTTGAATATAGCATTAAGTGGGTTTGTAATTAGGATCCAGCTATTAGGAGTACAAATAGTAACTATCTTTCTGTTTCTGGGAAGAAAGAAAAGAAAAAAAGAAAGAAAGAAAGAGAGAGAGAAAGAGAGAGAGAGAAGGAGGGAAGGAGAAAGGAAGGAAGGAAGGAAGGAAGGAAGGAAGGAAGGAAGGAAGGAAGGAAGGAAGGAAGGAAGGAAGGAAGGAAGGAAGGAAGGAAAGAAGGAAGGAAGCAAGGAAGGAAGGAAGCAAGGAAGCAAGGAAGGAAGCAAGGAAGCAAGGAAGGAAGCAAGGAAACAAAGAAGGAAAGTGTGGCAGTTCACCTGCATAGTTGCTGATAAATGGCCAAAAAATGACTTAAGGGAACCATGGGTTTATTTTCTCATTTCATTACTAGTTACAGTTCTTAGTCCAGCTTGACAGGAGAGCACGTGCCAAAACCAGGGCAAAGGGAACTGGCCACACCATCACTGAGAGAGATGAGAGACAATCCTTAATTGCCAGACCTGCATATCTGGCCAAGTATACAGAAGGATGCCAACTTTTTCAATCAGTTCACCCATTAATTCTCTACAAATGTACCCAGAGCTCAAACCCTCACCTGTCAAGTTGACACCTTTGCCTAACTATGAAAATAAGTAAGTTTTTCCTGAACACAATTTTAGAAAGACTTCATGTGTCTCCAAATAGATCAAATTGCCATTCAGTGAAGCCATTTTACAATTCTGTTTTTCTATTTCCCCTTGTCTGGGCTGTCAGGAAAATATTTATCAGATCCAAATAAAATCTTCCTTTCTTCCATCTTCCAGTGGATTTTCCTATACTTAGAAATAAATCTGACCTCCCTTCTGGTTCTCTCCAGGCTGTATTATGAACTGGACCCTCATTGTCCAGTTGCAATCATGAAGTTAGTTCCCACTTTATCTTTTTCTCTCAACGCACTTCCTTTTCTTGTTTCATATTGATGACATGCTCTGTATTTATCAGTGGCTATCTATCTATATTGACTTTAGATGTCAGTTTCTCTAGCAACGTTTAGAACAGTGTAACTAGCATTGGTGTGCTGACCTCGCACACACCCATGTAGTCAAGCTTCTTCACAGACTGGCCTGGCACTTACAAGCCAAGACATCCATGCTGAATGTGAGTGTGCTAATGTTCTTCGTGCTCAGAGGAAGCCTTAAGGGGCAGAAGTCTACATTTCCGTCATGGACCTCTTTGCCAGAGGGTTTTTGGTTTCTCAAAGGTGAACAGTGATGGATTTCCCTTTTATTTTTTTCTCACCACAAATAGCTTTTTTATTATTTTATTTTTCTAGTTTTCCAAGCATATTGAGTACTTATCCCTGCTTCCCTCCATCCTCCCTCCCACGCATTCCCCTTCCTTCACTTCCTCAATCCATATCACTCCCTCCTGCCCTCCTGCCTGTCTTCTTCTGTGTACCCCGGGGTTCCCTCTGGTTTGTCTGGAATTTTTCAAATTTTTCTACTTTTACAAGCATAATGAGTACTTATCCTTCCTGCCCTTCCATCTCTCCATAAATCACACCATCCTTCCTGTCTCTTTCTATGGATCCCAGGATTGCCTCTGGCTTGTCTACTCTTGTGGGGGTTCAGGCCCCATGCCTTAGCAAGTTGCCTCTCTTTTTTGTGTGGCTTTAGATGCCTTTCAATACTGTCTACTTTGTTTGAAGTCTCTGCCTCCAATTTGACTTTAGGAGAATGAATAGCATCCTTCACTTGAGTGCCATGTGTTAGAAAAAGCTTGTCTTTGCAAAGAACTGTGTTTTAAGCTGTTTAGATAAGCAAATTTCAGTGTGGTTTCAGGTTCCAACAGTGCCATTTTTGATTTTGTGAAAGACCTTGCTTTGGATATTCACATACATGACTAGTTTAGTCCATTCTCTGTTCCTATATAAAGTAAATTGCTTCTGTTACTCAATTTCTGATTGTTCAGCTTGTCAACTAGTTTGTCAATTTCACATAATTCATAAGTATGCAATAATGTCTGTGGTACTTTTTTAACTTAGTAAAGACTGTCTATCCTAATCTAATACTGTGACTATTCCTAAGGCACAGATGTTTGACCCTTCCTTTAGGTTTAAGTATTATAAGTCCGTTGATCACAGTGTCTGACTCATAAAAGTCATTTAGTAAGTAAAGACTTTAACAATTGTATGAATGTAAAATTAATACAATAAAGATGGAGTATAAGCTCTTTGATTTCCTAACTACTATAAACAACATGAATTAAATTATTAGAATGAGTAATTTTCAATCCTAAGGGCACTACCTTAGAGTTCAATGAATATGATGACTGAGGATGACTGTGTGGTTGTGATAGGACTCAGATCATTCAAAGAATGAAAGATTATAAAACTTGTCTCTTAAAGTTCTTTGTTGGAGTTATTGGATAGAAGTGTTTCTGAATTTTTAATGAACTATAATACAAGTGCATTTTTAAAGCATTGATTTATAGGAATCTTTGCAATAGCCATAACCAGAAGAAAATCTATTATTGTTTTCCTTTCAACTAAAATTTAAAACTTTGAGACAATATTATATTCAACATTACAATCCTTCCAAATCCCTGTAGTGAAACTGTACTACAGTAATTCTCAAGTGCGAAAATGTGAGCTTTAAAAATATAGTCACTCTACATCCAATACCCATCAGGATGGAGATAGGGGCAGTGCATGAGCAGCAAAACTGAAAAAAAAATCAACAAACCACAATTGAGAACATCAGAGACTCTATATCAATCACCTGGGACCAGGCCAGCCTAATCTCTCCCCATCCTAAAGCTCAGGAAAATTTGCGGAAGAGGGGGTGGTAAGATGGTAAGAGCCTAAAGATGCGGAGGAGCAATGATATGCAAGACACTCCACACACGTTAGGGGTGAAGTAATCATAATAGGACTTTGCATTACCTGCACAATGACCGACATATCATTGACTACCCCCCCAAAGTCTAGCATGGATCACAGGCACTAGGATTCTTAGAGGCAAGGGATTAACAGCCACAATAGTGTACCTATACTAAAGGGGAACATAAGATAGAGCTTTAGGCAATTCTACCCAGTCCTTACACCTCATCAGAGAAGAGGACCCAGAGGGAAGTTTGACATGCACACTAAAGGATGCTCCAGGGATGAGGAGGGCATTGGGAGAAAGGAAGAGGGGGGAAATGAAGGGGAAAAGGAAGGAGGGAGCAAGGGGATTCAGGGAGAGGTGGAGGGAGGAAGGAGACCAGGGTACCTATTAAGTTTGTATGAGTGGAAAAATAACTAAAATAAATAAATAAATAAATAAAGTCACTCTAGAGATGGCAAAAGATAGATACTTGATTGTTAAATTATACAAATGAAAATAGATGATAGTTAATAGATATAAATAGATAGATTATAGGCAAGTAGATATCACAGTTTTAATGCAATTTCTTCCTTCTAAAAATGTGAACTAGGTCTGGAGAGATTGCTCAGGGGTTAAGACTCTTTCTCCTAAGCAGAAGGTCCTGAGTTCTGATCCCAGGTCCCACATAAAAATGCCAGACAGAAATAACGACAAACTGCCTTTCTGGCTCTGGTAAGCAGAGCCTGGAAATCCTAGAGTAAAGTAAGAAAGAGGTAGAAACAATCCAAGATTATCCTGAAATCATCCTTGATCCTCCAGAGGAACAAACATTGTCCTCTGATACACACACACACACACACACACACACACACACACACACACACATGCCCCAAATATTTTTTAAAAACTGTGAACTAAGTATGGCAATATATGCTGTCATGTCATATGAAAATATTTGTCTTAATCTAAGATGCTTCTTTCACTGATAGAAAATGATCTGAACAGGTTCTTGCTGGTAGGGTCACTTCTGCTTTCATAGTCAGATAAATTGCATTTGATGATTCAACTTTCATCCTCACAGTGGGATGTTTTAAGGTCTTCAGGATAAAGATAATCTTTGAGAAGTATTGTTTCCTTTTGTTCTCACACTAATCTTATGAAGTAACATTATATTTATTTCTTGGGAGAGAAAGTTTTGTAGTTTAACTGTTGATATCTGATTCCCTGACATGTTACATGGCATAGTCTGCATGACAGAAAAGGTCTTAATCAAGATAATTCCAGCAGTTAAATTTCATGGTAGTTATTGACAAGAAACACATTGAATCAAGACAGTTATTTCTCTAAAACTATCTTTAAATCTAATGTAGATAGTTTGGTTCTCTAATATAACAATTACCATTTCACTATGATTTAAACAATACAGGAGCACCATTCATGTATGGCTTTTTAGTTCTAAGCAATATTCTTAGTTGTATGCAATGCAATATTACGTTAAAACAACTTCCATAATCAAACATCATTAAAATTTTAGACACCTGTATCTCCATACAAACATATACTAGACTACATAATAGAATATGTGTTTCACACATATTTATGTCAAGGAAGAAGACATTTCAGGATCATCTCTAGTGATCTCAGGATGACTGCTATTTCAAATCACTGGAAAACACTGCAATGGGTCATAATCACTTATGAGGAAATTTATCGAGGAAAAGCCCATTGTATAGCATTTTAACGATAGCAAAAATCACTATGATCTCGAAAAGAATCAAACAGAAAATACACCCTCTTGTTATCATTTATGGAAAAGGTGATATGATGTCCCTAACTACAAAAATGGATTTATGAAGAACACATAATTCCAAAAAACAGGATCATTTATTTTTGATGAAATTATAACTCATTGATAGATTATTGTTTTTATTTTTTGAAGATTTCATATATGAGTGTAATAAATTCATACTTTATCCTCTATGAACTCCTCATTACCCCCATCCCTCCCCATTTTTTCTCTTTTCTAACAAGTCTCCCATTTCCCCATCCCTCTGCTTATGAGACCTCTTGGGTTGGATCTAGGATACCTGTGCCTGGTCATGTCAGGTCCACTAGTGAGGTGATCATTAAGTTAATAATCTCCCCATGACTTGAGTCAATCTTACATGACTGGTGCCTCAGCATGACACCATATCTCTTAAGATCCTCACGTCACTGTGCTGTGAACCTGATAGGTTATCTTTTGTGGAGGTCTAGTAGAGATAGGGATCATTATATGGGTGATCTGATACTAATAGAAGCTTCTGTTTGGGGGTTGTCTCCATCCTCATGCTCTTACATTCCTACTGTCTATTTTCCTCAAGATATTCTGAGCCATGGAATATAGGGTGAATTTAACCAGATGCTAAAATTGAACCTTCAGAATTATATAATAAAAAGCATGGGGCTGGAGAGGTGGCTCAGGGGTTACGCCTCTGCCTTGCAGGCGGAGAGTCTGAGTTCGGATCCTAGACCCCACGTGTAGAAGCTGGGCGGAAGCGGGGGCGGCCTGCGTTTCTGGTCCTGGTGGATGGAGCCTGTGAATCCCAGGGCAGAGTAAACAGGAGATGGAGGCGGTCCATGGTGGTTCCTGAATTCGCCCATGGTTCTACACACATACACATACATACACACACACACACACACACACACACACACACACACACGCACAATTGAATACATAATAAATAATAAAAAATTTAAAAAAGAATTATATAATTAAAATCAAGTCTCTATAATAGCTGTAATCTAGAAAGAAAGATAGGGAATGGGAGGATAGTAATGAACCCTAAAAGGAGGGAAGTCAATAGAAAACAGGATGCAAGAGAATGCTTAAACACACACTCAAGCAGCCAGTTGTTGCTCAAAGGGCCCAACGGATCACTTCACTGTAGAAAACACAAATCAGTAACTTTTAATCAGATACCCAAGAGAGAAGAGACTATGAATCCTAGTTGGGAACAAAATTCTCAGTATTTTTAAATACTTGATAGCAAGCCGCCATCTAAACACTTATCTTTAAACCCTTAGTTTAAAGAAGCGTTCAGCACTCAGCCAAGAAATATCTTTCTGCAATGGAGAAGATGCAATGCAGAGTTTTATTACAAAAAGTTGGCAAAGCCAATCCTGTTTACTCATATTCCTGGCCATTTTCACAGAATTCAGTTAAAAAGGAAATGAGAATAAAGAAGAAATCTGGGAGACAAATCTGGGAGACAGCACTTTTATTCTACTTTATATAACATTACTGTAATAATTATTTTATACTGATTTAAGTATTTTAATGCAAAGTGGTAATTATAGGCTTATGTATAAGACTCGTTTAACAAAAAAAATCCATATACTAATTGACACGTCCTGTGTCAATTTTGTGATCCTTCTTTTGCTGTTATATCTCTTGAAGACTTGAGAAAGATGGTTCCATGATTAAGATTCACCTTGTAAGCAGAAAGATCCAAGTTCAGATTCCACATAAAAGTGCCAAACAGAAATGGCAATGGCAGTGGTCTGCACTTTTGACTGTAGAAAACAAAGATTTTCCAGAATGAAGCAAAAAGGGGATAGAAGCAGTCCAAGATGATTTTCAAAGTTACCCTTGGTCCTCTACATCCACACACAAATGTCCTCTGATACACACACACACACACACACACACACACATACACACACGTATATGCACGCACAGAAGCACACACAATACAATAAAAATAAAATGTTTCTGTATGCCTGTTTTTTGCATAGTTTTCTCTTGTGATTTCAGTGGACACTATTCCAGTAATGTATTGATTACTAATATTTGCCAATCGTTATGGAAATTTCATCCCACTGCTATCAGTCAGGACCTTAAAAATAGAGGAAATTAAAATCAATCAGAAAGAGAACTTTGTGATGCACATATTTTAATTTTCATAATGTTTGCATAGAAAGATGATCTTTAATACATACTTCTAATTGTAAGTCATTTTAGTTATCTTCCAATTTCCAACACAAAAATCACTATTTTTAACATTCATTCTTTATATTTGTGCATTGAGAATACAAAAATACAATGATTGAGATTATAAAAATAATTATAATGCCATTAATATTCTTGTAGGAACATTAAAAATGGTGTTATGGTCCCAGTTTATGCAAATCAGAATAAATAATAAATTGAGACTTGTTACTGAGGTAAATGTCTTAGAACAGAATATGAGAGCAATAATATTTCCTTGACTGTAATATTTTATGTTGGATTTTTCCATGATTTCTAAGCTGACTTTAACTCAAGTTCTCTGTTCTGTAGTACTCTGAGTACCATGATTGAATCTTGTTATCTTGCTTCTGGCTTCTACATTGCTTTTGAGTTCTACTTGACTGATAATCATGAAGTAAGAAAAGTTTTTCCTGACCATAACATAGCTTATGCACAAGTCAAGGACCAAGAAAATATGTATACATTGTGGCAAATAATTTCAGTGTGCTCACTACATGGAAGGCATTTCAATAGACGACTACTGAAACAAATAGAATAGAACCTGCTGACAAAACAGTGAAAGAACAGAATGATCAAGTGAGGAACATGACATTTTTTAATACTAAACAATCAAGAAGAGAATTATACCATATAAAGAGCAATATTCTGAACTTTCTCCAAATTATCTTCATTCTTTTGCAAATATGAAATTACTTAAGTTAGAATTTCTTTCCTTTTTTTTTTGCAAAAGTAGCAAGAAATGTTTTATTCAGGGTGAAGAAGTAGAAAAGTCACTGGTAGGGAGCAGTGGGCCTCAGGAGTGAGAACATTCTAGGGTTATGCATTTATTAAACCTATACCTGCATTTGCCGTGTATCTTATTAGTTTTAAGCATATAGCGTTTCCTGAATTTCTTTTATATGGGAGAAAACTCAATACTGCCTTTATTTTTTTTGAAAGTCTTCAAAGCTTATTTTGGTAGATTTGCATTTTATAGGCAATGGTTCAAAGTAAATTCTTTCCAGAGATGATTCTTCAAAGAACATAGCAAAGATTTATATTTTCATTAATTTAAAAGATGCATAGTGATCACCTGGGAATAAGTGTTCTCCCGAAGGTCAGAGAAACAAAGCATCCTGGGAATGTCATGTGAGGCAAGGGCTACTGCCTCCCTTGGGGCCTGTGGTCCCTCACTACTTCCATGTATGTGCCTCCGTGTGTGCCTCTGTGTGTGTGTGTGTGTGTCTGTCTGTCTGTCTTGGTTTCAGACAGGTCAGGTCACATCAACATGCAGCAGCAAGAACCACAGACACATGCCCTACATTTCCATCACCAGCTGCCAAAACACCACAAAACATAATTTTTTATAAAATATAAAATGTGTCTTAATGCTAACCTGTAATAGTTCAATATATTGATTTATTGTATAATATTTAAGTTAGGATTCAATGACACTCTCAATAACATTTATCAAATAAGTTAAATGGAATAAATTCAATGTTCCTTGGAGCATTCAGAAAAATATAGCCCATCATTGTCTGTAGTTACAGACAATAGAACTCAAGGACTGCGTTCTTTCATGTAACTGTAACTTACAACCCACCGGTCATTTGTGTCTTACATAAGAACACTTCACAATATGGAACAGACAGCTTTTTAGCAAATTTTCCACTCTTCTCTCTTCCACATATTACACTCCAGCCTTAGGAATGCCCATCCTCTTATTTACTCTTCAACTCAGTGTAATTATCACTTTCTTCATTGCAATCTTCTCTGGAGCCTTTAGGGGAGTCCTATACTCTCCTCTCTCTGCCCCCATGAAAGTGATAATTGTATGTCACGAGGCCTTTGTGAAGAGTGGTGTAGTATTGAGACAGAGGCTGGATTAAAGAACTTTCAAAGTCATTTCCAATGTTTTTTGTAAATTTTATGCAGATGCTATATTTGCATATTCATTATCTATATCTACAAGTACAGTAATGTTGAAGTTTTTATGTTTAGCATATTTGAATTAAGTAAATGTATGCCTCACTTAACCCAATAGCTACAGTTTTATTTTAACTTAAAACTTATGCCTTTCAAAATATTGTCAGTATTTTTATTGTATAAACAGATAGATTGGTGTTATTCTATTATATTAGACAAATGCATTATTTATTATATGTATTGAGGTAGATATAGTTTAATGTATCAGTTTTATATGATTGTTATAGAAGATTCCACAAAGTTGCTCAAGCAACAGAAATTTTTTCATA
Organism: Typhlomys cinereus; assembly: GCA_023101885.1. NCBI lineage: Eukaryota > Metazoa > Chordata > Mammalia > Rodentia > Platacanthomyidae > Typhlomys > Typhlomys cinereus. The sequence continues at coordinate 9,022,900 of JALPQD010000019.1, forward strand.
CTGTTCTAGAAAAGAAGTAAAAAAATAAGTATTAGAAGAATTGATTGCTTTAGACAGCTATAAGCGAGAGTATTTTCCTTGCTTTTGAAGTGGTAATATTTGATTTCTGGAAACATCGAGTACCTGTATTATCCTCACATGACATTTTCTTGGACATACATGTAAATACAAATTTTCAAATTTTGCAAGGATGTCAGTCATGCTTTATTTGGGAATCAGCACAATTGCAATAACATTATCTCCACATTTATAATGCAAAACAATACATTTAAGAGTAATACCATTCAAGTCATATCATCTAGACATTAGTACATATGCTATTAAAATTATACTAGATAGTATATGTTTACTTTGGCATCATAACATGATATTGATATACATATAAAACTAAGTTCCATACAACTAAATCATTGTGTCACTCTACACAAAAAATAAATTATTACATTTTATGTTGCAACTATAAAAAACTTGATAAATAAGCAATCAATAAAAACTAATCTCATTGTCTCATCAAACTATTCTAGACAAATCCCTCAGGCTTGCTTTGTTACAGGAGTTCCAATATTTTTCCTCTCACTTCATTACAAAAATAAGCCATTAAAGAGAAAAGCTACAAATACTAATCTTACGATGATAATCTGAATCACATGTCATTCTATAGTAATTAATCTTGTTCTTCAGAGGTTAAACTTTTCTGCTTGGGTTTTTTTTTCTTTGTTTTATGAGCATGATGTAAATAGTAGTTAAGAGAGTTGCAAAGTAGTTAAGAGAGTTGTTCAGCAGTTGTTACTATTTTGACATCTGCCATTAATTTCAAGACAGAGCTTACTGAGTTAAATCTAGTAGTGACAAACTTCTCAAAAATTAAAAAAATATGGAACTTTTTTCTCATAGTATATTTCGTGTAGGAATTTGTGAGTAATATGTTCATAACTATTACTGGTATAAATATGGAACACTTTCCATAATTATTTCATTTAATATATCTTCACTAAGTTGTTGAGCTAGAAAATGAAATTATTTTACTATTAAGACCCATTAATTCATTGTGGACTGAGGGGATGGTTCAATAATTAAGAACTTGTCACACAAGTACTGTAGGTCAGATCCACAGATATTATGCAAAATCACCAGGAGGATGTGAGTGTCTGTGATTCCGACCTCAGAATGCAGATTGGGAACTTGAAGAGCAAGATGGATTCCCAGATTAACCATACCTTCAAGTTCTGGGTTTGATCAGAGACCTTGTCTCAAAAAGAATGATGTAAGATAGTGAGTGAAGATGATTTTGGATGTTAACATCCAGCCACCATTTATAGGCATATGCATACATATACATAGACACATATGAACACACAAACACATGAAAGTTTAAAAATAGAAACAAACACTCACTGTAATAAACTTTATATATAAAATATTAAATTATGCTAAATAAAAGTTGCTTAAATGAAAATATTTTTATTTGATATTTTATTTTTGCATTTTTGTACATGTGTGTATGTGTGTGTATATTAGAGATCACCGTGTAAGTCTCTGGAGGCTCAAGGATATATTATGCTGAAGTCTCCCATGCTTTGTCTCTCAGGGCCTAAGGTGCAGGCTGTTGCCATTTCTACCTTGTGTTTTTTAGTATGAGATTCAGTATCAGAATTAAGACCTTCTTACTTGAGAAACAAAGACTTAATCCTTGAGCCATCTCTTCAGCCTCTAAATGAAAATTTAGAAAGATTGTCCATTAAAACTACAGTAAAATGGTTCAAAACAATTAGCATGTCTTAAGGAATGCATACCAGAAAGGGAGGGCATAGAGTCTGGCAAAGAGAAGGTAACCATCCTGCAAATGGTCTCCTACTCTTATTCCATCTACCTTTGAATCTACTCTTATAATAAGACTCTATTTAAACAGCTTTTTATCTCTGGCGAGGGGGTGACATCCAATACCCATCAGGATAGAGCCAAGGGTGGTGCAGGAGCAACAAAACTGGAAAAAAATATCAGCAAACCATAATTCGGAAAATCAGAGACTGTACATCAACCACCTGGAACCAGGCCAGTCTAATCTCTTCCCATCCTAAAGCTCAGGGAAATTTGTGGAAGAAGGGGCAGTAAGATTGTAAGAGGCTAAAGATCGGGAGGACCAATGATATGCATGATACTCCACACAAATTAGGGCCAAAGCAATCATAATAGGATTTTGCATAACCTGTGCAATGACCAACATATCATTGAACCCCCAAAGTCTAGTATGGATTACAGGCACTAGGATCCTTAGAGGCAAAGGATTAACAGTCACAATAGTGTTCCTATACTAAAGGGGAACACACACACACAAAAGAGCTCTAGGCAATACCTAGAGGAGGACCCAGAGGGAAGTTTGACATGCACACTAAAGGATGCTCCAGGTATGGGAGGCAGGGGGCTCTGGGAGAAAGGGAGGGAGGGGGGAAAGGAAAGGGAAAAAATGGGGAGGAAGCAAGGGGATCCAGGGTGGTGTGGAGGGAGGGAAGGAAGGTAATTGGGTACTTATCAACTTTGTATGAGTGGAAGAAATAAAAAATAAAAAATTAGTTGTTTAATTTAACAAATGAATCATTGAATAAAGCCCTGTGAAAATAATTAAGAAACCCATTACATGTATCAATAGCTAGTTCTGATAAGTAAATATTTCTAATTTTAAAAATAGTTGACTAAATAATCTATCAAGCTCTCACTAATATTTATTATCAAAAGTTAATGAATCAAATGAATAATCAAGAAATTGTCATAATAAATGATGTTCTGTCTAGAAAGAACCAAGATTATGATGTGATAATGTGAGGTACTAGAACAATTTACAGAAATTCAAGAGTACAAAAAAGTGACACAAAAAATTAGACATTCACATTTTTATAGAAAGAATGTGACTGGAAGTAAAAAAAAATTACAATTACTACTGATTAAGCTTACTGATATAGCTAGCTGTGCTGTCATCTGAATACTTGAATCCTGTCAAAATTGGTACCTTAAAGTTTGCCACCAATGTAAATAGTATTAGGACATGGGCTTCTGTGAGGCTCTCAGACAACAGAAGACATAGCCTTCGTTAATGTAGTGAATGTTGTTTTAGAAAGAAGTCCAAATTAACTACTTCCAGTCTTCCACTGCACAAACAAAAGAAACTCCCTTTATGCGCAGAAAGTGATTTTGTACTGTTCAGATTCTGGCACTATAAGAAATGCTTTTCTTTCTTTTTCTTCCTTCCTTCCTTCCTTCCTTCCTTCCTTCCTTCCTTCCTTCCTTCCTTCCTTCCTTCCTTCCTTCCTTCCTTCCTTCATTCCTTTCTTTCTTCCTTTCTTTCTTCCTTTCTTTCTTCCTTTCTTTCTTTCTTTCTTTCTTTCTTTCTTTCTTTCTTTCTTTCTTTCTTTCTTTCTTTCTTTCTTTCTTTCTTTCTTTCTTTCTTCTTTCCTCTCTCTTCTTCTCTTTATTTCTCTTTGTTTCTCTCTTTCTCTCTCCCTCTCTTTCTCTCTCCCTCCCTCCCTCCCTCCCTCCCTCCTTTCCTTTCTCCCTCCCTTCCTTCCTTCCTTCCTTCCTTCCTTCCTTCCTTCCTTCTTTCCTTCCTTCCTTCCTTCCTTCCTTCTTTCCTTCCTTCCTTCCTTTCGTCCTTCCTTCCTTCCATTTTTCTTTCTCTTTATGCATGTGCGTTTGTGTGTGTTTGTGTGTGTGTGTGCAAGAGGATAAGTGAGAATGTGTATCTGTGGAGGCACAAAGGTGAAATTAGGAATCATCCTGGATTACTGTACCTTCTTGTCAACTGTTTCTGTAGAGCTTCTCAGTCTGTGACTTGCCAGGGCTACAATATCCATGTGCACAAACATGCATGATTAATGCATTCCAGAATTTACTCCTCCCCTCCAAAATAACAAAAATGTTACTTTTTTCATTTAGTTCTGTGTATATCTGTGTGTATTTTTGTGTTTGTTCTGTTTGTATATAATTTCCACAAGTGTTCATACTCAGGTGCAGATGAATTCATGTGCATGAGTATGTATGTATACATGCTGGTGGAGAACAGAAGCAGTACCAACATCTTCTTTGATAATTCTCTCCTTTATTTATTGAGGCCCGGTATCTTGCTGAACCTGGAGATCAAAGATTTTGCTAAGCTGGCTAGCCAGCTCACCCAAGGTTTCCCCTGTCTACCACACTCACTGATTATTTTTGTGGGTTCTTGGGATGCAAACTATAATTCTCACATTTTCATAGAAAGTGTTTTGTGCAGTAACACATCTTTACAACATCTTACTTGATTTTTAAATATTATTTTTCAATACTTTTGAAAGTAGCTTAAGATTTAAATTATGTAAATAGTAATTTAAATAATTGCGAGGATGTGTTGTGGTGCGTTACTCTTTATAAATATGTTTAATTGTTAAAGTAAAATAAAAATGTTCACTTTCAAACTTTTCATAGGTTCATATATGGATATATTTCAATCCATAAACATTTCATTCACGAATCACTGGTAGTATCTTAGATTCAACTTACATATTAGATTTAGCTGAGCTTTCAGATGTTGGACCTGACCGTTTATCATTTTCAAATGTTCTGTGGAGGATTTTGTTAAGAACTGCAAAGCATACTTCTTAGTATCCATTTTTGCATGCCCATTTGACTTGATACATGCTTATTAGGAACTCACTCTCCTGTGAGGCTTCTTTGCTTGAGTCAGCCTTTTGAGTTGTGATATTTTCCATGAATTATAAAGCTCTTGTTCATGTCCTCATTCTCAAAGGTCATGTAACTTGTGTCTCTGTAAGATGCTTTCTGTTTTACTGTTTTGTTTTGTTATAAATTATGGCCACCTGCTAAAAAACTAAATGTCATTATGAATTTGGTTCTTCCAAGTTTTAATTTCTTTTCTTTTCTTTTCTTTTCTTTTTTTTTTTTTTACTAAATGTGATGTCCAGAGAAGTTTAATTTTTTTAATGGATGTTCATCCTGTATTTCATAGAGGTAGAGATTGTTGTAATTAAGGCCTTAAGTCTTGAGTAAAAATGTGCTCAGTATTTCATAATAGCAACAAATCACCTTTGTGTCTTCCAGTTTTTTCAAATTAGTTTTATATATAAGTACTATGTGATTATGAAATCTTTCTCTGAAGATGTATAAAGTTCCATTCCCTCATATGAACTTACGATTTTGTTAACTCTTCTTTTATCTTGTCATTCAGACTTTTCTCTGCTTAGTTCTGAATATGGTTATCTTGCAAATTTGGTGGGTTATTTGCAAGAGAACATGCCAGCATGATATTATTCAGTCACCTTGACTAGAATTCGTGAGCACTGAATCTGTAAATACAATGATACACTTTTCTGAAACAAGTTTGTCTGATTGGTCAATCAGTTTTGTTTATTTATTTGGTGAAAGTCATGATGTTGTTTGACATATAAACACAATCCTTAATGTTTCAATGCAAGTGACAAATCTGAGCCCTAAGGAAAATAAATTAGTTTAGCACATTTCACTCTGAAGTATATGCTCATCTGTTGGCTAGAAATTTTAAATCAATATAATACTATCTAGAACCTTCGTTCAATTTTTTATGTAAAATATGAGACCTGACATCACTCACATTTTACTTGTGACATATAAGTGGTTTAATAAAGAAATCAAACATTGAGTAGGTTCTCAGGATTCTTGTATCTTAGGTATTCAAGCTTCTTTTCACCATGTAAACCAGAGTGTAAGTTGCTATAACAATGGTAGAATGACAGTTTCAGATAATAATACTTTTGAGTTGAAGTAATGAAAGAAATAATTTTCCCAGAATACTTATATTTTCCTTTGTTTCAGTTGATCTAATTGATGCTAAGTCATAATTACTCCTTTGTTTTTCTGTCAAGCATTACAAAATCCTTAGTAATTCTATACTGCACACTATCTAAATATTTCTTGAAGCCCTATCTTTTAGAAATTTTACTACTATTCTTGTACATAATTTGCAAACTCTTTAAAGCTTCCATTATTGCATAAAAAACTAAGGTTTCTAATTTTTTAATTAGTTTGCCATACGAATGCTTTTGCTTCTACACATTTTCTATAAGAAATGTTTTTGATATTCATTTCTCCAAAAGAATGTATGATCTTGTGCAAATGACTTTAATTCCCTACTCCTCTGATGGCTATTACTATTTCTCCATTTTATACAATTGAATCTCTTGTAAAAATCTTATTTATTCTGTGACATTACACCCTAATTTGACGTTTAGTATATCTGCTTACCAGGAATGGAAAGCAACAACTTCGCTCAATAACAAAACACTAATCATTTTTAAAAGCACAGGAAACATTTCCCAAGCCAAATCTTAGCTTGAAAAGTTAAAATTTGGCAGGCATGCATTCATAGCTCTGATATTCTATCAAATCTTAATAGTTTTAATTGCCTAATTATCTGCTCCAATGCAATAATAATGCCTGTTAATGTTCTATTTTCTAGTACAGGAAAAGGTATTTCAGTCTGTGCTACAGAAGCCTCTAACCCTGCGTTGAGTAGTGAGCTAAATTTCTTTAGTATAATATTCCACTGATCTAAGGAAGCCATCTGTCAATTCCTTGTGTTCTCTCCATCTCCCTCTTTACCCAAATGTTACTTGTTTATGCAAGGAACACCTCTGTTTCTTTCCTTTATCTTTTTCTCATTGGCATCTCTGCTTTTTATATGCATTTTTATTCACCTCAATAAATTTTTGTGTGTGTGTTTTTTAAGGCAGGCAATGACTTGTTTCTAAATTTCTATGCATCTCGCATGCCTCTGAAAAGTTTCTGTCTACTTCTGATCTTGCCATTTGCACCTTTCTAATCTGCCAGGCTGTGTGTATACTGAATAGTTAGGAGACAATCAATGCTGCTTTTCAGGGTCTGAGAACAGCTGCCTTGGGCACACTCAGCAGAACAAGAGATCCGGAGGTCAACCAGGAGAGGATTTAAAGAGGACTCCTAGGCACAAAATTCCGAGTTAGGAAATTCTGTGATCCTTTTTCTGTTTTGTTTTGTTTTTATTGAACGGGTCAACCTAAGAGACATGATTTTTTTATCAAAAAACTATTTACACTTTGAACAATTTAATCTTTTTACCATATCTGCATTGCATGTTTCAGGGTTTTATGTTCAGAGCCAAAATATGCATTCATTCATTCTAGTTCTTTTTTTTTTATACAATATCCGAACTCTTAGTTTCACATTTAAGTAGTCACTTCAGCTTAGCAAATTCTCCCAGCTTTATTATTTTGTTTATGTATTACCTGCTTGTTCTGAAATTCTTGATCTTTCACCAATTTTTTTTACTTTTACTTTCACAATGAGATAGTAAGATTACATCAACTACACTTAGAACTTTAAATATTCTTCAGTGCTTATGCATAGATTATAATCATCTTTGGAAAATACTTAAAATAATTTTCTTTTCCTTAGGATACATAATGTTCAACTATGAAAACAAAAGAGAGACCAAAATCTTTGTGGTTTTAAATATTTTTAAAATAATTCTATCTTGCCATTTCAATAAATATTAATATTAAGTGAAGATTCTTGAGGAATAAAACTATTCCACAATGCATTAAAAATGCATCTCAAAAAGCGCTATATATACTACTTTTCTTGACTTAATTAGTAATTGAAGGGAAAAAGTTAAAGTTGTCTTCATGAGTTCAGGTAAATATGATCAGAAGAGTAAGATGTATCATGTAAACCCATAATCTATTTATAATTTTGATAAGCTTTACACACATGAAAAGTAATATTGAGATTATATATTTCTTCCAATAACACTTAAAAATAATTCACCTGAGGAAAATCTTTAATAAGAATGAATATTTGTATGTAAGCACTATGTTATATCTGATGTAAACTGTTTCTTATCTGCTCATCATTAAACAGGCAAATTCTAAGCAATTGAAAACATGTTCCATTTTACTTTTAAAAATACTGATGATAATTTTTGAATAGAAATCACAAGGGTAACTAATGCAGAATAGAAGATCAATAAAATAAGAACATGATTTAGAAATAAAATTGGACATTTGATGCAACTACATTTAGTGTAGTTTTAGATATCAGAACTTTGTTAGAAATATCTTGAAACAGAAGACTTAATAAAATAATGCAAACTATGGAAGAAAATATATTTCCAGTAATAGCATATATATTCTTTCTTTCTATATCATCTCTAAAAACCTGAATTAAAATATTTCCTTAACATGTTTGTCAATATCATTAGAAATCCCTAACTTGTGTAAATTATCTTAAACCAAGCTCATTTAAATCAGTGAGGATCAATCATAAAAATAATATTTTTCAAAATTAAGCATGTATGACTGTTCTAGAAATACATTTATGAAGGAAATAGAGGCTGTGTCTTCAAAGAGTAAATTCCAAAGAGTAGCCTGAATGAAACAGGTCAAATGACATCTGCAGGTGTGTTTTACTACATTTGTTTGCATGATGTTCTCTTGGATTCAGGAAAGTATTGCAACACTTAGGTTTATACCTAAGCCACAGTGGGAGCTGAAGGGTGGAGTGGTCGCTAAGCAACCTTACCAGAACATTAAGTACCAGATTTTCCTCATTTAAATTTGAGAGCTAGAGAAGAGAGAGATTTTTATGGGCAGAACTTTTCAGCTTGATTTGGCTAAACTAAGCAGACTGTAATTTGTATGCCTGAAATCTTGTCAGGTTGGCAAAGACCAAAAATAACAGAAATCATTTGAAGAAAATATGATTACTTCTGTGATTTTCCTTTAAGGATTAGGCTTGATTTTATTCTTAAATAAAAAGAATTTTCAGAGGATTTGGAAAGTCCTTATCTTATGCATTTTTTCAGTCATTTTCCATTTGATACTTTGAAAAGAATTCTACTAAGTCAATGTTCTAAAACAAAGGCAAAACCACTTAGCTATATCTATATAAAACGTTTTTGCTTAAAAAAATTTATTTATGAAGAATAAAATGTAATTTCTAGTAAGCTCCTGACATTATCTTAGGTTAAGGAAAGTAGGTGATTGGATATATCTTGGTTCTTAAAACCTGCAAAAACTAACTTTTCACTCTATAATATTGCTTTTAAAAATAGTTTTCATGTTTGAGCATACAATTTAAAGTATGTTTTTAGTTTTTGATTGTAAAGCAATAATTTTATTGAATTTACAATTTGCTAATTTTGCCTATGTAAAGAATTTCACCATTATCATTTTTGTATCGTATTTTCATAAAACAAATTTATTAATACAATTGAAATTGATATGAGCTATAGTTTAATCTGGTAATACTACATATACTTCATTTCAAATTGTTACATAAGTAGTCATATGGTTCACATAATTAGATAAAATTAATTAATAGATTAATCACTTGACCATTTATTTTAACACTAATTTAAATGAATGTTTTTTTTAATTTTCAATATTGAAAATAGTTTTGCACTACTGAATTTACAAATGTTTCCTTATCTGGCTGTCAATCACGCTAATAGCACTTCAATTTATAATAAATTAACAGCTTTCCTCATAAAATAAGGGTAAATCATCTCCAAATTTATTTCAATTTTTTTTGCCTTGTAACAAATCAACATTTTTTTAAATTTAGCTTTAGTTGGCATTTTTGGATGGATACTGAATAATTTTAAATACACCTTTAACTGTATGAGTGTTTAAATCTTCCATGTCCACCTGAAGGGCATTTTCTTTTTTCTTTTCCTCATTTTTATTTACTTTTTCTGCTTTTACAAGCATATTAAGTACTCATCCCAGATACCCTCTCCCTCCCATTCCCTCCCATCCCTTCTCTATTTTCTCTCTCTTCCCTCCCACTGTATTGCCTTCTTACCTATAGGTTTATTGGATGGCTTCCTTACTACCTATTTCCTTCCTCATTTTTTAGGTTCTAGTTTTCTAGCTTATAGTAACAGGGATGTGTACTATTCTGACAAGTTGGTCTTGAGTCCACCCAGAAAGCTGTTGGTTGTCTCCTTGGTGTTCAAGCACAAGTTCCCATGGTGATTTATATTGCAACTTATAAATCTCATGCCATTGATGGGGCTTGTGTTTATTTATCTACCCCAGCAGCTCCTACAGTATTCCTTGGTACTGTGTAAATTATCCAGAAAGGAGAAAGTCCTCAAACTAGTTCCAGTTGTTGTATTTTCCTATGTTCTATCATCCATTTATGTTTCATCTTCAATAATTGGGTCTTACTAACAGTTTTTGGAGAGCAACCAAGAGCCATGGCAAAAGCCTATAATGTTTTTGGGCCTTTAAGAACTCTCTGACCAACATTTTATTAGGAAGCAAGACATTCCTGTTACTTCTAGTATAATTTTGCTCCTTTCTTTGATTCCATGTTACCCCAGTCCGAATGGCTAAGATCAAGAACACAAAAACAGAGATTGCTGGTGAGACTGTGGAGAAAAAGGGACACTTACTCACTACTGGTGAATGTAAACTGGTACACCCTCTATGAAGATCAATGTGGGAGTTCTGCAGAAAGCTTAAAATAGAACTGCCATATGACCCAGCTACACCATCCTTTGAAATATTCCGAAAATACATTTTATTACATTTATTACATTTTATTACGAAGATACTTTTTCATCTATGTTCATTGCAGCTCTATTCACAATAGCAACATCTCCATTAATAGAGGAATGGATAATGCAATGTGGTACATATACATAACGGAATGTTACTCAGCCATCAGAAAGGATGAGATTATGGAATTTATTGGTAAATAGATAGAACTGGAAACTTTAATATTGAGTGAGGTATCTCATACCCAGAAAGTTAAGCACCACATATGTGTCCTCTTTTATATGTGGATGATTGAACTGATATCCTTGTCAATGTGCTTGAATTGGAAGTAGTGTAAGAGCCAGAACATTCAAAAAAGACATGAGAATGGGAAGGTGAAAAGGGATGGTTAGGTGATACCTTTTAAAGGGGAGATTTAGGATCCTGCAACAAATCTGAGGAACGGAATAATTGAGAAAAATACATAGCGGGGAATGAGGGACATGGGAGATAGGAAGGAGAGAAGAATTTATAGAAAAACCCTAAGATTATGGGTAGCAACCCCAAAGGAACATCCTATGCTAGATGTTAAAGAAAGCAGTAAGAATGAGCAGTCCTTATGCAGAGGAGCATAGAGCGAGGGAAAACAAGGAGGAAAAAAGCTTTTAGCTGAAGGGCATTTTCAAGTGTCATTCTTACTCTGTGACATTTTCAAATGTCATTTTTACTCTTCTGTTTTGCTGAATTCAGGCTTTGCCTATTAACTGTTGCAATAAAGAAACAGGACTTTCAACTTCTGTGGGCAATATCAAAAAGTCAGTCTGGCAGGTCACAGTGAACCCTTGGGACCACAGAAGCACAAACAAGGAAGAGTGGGAGGGTATGGGAGAGAATTCTGAAGGGAAAAGAGGGGAAGGGAGGGGAAGGGAAGGGAAGGGAGGGAAGCTGAGTTGAATACCCAATATGCTTGAAAAAGTAGAAAAATAAAACCATGAAAGAAAAGTCAGTCTGGGATTTTCATAACTCTATACCTTAACTCCAGGATGTTCCACATGTGCTTGCTCAAGACCAAGTCTTTACATAAATCCCAGAGTCATAAGGTAAATTCCACCTGCAGTGACATGAAGTGGGAGGGAGAAAATGTTTGCTGTTTTAATCTACTATTGATTCTTATAATGCATTCCGAGCACTAATTCTTTTTTGAGATTAAGGAATTGAAAATAACTCACACACTGATTTGTTTAATATTTTGTGGTGTTTTTAGATGGAAAAAACTTAGAATTTATGCTAATTTATCAATTTTAGTCCTTCTAGTAAATTCTATTTCAGATTCTTCTCCTTGGAGATCATTCTGTTATAAAACACTCCATGCTTTCCTTTCATACTTCAGCAGAATTGCAGTATAAATACATCGGCCTTCACTATAACTTCACTATAAAAAAGTATCACATTTTTATTGCTTATTTCTTCATCTTAACTCCTATTCTTTTTTAGCTATCAGAGTGTGTATTTTCATTTCATTCACATTTTGTAACATTTTTGTTATTGTTATACAAACTGATGTCCTATGAGTAATCCAGGTTGGCTCCAGATTCTCCTGCTCAGACTTCAAAGTGGCTGGATATCATACATCTCACCACATCTGATTTAATATGTATATACTTCTGTGAAATAATTCATTTCATGTACATGTCTGGGTTTTTTATAGAAACTGTAATTCAGCATGTTCACATGTGAAATACCTGTAAATTATCATATTACTTTGGGATCATTCTAATTTCTTACATTTGTCAGGTGTTTGTATAGCCAACTCTGTTTTTGTTGATTTTTTTTCATGGTGTTGCCATTATTTCTGTTATCATTTATTTCATTTTAGTCTCAATGGATACTGTCTTTGTAATATCTTGAAATGGATGCAAACCAATCAATTCAAACTATTTGCCTCTCTGTTTAAGTTAGTAATCTCTGCTTATTAGTTTTTTTAATTTCTTTTTTCCAGGGCTGGGGACCAAATTTTACACATTTTATCTGAGAGCCCTACCCCTTAAATGCATCCCTTGCCCTACAAATATTGTGTATACTCAGTTTGAGTTTAAAATAATATATTTAGTTTTAAGTTATTATTTGTGACATCTGGGACACATTCACATTCATGTGTAATTCATTTCCAAACTTTTATTTCTTCTGGATATTATTTTAAAATTGTGAAGCTTTCTCTCACAGGACCACTGATATGATATCATAAAACTACCTTGTGCACCTCCAGTCCCTCTCCTGGTCTAATGTTGACCAGTCAGGAATGCCCTCATTTGCATGGTGGAAATATGATGAGAACTGGTGGGGAAGTGAACTCCGACTGAAATGAGCAGAGCTCCTAAATGAAAATTTCTTCAGTTTATTGTCTGTGTGAGCAGTTTTCTGACTTTCCTTTGCTGCTGCTTTTCTGTCCTATCCTTTTCTACTCAGCACTATTTAGATGAATTATTTTGCTGACTGTCCATTTCCCACTACAACTGGTGACTCCTCCTTGGGAACTCCTAAAGCCTCAGGAAGGATATTTCCTTGTATAGCCAGAACTGCTCTCTGGTCCATGTTTGCAACTGCCCTGTGGATGACAGATCTAATTTCGTGTAAGAACTGTCTATCTGCTTTCAGACCACTAAAAGGCTCAGTGGCTGAGAGACCAAAATTCATTACCAGGACAACACTTTAATAATATTCAAAGGAAAACCTCCCAGTCGTTACAGCTAACTCCTATAGATCTCGTGTGTGAAAGACCCTTTCTACTTCAGACTATCAATGAAAGTTTTTTCTCCATAGCAACTGAAAATATTTGGCTTGGCAATTTAATTAAAAAATATGAAAATCTAGAATACTGTGACAGAACTGCTTAGCCCAAGAAGATATGTCTACTTTATTCCACCTCACCGCTGAAAATGTGTAATCAAAATGCATATCTGTTCATTTTATCAATATTTTTATATCTAAACCAAATGAGTTTCTGTCCATGTTCCCTCTCCCTCTCTCCTGCACTCTACTCTCTCAACCTACCCTTTGACACATCCATTTTGGTCTCTCCTGACATCATGTCTTTCAGTATGTGTAAATCACAGATTCCCTTCTAGGCATGTGTACTAGTAAGGCACTAGGCCTCCTTGGTAATATAAGCGGCCCCTCAGTAGGTAAACTCACAGGTAGGGAAGCTCCTCTCCACTCTTCACTTGCTGGACACATGTTCCAAAGATTCCCACTGAGTGCAATTGTTTCTCCTAAGATATCCTCACTGATGTGATAAATTGTGCAATTGTTTCCCCTGAGATAGACTCGCTAATATGGTAAAGTGTTGATATGTGGACCATTGTGCAGATCTGGTAGTTGCAGATCTCACTACAGTGAGTTCCTGGATGTAGCAGTCCTGCCATGAATGGAGTGTCCTGGCTCCACGAATCCTTAGGCTCTTATAATCTTACCACTGCCTCTTCCACAGTTTTCCTGGGCCTTGAGATGAGGGGAGATTTGGACTACCCTATTAGGTCTTAATACTTTAGGGTCACTGATATTTTGCCCTTTGGTCAGTCATACTTTTCTGCCTCACTAATCTTGCATTGCAGTAGGATGCATCTTGGTTTAGTGCTGAGATCTTCTCTTCTCTAAGGATATTATAAAATGTGATTAGATAGTGATTTTTCTCTCAAGTATTTATTACCAAGACATGTGTTTCTCTGCAATGTTTATTTTCTCTCGTTTTGCTGTTCTATTTGTCTATGCTTTTGCCTCCAATCTTTCACGATCTTCCTCCACCCCCTGACTTATGTTCCTTTACAGTTTGCGGGTGTAATAAAAATTTCTATGCAGGTCTATTCTTAGTAGCAAATAAATGAGATCATCCTAAATATCCAACAGTAGATGATGAAAATGTGGTATCCAGTAGAATACTGTTCAGCTGTCAAGGAAAATGAATTACTGAAATTTTCTGGCAAATGGAGGTGAAAGAAATTATACCGAGTAATGTATTCCAAACACAGAAAGACAAACCAGACATAGCATGTTCTGCCTTATAAGTGGATCATAGCATTAGAACTTCAGAATGATATAAAATAGAAACTTTTATAACACCCATATTTTTTAAATAAAAAAATCGTTTATTGAATGATGTTGAAGGCAAGTTCACCAGTGATAAGCAAATGTTACCTGCTCCTTAAAATTATAAGAAGTCTTCTATGTCATTCATAATATCATGATTATTAATTTTATTTATTATCTACTTATACAAGCTCAGTGGGTAGCTACCCTCACCTCCCTCTTCCTCCCTTTCCCTCTTACCTTCCCTCTCCTCTTCTTTTTTTTTTATTTATAGTGAACTTTTTTCCCACTTATACAAACTTGATAGGTACTCCATTTCCCTCTCTGCCTCCACCCCTCCCTGGATCCCGTTGCTTCCTTCCCCTTTTTCTCCTTCCTTCCCCACTTCCCTTTCTCCTGGTGCCCACTACCCACCCCCCACTTCCTGGAGCATCCTCTACTGTGCATGTCAAACTTCCCTCTGGGTCCTCCTCTCTGATGAGGTGTAAGGACTCGGAAGCATTGCCTAGAGCTCTTTCTTGAGTTCCCCTTTAGTACAGGAACACTATTGTGGCTGTTAATCCCTTGCCTCTAAGAATCCTAGTGCCTGTGATCCATGCTAGACTTTGGGGGGGTCAATGATATATTGATAATTGAGCAGGTCATGCAAAGTCCTATTATGATTACTTTGGCCCTAACGTGTGTGGAGTATCTTGCATATCATTGCTCCTCCCCATCTTTAGGCTTTTATAGTCTTACTGCCTCCTCTTCCACAAATTTTCCTGAGCTTTATGATAGGAGAGATTAGGCTGGCCTGATTCCTGGTGATTAATGTAGGGTGATTAATGTAGGTTATGGTTTGTTGTTTTGGTTTTTTTTTTCCAGTTTTGCTGTTCCTGCACCACCCTTGGCTCCATCCTAATGATTATTGGGTGTCACCTCCTAACCAAAGATAAACGTTAAAATAGAGTCTTATATTATAAGAGCAGATTCACAGGTAGATTGGGGGGGTCAGTCTCCCATATGCAGGATGGTCACCTTCTATCTCTCAGACTCTTTGCCCTCCCCGACTGGTGAGCTCAAACCCCATCAGATGCAAATGACCAGGAAGGAAAGCCAGTGAGTTTAACCAGATGACTCATTACTTACTTGTAGTACTTGATGGTGGCCTATTTTCTCTTCTGTAAGCATAATCCCCTCTCTCCTTATTTCTGACAGAGCCCTTCCTTCCCCTTTCCTCCTGCTTATAATCTTTGTAATTGCTGTAGGTATTGTAGAGATTTATCTTTGAGTGTGTCACTAAGTGGGTTTGGTACTAGGACCCACCTATTAGGGAGCATATGCACTTAATTTTCTGTGTCTTGGATACTTCACTCAATGTAATTTTTTTCTAATTCCATCCATTTCACCACAAATTTTATTATTTCATCATTTTTAATGGGTGAGTAGTATTCCATTGTATAAATGTACTACATTTTCTTTATCCATTCATCAATTGTTGGGCATTTGGATTGATTCCATGACTTTGTTATTGTAAACAGTGCTGCTATGAACAAAACATCCATATTTTTAACGATGTATTTTGAATCATTTGTTGACAATGTTTTAAGAGGTTTTCTAAGGCAAATTGCCTCTTAAGGAAAGTTGTATTTCATATCCCTTGTGGATCCAATCCCCATTTCCAATACACAGTGCAGCAGACAACAAAATTTGCTGGAAAACTCTATAAATGTTATGAAATATTCTTTTACAGACTAAAGTCTTTATTCTAGTATACTTGCAGACTGTTCCGAGATTGAAGTTGCTCATTTGAGAGCCGCCTGTCACATCAGATTGGATTAGATAGGAATCTTGATTGTGTACTCAGTGTTCATACCCATTAACTGTCGGCTCCATCCCCAGGTGGTTCTTCCAAAAGGCAGCTCACTCCTTTTAAAAAACAGACCTCAGGGGTCAGCAAGATGGATCAGAAGGTAAGGATGCCCACACACACCAACATTTTCCTCTCTCTCTCTCTCTCTCTCTCTCTCTCTCTCTCTCTCTCTGAGTCTTCTTTGTCTATGTGTATCTTAAAATAAGTTTATAAAATACCATTTGAAAAGATACACCTTATATACTTTGAAAATACTGAGTGAACCTGGATGTTTTAGGAAGTTACACTGCTTCTAAGAGAAATTTGAAATTCAAATCCCTTGAGGATGCTTTGGGACTTTTTCCTCTGGAGAGAAAATCAGTTAGGGATTAGCCAATGATCCCTTGGGTCAATTCTATCAGACAGCTTCTAGCTATTAAAAATAACAATTCAGATATATTCTAAAGAACTGGGGTAAATTTGAACCTCAGACCCTAAAAAAAGAACATTTTGTGTTCTTTTGTAAACAAGTTTGGCCACAGTGTCAGTTCCTAGGTCAAAAAGCATCCTTAAATGATTAGGACAAATATATCACTATTCTCCAGCTGACCACTTTTCTAAATAAAAAGCTGAAACTTTCTAAATATTCAGAAGTCACCAACTGCTATGCTTCTATGTTCCTTTTTTCAAAATTCAAACCTTCCAAAAATAAATCACAGATTTGTTCAGATTTTCATTAACTTCAGAAAGCCAAGATACCACGGATGAACCATCTTTTGTCCCAGCTCATTCTAATGATTACTCACCAAAACCACCTCCCCAAGAACCTTCAACATTCCTATCCAGAGGGTACAAACGCTTTCTTTCTTTCTTCTTGCTACTGAAAGAGACCGATAACTTGTGAGCAAGGTGAACAGTGGAGAATTGGGCACTATTAAAATCTGTGATCGCTTCCCCTTGTCTGATCTTGCCCAGTGAAGAACCAAATTTGTTTCTTGTAGCCAAGATATGTCCACTTTCATTAAATAATTTCAACTCTATACCAACTTCTTTGCCTTAACCTGACGAAATATACAATATTTCAATTATATCTTGTATCCACAAAGAAAAAAAACCTGGTATATGGATAACACTTGAACAATAGTATAATCAGATCTATGTCTAAAGCTTGTGTGCATTCCATCCTATAGAAACTACAGTTGTCAAACCAGATCTGTATGGCCTTGCCAGGATATGCATCTGGAAAAGGAGTATCATAATTAAATATCAATATCCTTAATAGAGTGTATGGAAATGGTTGACTCAAAAACATCAATCACACCAAACTGAGAAAACTCTGTCATTCCATACTGACATACTGATAGGCAAATGTCTATCTAGCTGTTTGATGATGAATTGATAAAAAGGTCGAGTCTCAAATGAGATGAAAAGGTGAGTAACAACAGCCCAAAGTAGTCCTCTACCTCCATAAAGGCACTGTAGCACAGGGTCATCTGTCTGCATAAAGGTCATTACAGGTCACAAACACACACACACACACACACACTCACACACACAAACACACTTATCAGAGAGACACCAGAATACTTGAAGAGACCTATCACTGTCCTTTTCTGAAACAAGACCTTACAGAGGAAGCTGCAGCCACTTAATTGGGTAACTTAATTCAGTCGGTCTAATTGGATCCTAGAGTGTGAAGAGTCAAGTGGCAGCACTGAATTGCCAAAGGCAAGGTGAGCATACAGTCTATAATGGACAGTAGAGGAAACACAATGTTCATAATTATCTGACTCAGGTGGACCTTTGGCACTGGCTAATTAATCATGGTGTTCCCAGAAGTGAAAATGATAGGAAGCCCACTGAATTCTTGCTCATTCTGTATGAGAAGAAAATTTCCAGAGCAAATGAACAAATTAACCTTGAATAAGCCACAAAGGATCACATACTCTCATCCAATTTCCAGACTTCAGCAAGTTCACAGACACAGAACCTCAGGACGAAGGAGAAGTCAGGTCTTCTTGAGGAATACTTCTTGATATAATACTTCTTGATTATAAATCATTCTCCTGTCTTTGCCCAAAGGCACCAAGTTCTTTTGCCAAAGTACCTGTAAGTTGAACAACAGGAGATAATGAGACCTTTCTCACATTGCTCAACACTGCTTTTGAATTGTCATTAATTCGAGAAGTTTTCAAAGGGTGTCATATTTCTCTGGTCAAAGCAGTGGATAATGGAGGTCAGACTATCAATGCAACTTCAACTAAAGGCTAACTCATAGTAGGGCCAGTAGGGCACATATCTATTAATCTTACAAATGTTTTTTTTTTCCTCCATATTTGTCCATAAATCCAGTAAGGGCAATTTGCTTTCAGATGGCCAAGCCAACAGTTTACTTTCCTTATCCAACTTTAATGCATCGATTCTCATGCTCTGCATTATATGCTAGTTCACAGGAATGTTGACCTACCTGTCTCTTTCATGAGGTATTAACATTGTTTCCTTACACTGATAACATTATGCTGATTGGCCCAAATGAGACAATCTCTTTGGATTTAAAGCAGGTATGCATCAGAACACTAAAAATAATTCCATCCAAAATCCAGTGACTTTCTACTTCAGTTCTAGTGGTATGGGCCAAGTGGAGATACCTCTTTTAAGATGAAGGATAAATTCATGCACCTCTTCACTCCCACAACCAAGAAAGGAGGACAGTTGTTCACTTAAATCTGTTTTATATAGCCATGTATCAGAATAATTACTAATTTTCTTTGGAGTCCATAAGACAGGAGGTTCTGTGTGGCACTACTGATTCAGGGAGGGCCTAGACCGGGCTCCCGAATCAGGAGCTCTGACTACAGACAAGCCTGAACAAGGAACCATACAGGCAGAGGGATGAACAACCAATGAGAAGAAGGGATGAACAACCACTGGGAAGGATGGATGAAGAACCACTGGGAAGTGGCCATCTAACCTCCACACCTAGTAAACAGCTAAATGATTGGTGGCTGCTCTCCCCCTCCCTTGAGCAGAGGGGTGTGGGTCACACCTGATTGGACCTTGACCTAATATAAGCCCAAATACTTCTTGAGTAAATCTGAGTCTGCAGCAAACTCATCCTCTGCCTGCTGCTTCTCTCCTGAGTCCCAGGGTCTGGGTGGTGACCCCGTTGCCAGCTGGCCCATTCTCCTCACGCCTACGAGGTCCCTGCCATCTCCCCCATTCACTGAAATAGGGGAATGCTGAAGTAAGGCTTTTCTCCATTTGGGTTTCTATTGACTCTCTAAATTCAATAGCATTTAAAGTAGCAGTGAAATAAATAAAGACAAGTAGATAGGATGACCTGTTCCATAGACAGCAGTAAACCTCTTTCCCTGATCATCCTAGTAATTGTGTATTGGGCCTGTGAATCCATTGAACTTGGCAGGGATGGAATATATTCATCAGCTCAATATCATGGACTTGCATTCACCAATTAACTCATGTTAATTACCAAATCTTTCAACAAAACACACAAACACTGAATGTAAATATGTCACCATTTCCCAAGTTACACACTAAATCAACTAGAAGCAGGCTTATTATGTTTAAAAAAACTCCACCATACAAATGACAGCACTTATTATTTGATGCAATAGATGCTTTTTCAAAAAAAGCTATTAAGAAGTACTAAAGGTAAGGGTAATACATTAAATCAAAGCTAATGGAAATACATATATCTCATATATCTACCAAAGACAATTAAACTGGTAACATGACTTTTCCTGCAAATAACAAATAAATAATTTACATGTGAATGTAACACTCTAAATACATTTATTATTTTATATAATTGTTTTAGGAAATCAAATGTCAATATTTTGATTCAATTTTATTGGATATATAGAGCAAAGTTATGGAAAATGTTAATGTTTGGAAGAAGAATTTTAGAAGAAAGCTAGTAATGTGGATAACAAATAGTACAGATAGGGGAATGATAGATACAAATGTCAGATGTTAGGTAAATATATGATGTATAGAATATAATGTAAGTATATTATATATATACATGTGTATATAGAATAGAATAATCTCTTTTTGAAGCCTGGGGATGTGTGATTTCTACTGAGACTTGTTCACCAATACTAAGTAGAAAATAAATTTATTTCCTTAATATTTTAAAGAATGTGATTAAGCAAGTTTATTCTTTTTTTCTAGTTTTAGAAGCACAATGAAATCCCTGTCCCCCGCATTCCCAGCCTCTCTACCTTCCCTTCATTCTTCCCTCCAATCAATCCCTCCATTCTTCAATACATCCCTTCTCTCACACCTTCCTGTCTATCTGCTTCTATTATTGCTGGGGTTTCCTCTGGATCATCTGCTCTGGTAGGGGTTTAGGCCTCTGTGTGAGCCCAAGTCGCCCTTTCTAAGGCAGACTCAGGGATAGGCACACCCTCTTCAACTATCTAGCCCTATGCTTAGGTTTCTACTGCTCAAAATTATTTCTCCTGAGATCCTCGTTAGTCTACAAGGGCATGTTGATTTGTCAATCATTGTGCAAATCTGGTAAGGAAAAGTTTCATTGCAGTAAGTTCCTGGATGCAGCAGCCCTGCCTTGAGTGTCCTCCAGTGTTGGATTTCCCCATCTTTAGGGTCTTACAATCTTACTGTACCCTCTTCTGTAAGGTTCCCTGGGCCATAGAGTAGGGAGAGATTTGGGTGGTCTGATGCTGAGTAAATATTTCAGGGTTGCTTTTGATAAGATCCAACAGCCTTTTATGATCAAAACCCTAGAGAGAGTTGGAATGGAAGGAACCTTTGTCAATATAATAAAAGCTGTATATAATAAACCAACAGCAAGGATTATACTCAATGGGGAAAAACTTAAAGCATTTCCACTTCAATCAGGAACTAAACACTTACTTTTCCTTCAGTATTGTACTTGAAGTCTTAGTTGAAGTCATAAGACAAGAAAGGGAGATAAAAGGGATTCAAATAGGCAAGGAAGAAGTCAAGTTATCTCTATTTGCTGATGACATGATTTTATACTTGACCGATCCCAAAAACTACACCAGGAAACTCCTCGAACTAATACAGAAGGTCAGCAGGGTGGCAGGATACAAAATAAATGTATAAAAATCAGTGGCCTTCCTATATGCACAGAATGAAAGAAGTGAAAAAGCCCTGAGAGAAACAATCCCATTTATTATAGCCCCTAAAAAAATGAAATACCTTGGTATAAACCTAACCAAGGAAGTAAGTGACCTTTACAATGAATATTTTAAAACCTTAAAGAAAGAAATTACAGAAGATGCTAGAAGGTGGAAAGACCTCCTGTATTCCTGGATTGGCAGAATCAACATCATAAAAATGACCATCCTACGAAAGGCAATATACAGATTCAATGCTATACCAATTAAAATCCCCAAGCAATTCTTTAAAGAGGTTGACCAACAATCTTTACATTCATATGGAGGCACAAAAGACTCAGGATAGCAAAAACAAACCAGAGTAGCAAAAACACTGCTGGAGGTATCACCATAACAAACCTTTGTCTATACTACAAATCCATAGTTATAAAAACAGCCTGGTACTGGCTCTAAAATAGACACACAGATCAATGGATTAGGGTTGAAGACACAGATATAAGCACACACAACTACAGCTATTTGATCTTTAACGAAGGGTCCCAAAAAATCCAATGGAAAAAGAAGAGCATCTTCAACAAATTGAGCTGACAAAACTGGATATCCACATGCAGAAGATTAAAACTGGACCCATACTTGTCACCATGTAAAAGACTTAATTCCAAATGGATCAAAGATCTCAATATAAAGCCAGAGACTATAAAAAACCTTAGTTGAAATGGTAGGGAACTCTGTTGAGCTGATTGGGCTAGGCCAACAGTTCCTAATCAGAAATCCAATAGCACAGTCAATACAACCAACACTCAACAGATGGGATCTTATGAAATTAAAGAACTTCTGTTCAGATAAAGAGATTGTAACTCCAGCACAAAGGCAAACCACAGAATGGGAGAAAATCTTCACTATCCACATATCTGATAGAGCTCTATTATCCAGAGTGCACAGAGAACTTAGAAAACTAAACACCAAAGAAACAAATAGGCCAACTAAAAAATGAGCCTTGGAACTTAAAAGAAATTTTACTAAGGACAAAATTAAAATGTCTAAAAAATATCTTTAAAAAGTTCTCCACATCAATAAGCATCAGGAAAATGCAAATCAAAACCTCCCTGAGATATCATCTTATCCCGGTCAGGATGGCAAAAATCAACAATACAAACAACACCAAATGCTGGAGAGGATGTGGAGAGAGGGGAATGCTCCTACATTGCTGGTGGGAATGCAGGCTTATACAACCACTCTGGCAAGCTGTCTGGTGATTCTTAAAGAAGCTGAAGATTGAAATGCCATATGACCCTATTCCACATTTGGGAATAACCCCCTATATAGCAAAAATTCACCTCGATAGCACAAGCATGACCATGTTCATAGCAGCACTGTTTACAAAAGCAAAGTCATACAATCAGCCCAAATGTCCAACAGTTGATGAGTGAATAAGGAAAATGTAGTACATTTATACAATGGAATACTACTCAGCCATCAAAAATGATGAATTGATGCAATTTGCCAGGAAATGGATGTCATTAGAAACAATTATATTGAGTGAAGTATCCCAGACACAGAAAATTAAGCACCATATGTACTCCGTAATAGGTGGATCCTAGTACCAAACCCACTTAGAGACACACTCAAGGATAAATCTCTATAATACAGTAATTGCAAAGATTATAAACAGGAGAGAAAGGGAAGGAGGGCCCCACCAGAAACAAGGAGAGAAGAGATCATGCTACAGCAGAGATAATAGGCCACCATCAAGGACTGCAAGTAAGTAATGAGACATTTGGTTAAGCTCACAAACTTTCTTTCCTGGTCACTCGCAACTTATGGGATATATCTCACCAGAAAGGGAGGGCACAGAGTCTGGCAAATGTTAAACTGACCTCCCTCTCACTGTGGTCTCCTCCTCTTATTCCATCTACCTTTAAATCTACTCTTATAATAAGACTCTGTTCTAATAGCTTTTTTTTTATCTCTGGCCAGGGGGTGACATCTAATTCCCATCAGGATAGAGCCAAGGACATTGCAGGAGCAGCAAAACTTAAAAAAAAATCAACAAACCAAAATTCAGAATATCAGAGACTCTATATCAACCATCTGGAATCAGGCCTGCCTAATCTCTACCCATCCCGAAGCTCAGGGAAATTTGCAGAAGAGGGGGTGGTAAGATTGTAAGAGCACAAGGATGGGAGCAGTAATGATATGCAAGATACTCCACATAAGTTAAGGCCGAAGCAATCATTATAGGACTTTGCATGACCTGTGCAATGACCGACATATCATTGACTACCCCCCCAAAGTTTAGCATGGATCACAGGCACTAGGATTCTTAGAGGCAAGGGATTAACAACCACAATAGTGTTCCTATACTTAAAGGGAACACAAGAAAGAGTTCTAGGAAATACCACTGAGTCCTTACACCTCATCAGATAGGAGGACCCAGAAAAAAGTTTGACATACACATTAAAGGATGCTCCAGGGATAAGGGGAGGAGGCACTGGAAGAAAGGGAGGGAGGGGGAAAGGGAAGAGAAATGGAGAGAGGAAGCAGGGAGATCCAGGGAGGGGTGGAGGGAGTGAGGGGACTGGGGTACATGTTACATTTGTATGACCAGAAAAAAATACATTATTTTAAAAAAAAAGGATATTCCAATTTTTTTAGCATTTATGTCAAACATCAGATGACTCTAGGTGTATTAGCTTTTGTTTGGGTCTTTAACCCTCATCCATTGATTCATGTGTGTATTTTTGAATTAATAACATGCTTTTTATTACTATTACTATAACTCAGAATTGTTTTTGCTATGCCAGGCCTTTTGCGCTTCCATGTGAATTTTGAGATTCTTTTTATTGATTCTGTAAAAAATTGTCTTGGAAATTTGATTGGCATTGCATTAAATCTGTATGTTGCTTTTGATAAGATTGTCATTTTATGATGTTATTTTCTGCTAATAATGGAGGACAGCTTCTTGTGTCTTCTGAAATTTCTTTCTTTAGGATTTTAAAAATTTCATTGTACAGGTAGGTCTCTCACATCCTTAGTTAGATTTACACCAAGATATTTCAATCTTAGAGGTTATGGTAAATGAATTGTTTCTATTTAGACTTTCTTACCTTTTTTTCCCTTAGAATATAAGAAAGCTATTGATTTTATGAACATTAATTTTGTAACCTGACTCTCTGCTAAACTTATGTATTTGTTCCTGGAATATCCTGTTTGAGTTTTTGGGGTATCTCAGGTTTAGAATCATGTCATCTGCAAATATCTCAACTTCTTTTCCTATTTGTGTCCTTTTTAATCTTCTTTTCTTGTCTTATGACTCTAGCTAAGACTTCAAGAACAACATTGAGCAGAAGTGGTGAGAGTGAACAGCCTTGCCTAGTTCCTTATCCATTTAGGATGATCCTTACTATAGACTTATTGTATACATCCTTTATTATATACTAATTTAAGTTCCTTGCATTCCAATTTAATAGACATTTATTCTGGGAGTGGACTTCTTATCTCATTATCATAGAAGTCATGGTTCTAGATGGGGGGAGTACTTCTGGCTGGAAGCACAAAAAATAAACAGTCAAATAAACTGGAAACAATATCCTCTTCCCAGAAAGTTTGGGCCCCTATTCAGTAGTCTAAGGAATGAGTTAGAGTGTAAGAGAGGAAAATACTTCTACTGTTCTGTAATAAAGACAAAAAAGTTTGTTACCCTTCCCTATTAGTAAGTCAATGAGAATCACAACAATGAAATCTTGACCAGATTATATTTATAGAGTCTTCCAGACTCTTCAGAAGGAAGGTATGACTAAAACAACCAGGACCTTCATGGTTACTCAGTGATAGTGAAGAATCATGGGATATAATGTTTAATGGAACAAAGTAGTACTAAATGCCATATTCAGCTATTTGACCAGTTACAGGAATGTGGATTAAAATTATTTTAAGGATTCTCTTCCTAATTAACTGTCATAGTTAAATATAGCTGTCAACCTGATAGTTGAGGGTTGGAGTTCTGGGCACATTTGTAAAGAATTAGTAATTGAGTTAAGTCTAGAACAAACATGCAGGAGATTGTCTAAATTGTTGGCAAAGAACCAACCCTTAGTGGGTAGAACTAGGCCTTGGACAGGAGAATAGATATAGAGAGTTAGTTGAGGAAGTTGGCATTCTTGTGTATATGTGGTAACACATAGTGGTCTCTCTCGCAAGTAAGGATCATCCTCTCTTATGTGAGGATGGTGTGGCTAGTTTGTTCAGCCCTGATGTTGGTATAAGCTCTCCTGTCAAGCTGGACTAAGCATTGTAAATAGACTATCATAAAAGAATAAACTCCTTGTTCCCTTCAGCACTGGAAAACCTTTGCATCTTAGAAATCAAAAAGACCATTCATTGAGAGCTTGGAATGCAATGATGTTGTCAGGGACATGGAAAATGGAAATTCAGACTCTGATGTTCCATAGGGGCACAGAATTAACATTGGAAACTCTACTAGGGAAAATAGAGTGCTGCTTTGGTGAGAATTTAACTAATTTTGTCACATCCTGGAAACTTGCCTGAAGATAAAATCAATTGTTTGGTGGAAAAAGTTTTAAAGCAATTAGACTTGATAATGTGGTATGGCTACTTTTTTAAACAAACTTCTTCATAGTTATGATGAAAAAGAATCAAGCAGAGAAACAGATGAAAACTGTATATTTTGATGGAAAATGTGAGAGCAGTTTAACAAAAAGGAAGGTAGCCAAATGGCAACTGTTGTTTAAGATTTAAGCTATTTTAGTAAATCAAAGTCTGCTCTTCATTGGAATGGTAGAGGAGGTCATATCCTGAGGGCAAATTTCTCAGAGAAAGCTCCCACCAATAAGAATATGAATTCCTCATTCTTATTGCTTTCTTTAAAAAGCATTTTGTTTTGTTTTGGTTTTCACATATTAGTAGCATAGGATATTCCTTTAAGGTAACTTTCCACAATCTTTGGGTTTTCTATACGTCCCTCTGTCCATGCTATCTCCCATGTCCTTGCTCTCTCCAATCCCCTCATTCCATGCTATGTATTTTTCTCATCAATTGAATGAGATCTGCAAGTTTCAATATAAATCACCATGGCAACAGGTGTAATAGTAGCATGAGCGCACAAAGGGATAATCAATAGCATTTCAATTGGACTCAAGACTCCTTGTCAGAATAGTACACATCCCTGTTACCATAAAGTAGAAAAATTAACTACAAAAGAGAAGAATCAGTAGGGAAGACAGCCAATAAACCTGTAGGTAGTAAGACAGTACATTAATCTGTTCTGTTGGCAGCTGTTAGTATACTCAAAGAATGGGGAA
This sequence comes from Typhlomys cinereus, assembly GCA_023101885.1. Lineage (NCBI taxonomy): Eukaryota > Metazoa > Chordata > Mammalia > Rodentia > Platacanthomyidae > Typhlomys > Typhlomys cinereus. Next base: position 9,049,802 of record JALPQD010000019.1, read on the forward strand.
CTCACAATGGAAACTCTTGGGTCTAAAGCTGGATGAATAAAGGGAAATGCAAATATCATTGGGTGGCCTGAAGAGAAATAACTTCCTACACTATGGCGGCTTGAGCTCCCACAAGAGTAGACAAGCCAGAGTGAACCCTGAAATCCATACAAGCATACAGGCAGAAGGATGTGACAGAATGGGAGGGAAAGGTAAAGGAAAAAGAGGGGATGGGAAGGAGGAGGGAAGGAGGGAAGCTGGAATGAATACTCAATATGTTTTTAAAATTAGAAAAAATAAATAAAAATGTAACAACAACAAAAAAAAAGAACACAAATTCCTTTGGAAGGGAAGAGCTAAAGCACAAGCTCCAAAATAATTTTCTGCTTCTGCTCAACTAAAGCAACTGCACAAGAGAGATTCTTCCCAGAGTTAGCACAGAGAAATTGAGCCAGATGTAAGTCAAGAAGGCCACTCTTCTACTCAAAGCTTTAGAAGAATCTGACTGGAGAAATCAAAGATACAAGAGTGAGGAGGTTATGGATTCCTCCTTCAAGGTTTCAGAGAATAACAGGAATCAGGCATCTTTATTATTATTATTTTAGGATTAGAAATCTTGCAGTCTAGAGACTTAAGGACATTCTGTGTTGTGGAGTTAAAGCCTGGTTCAACATTGAAAAGTCAAGATTTATAGATGCTAGAGCTAATGTGGGACCTCTTAGGAGGAAAGTTATGCATCAGGGGAGGAGTCAGCCCAAGAGAATAGATGGAAAGAGTCAGTCCAAGATTGTGATTTGTTTTCCAGGCAGCTGTGCTAGAAGGATTGGAACTAAAGTGCTTTAGAACTGATATGATTAAAAAGAAGCTCATCTCCTGCACTTGGAACTGCAAGACTTGAAATTTGTTCTACTAGTTTTCAGTTTTGTTAAGGACCAATCTTTCCTGGATATGCCCCCATTCCTCCCTTTTGGAATGTACCATTGTATATTGGAAATATGGAACTTGCCTTTTGATTTAGAGGGGGTTTGGACTTTGGACTTTTGTTGAAAGCATTGTAGTCTATTGCTACTTTTGAAGTTGGAGGGAGTATGGTTTGCATAATGAAATGACAATGAGTTTCTGGGGGCCAGGTGTGAAGTGTCATGGTTTGAAATGTAAAATGTCCCCATAGGCTTATGTATTTGAATCTTTAGTTGTTTGGGCAGATTATGGCAGCATTAAGAGGTAAAGCCTTGTTAGGAAGGCAGTTATAGAGAGTGAGCCTTGTGTTGGTTAGACCTGCTTAACTCAATTACTTGACTTTCACAGTTTGGGCTCCTTATCACCTGTGATGTCTGTGGTCACTTTAAGACTTCTCCAGTTTCTGCCAGACATGTCAAACTGTTTCTGTCATGAAGAAGTATATCTTCTGGAACCAGAAGCTCAATAAATTTCTCTAGAAGATGAGTAAATTTCTTTATTCTCCCTTACATTGCTTGAGTTTGAATGTTATCTTATAGTATCAGAGAAGAATAACCATTACAGGAATCTAGTTATTAATGAGTATAGTAGGATTGTTCTCCATTTGGATTGACATGGTTAGGATTTAGCAGGTTGTTTCTTACTGCACATATCTGTTTCCATAATGTACAAAATTTTGGGTTGGAGACACCATCATAGGAATGTCTAATCATGTAAAAATATAAAATTCTAAGTAAGAAATTTTCTTTTTAAAAATATTTGTTTCAACAGATTTAAAATAAAATGACACTTTAAAATGTTGTGTGGCACATAAAGTTAGCTATATTGATGTGATCATAACAGAGATGGTCAAAACTTTAGTAAAAGATCATATTATAAATAACTAAGTGAAAAATACTGGCTATAGTGTTAGAAGATTTGTATATTAATATGGTGCTAATAATTAGAAAATATAAATTTGATTTTTCTTAACAATTCACTTGAGTATATACTAGTGTACATGCACCCAAAACCCCTTTGAGGCAGTGTTAGTCCATTGCCTAGAGTTCTCAGATCGTGCTCCAGCATGTGTTCAATGGAAATGACATTATCAAATGGTTACTAATGGGAACAACTCATAGCTATTTTTAAAGCAGAATACATGATACATGATTCAGGTGAGGATCCTAGATTGATAACAAGTTGTTGGGATGCATCATTTAGAGTAGAGTGTGTTTATGTAGTAGTTCCAGATAAGAGTCTCAGGTTGTCAAGTTCATTTTTAGGAGAGGGAGGTATACATAGTGTAAAACAAGTCAAGTCACAGGCCCTTGAACTATTTCCCGTTCTCACCAGTATCCAAATTACCCAAGGAATGACTGGAAGAAATAAAATAAGAAATACAGAGAAGACCTATCAAGAATGCTAATTAAGGAGGTTCCTAATGACGTCAATATGGGAAACATAACAGTGCTTCACAGTATTCTTCCTCATTACTTCAAAGGTCAGTGTCAATTCTTAAACTGAAACAAATTTCAAACCTACCTGGAAAAGCATTCCTTTCACCACATCATATACCTTGATGCTCATTATCTTCTCTAGGGTGTCATGACTATGGTATTAATTATCAAATTCAATGATTATTATTAATGTATTTACAGTGTTCATCCAGACCATGCCTCACTAAAACAGGAAAACATTTCTGAAAATTTCATATACCTCGATGTTCTTCTACTGAATCAAAAACCCTAGAAAGTCATCTGAACCAAACCTGACCAAGTTCCCCTAACAATTCCCACTACAGTTAAGCCTCATGGATTTTCTTTCTGGAACCAGGTCGCCAACAGTAAACTTGCTTCTCCAAGAGAACAAAAGTCAGCAGACTACTTTGACTGTATGACTGGGTTTCTTTGTTTAGTGTACAAGAATATTCCAAATGATTTAAACCCAAATCTCTAATATTCACATCTCATAAGCCTGAGCTCTGATCCAGGGCCTTTCCTACATGCTCAATGTTTTTCCCCATTGTCCCTCAAAATCTGTTCTTATATTTCTCCTGTAATATTCAAGAGAACAAGCTCCTGATTTAGAGAATCAATCCTTGATCTAAGTCATGTGTTATCGTATTTTATTTTATCAACAGATGGAAACACACTAAAAGTCTTAACAGCTGGATCAAAATCAATTGCTTAGACGAATTCCAAACCACCTTCTTTTTCCTCCAGAGTGCAGTCCTCAGAAATCTCCTTCAAGAAATAGTCTCTCTCTTTATAAAATCCATGTATAAATTTTGAAGGAAGTAAGAGGCTTTTCCTCATTCCATGTCTATCTTATACTTAGTTCCTGAGCTCATCATTATAGGAATAGATCTGGTGAAATTGATGTCCCCAAACCCGGAAACTACACAAGAGTCTTTCATGGAACTTCACATTACATTAAACCTACCAGTTCATGTCCCCTAAAAGATAGGATCCAAATATTATTGGATCTGAACTAAAAAAATTAAATTATAAATTGTTTTGCTAAGAATATATTTTTAATGAATATCTAAGATGATATCTTAATTGAAACCTGTTTATATGGGCTCAAACTCCTCTGTACTATCTTCTGTAATGAATCTTGACCTCCTTTTTTGGAACAGCTGTTACCTCCACATGTTTTGGATACTCTTGAAAACATTTCACAGTTCAGTCTTTCCTTATTCCTTGTTTAAATTAAGAAAACTGATTGCTTTCTTGTGGGAGTTGGACTTCTATTTGCCTCCCAACAATGTAGTTAGGAAAAGGGAATTTGATTTCTGCCATTCCACGAATGAGTTTATATCTGTATCATTATAAAGTTTTCTGGCATGTAATAAAAATAATTCCATATCCTTGAGAATACCTGTTGGGTTCATTTAATCTAAAGAAACTAGCATAAGGAGAAGGATCTCATGAATTCCATTTTTACTGTGAAAGTCTATTATTATTAGACAATAATGAACTTTAATTACTCCAAGAATTTTAAATACTATGGGAAGAATTCAATTCTGTAACTAAAGTTGTGCTTCAAATCTGGAAGTCTCTACATTTTCTTGTCATAGCGCAACGTATAATCCACACTATGCTCAGGAAAGAACATGAATTTTATATGAACACACCTGGACAAGTAATATAAAACCTGAAAGATATCATCAAATGTTCCAGAAATTTTTGGTGCAAGGAACAAAAGAGGGATTTAATGTGTGGGGCTTTAAAGCAGCTCTGGTCATGGTTGCCCTCTTTGAATCCATTTCCAGACCACTGACTGATACAATTTCCATTTCTTGTATTAGGTTCCTCAAATTTTTAAATTGCTTGTAGATTTTGTTTCTTCTATAGTTCATCAGTTTAACATCCAGATGATGATTTACGAGACTTACAATCCTTGCCATTGGAATCCTCAATTCACGTATACTTTCTGGCTCAAGCAATAGATATTACACTAAAACTGAAACCACATATTGGCATGATTCATTCCATGAATTTCAACGCAAACATCATCAGAGTTACAAGGGAAAGGGAGGAGTCTGAGGAACAACTGTTAATTAATGGGTTCAGGGGGAAAGAACAGGATTTCTCTTTTGTGGAAGCTACAGATTAGATGCCCATGATACTGCATATAATCATTCACCCTGTGCTTCTAAACTCCCTTGTGAAATACCATAAGTGATATGACAAAAGAAAACTTGAAAGTAGAAGGGATTAGTTAGAGAACAGTCAGTGGAAGAGAAGTGAGTGAATATGATCAAAATTACACACATACCACACAAACATACATAAATTAAGAGATTACATGAACCTAATATCACACATACACAACACAAAAAACAAACACACATATATGTATATAATAACAACACCATATACACCTATATCCAGACACTACCTACATACACAATCACAACAACACCCTATATACTCACATATATCACATAAACATGCATATACAAACATACATACATGCATACACAGCACAAATACACTACACAAACACACTTCATGAAAATACATGTATATCACACAAACAATATACTCACAGATGAGGAAAACACACATACATCACACATATATATAGCACAGCACACACATACCACATACACACACACATACACACACATGACACATGTGCAAATGAAATTTTTACAGGGAAATCCATTATTACATATAGTTCATATGTCTAAGAAAATGTAAAAACACAATGGAAGAATAACACAAGTTAAAAATTCATTATGACTTAGGAGGAATTAATACCTTGAAAATGTTTTCAATAAAACCATAACTGAGCTCTTTGAAGTGCTGACCAGATTTTATATGAATTTCCTTTAAGCATGACATTAAAGATATTTAGTAAGCTGGATGGAAGAAGAGATAGCATTTATATTTGAAGAGGCAACAATATGACCTAGAGAAAGAGGTTTTAAAAAAAGTCATTCTGTATCACTTGTCTATATCCAGAGAATTAGCCAAACTAGATAAATGAATAAAACTAAAATAATTGCCACACTTTAAAATGATACTCATTTTTAGATAGACACTGTACTCTGTGTGGAATGGACCCCTAGGTAGCGAAACCATAAAAGAGATTTAAAAAAAAATTACAGTAATTTCAGAGTCACACAGTAGATGGAAGAAAAAGCAAAACCTTCAGCTCTGCATGGTAGCTTTGCAGGGGAGGGCAGGTTCTCCTACCTGCCATGATCACAGGTTTTACTCTATTAAGGGCTGATATATTCAAGCACACCAAATAGGAATAAAATGATAGCAGATGACCTCCTGTGGGATTCTATGCACAGAAAATGGAGGATGAATCAGCCAGAATTGAATTGTGTTTCTCTCTCCCACAGATAAATATTGCATACTAAATCAGTCTGCGTATACTCACACTGCCTTCCCTTTAACTTAATGTATGCAGTGTCAAGTTGTTTCAAACTGAGTACCGTTCAACTCTACACACACAGTTTGTCTAAGGTAAAAATTGGAAACAGTTTAAATTATAATGAAATTCTCTTCCCACCCCCACAGCATTTCAAGGACTGGTGAGAAAATCCTGTGAGCTGGAACGCTGACATAACTGGGATTTCTAATACTACTTAGTAGTGTGAAACACTCAAAGCTTTCACATTCTAATAGAGCTCACTATATATATTATTTCACTCAGACACTTCTGCAGACTCAGGCTTCCTTTACTCACTGCCTCAGTAACCAGAGGAAATTGAGATTATACTTTCCATCAGGGACTTTTTTCTAAGAAGCCATCATGTTCCTCAAAACATTGTCATGTACATATCATGTATTAGCAGAATTTGTGTGTATAGAACTATTCCTTCTCTCCTAATACTGGTGTGTGTGTGTGTGTGTGTGTGTATACATACACACTGTACAGTTTAAGAACAGATAAGAAGCATTATGTAACTTTATTCAAAATAGTTCCAGTGCAAATACAACCTCCCGTGTTCTTTCTAAAGATTTTCAGTGGTACCTAAATTGAAAGTAGGAGACAGATATAACAGAAGTAGGCTGTACCTAATATAGAGAATTACACCCAAAATTCATCCCAATTATACTGATTATGACAATAAAAGTGGTACTTTACAAAAATTGTAAGAGCCTAAAGATGGGGAGGAGTTACAACATGCAAGGTACTCTACACAAGTTAGCACCGAAGTAATCATAACAGGACTTTGTATGACCTGTGCATTGACTAACATATCATTGGCCCCCAAAGTCTAGCATGGATCACAGCACTAGGATCCTTAGAGGCAAGGGATTAACAGCCACAACAGTGTTCCCATACTAAAGGGGAATACAAAAAAGTACTCTAGGCAATGCTACTGCGCCCTTATACATCATCAGAGAGTAAGACCCAGAGGGAAGTTTGACATGCACAATAAAAGATGCTCTAGGGATTGGGGGAGGGACAATAGGTGTAAGGGAAGGGGGGAAGTAAGGGGAAAAGGATGAAGGGAGCAAGGGGATCCAGGGAGAGATGAAGGGAGGGAGGGGAATGGGGTACCTATCGAGCTTGTATGAGTGGATAAAATAAGAAATATTAAAAAATAAAGTAGAACATGACATCCAAAAAAAAAGAAAAGCAGTAGAGTAAAAGTGGCTCAATAAAGGAGCCATTTCTACCACACATCTAGCTTCACACAGACTCAAACATGAACTGTTGTATGTGAAGGTGCCTTCTCTCTGTCAGTTCTCCACCTGCCTGACTTCTGATTTAAGACAACCATCTTGTGTACAGTCGTTCCACTGATAAAGAGGAAGATCCAAACTATCCCTGTGAAGGATCATGTGTGACTACATCTAATTTATTTTAATAGGAGAAACTCTGACTATACATATTAATGTAAGACAAATACGAAATATATTTACATGCTTCATCTAGGATCAAAAATTATGGCTAATGCAGTTTTCCTTTCAGGCAAACATGTCATTACATGAAAATTGAATATTGGATGATTCCAGATAGCTGAAGAGCATTAACATGTTGTCATGCTACTAGAAACTGGAAGGTAAATTTCTTGAAAATGGATTCCAGAGATGAGAGAAAAAATATTGATGTCATAATCTCTTGTTCCTCTTGCTGCCAAAACTTATATATAGCTTGGAGGATATGATATAGTAATTTTAAAAATTATTTCTGAAGAAATGTGCCTTTTGATTAAATCTTGGTTTTTGTTAATTTCTTATCAATTTCCTTATCTGTAAAACGCAGGTAAGTTGAATTAACTATTATAAATATTAAATACAACTTAAGATACACACTTTGAGGCCACTTTTGTTATAAAATTTCAATAAATTTAGCATGTAAAATTGCACATTCTAGAATAGAAACACTTTATTAATTTTATATTTTAACAATGATGAAAGAATTTTCTATTCTATACATTCTATATTATTCTTTTCTAATATGAAATAAATAAATATGGAGCCTTTAGCACTACAAGTGTTTTCTTTCTTAAGTTACTATCTTTATAGCATTTTTCTGACAATTTTCTATAATAATATTTTAAATGATGGCTTCATAAATTGGTTCTATGTATTTATCTGTTGTATTATTCTCTAATTTTTATATGACTCAAAGTAAAGTTAAATGTATAAGACATTGGCTGTCTTATTGAACCACAAAACAAGGTATTTGAACAAATAGAAACTAGTAACTGTTGAATCTTTCATTCTAAGCAGATAGCAATAATAAAGATTTGTGAGCATCTACACAGCAGAATCCAGCTTGATAAGCAGAGCTTGGAATTGAGATGGCATTCTGATGCAAGGCAATGTAATAAAGTTATGCAGGACATAAATTATAAGCAAGCACTAAACACAACAGACCATGACACAAAGCAGACACTCTGCAAATGTGTAAAGGTAAGGAGCTGCAGTGGATAGTGCAGGTTGACAAAAACACCATTGCCTACCAACTGTGAGTCAGTTTTAATGTCTGTCACAGTTCATTACTGTTGTCATCTTAGCAACTGCAGGTTCTGTGCTTTGGGTACAGATGTGAGAAATTAGTAGTTAAACTAAGGCCAGAGCAAGTCTGCAGGAGATTGTCTAGTTGATGGGAAAAGACCAGCCCATGTTGAGTGAGACTAGTCCCTAGGCAGGTGAATATGATAGATGGAGCTCATTAAGTAAGTTGGCATCCTTTGGTGTAATTGGCCAGACATGCTGGTCTATCAAGTGAGGATTGTTCCTCTCAGCAGTACTATGAATATGGTGTAACCATTTTCCTCATCTCTTGGTATTGACATGCACCTCCTTGCCAAGCTGTACAAGGAAATGCAACTGGAAAATCCTATCCCAGAGTAAAGTCCCTTATTCACGTAAGTCATTTTTGAGTATTTGTCAGCAACATTGACTAATTCAACAATGTCTGAAATAAACTAAATGGAGGAAAATCCAGAAGGAGAAAACAGAATAAAATTGACAGAATTAGATGATGCAGCCACTTAACCAAGTTTGATTTGAAAATTTTGGATCTTAAATAAGAATGATAATGGAAGGTAGGAAGGAGGAAGACATGGTGGGAGGGTGAGAAGAAACAGAAGAACAAACTATTACTTAAATTTCAGACTTGAAAATACAGGTAAAGATGCAACATGATCCCCACCCAGATGGGACGTTATTTCTGAATCTCTACTGCCATAATAACAGCATTTTTGTCCTGAAATCCTTTTTTAACATGACCAGAAGAGATCTTTATATTCCTTCATCCTTGATGTCACAGGTCATTTTCAGGCAGCCTATGACCCTCAGGTACAACTGAAGCTCAAAAAGTTGGTGAACTGTAAGTCACACCACCATAATCAGTACTTTGTGCAAGTCTGATATTTCAAAGCTGAAGCAGGATAGCGTTATGTCAAAGTCAACTGATGATGCCTTGTGAAGAACTATGCTTGTTTTGTCATCTAGAACTGTGCTGTCAAACATATTAATCACGATATTTGGCTTCTAGGCAATAGTCCTAATTGACTATAAATTTTGAGGTCTTAGCCTCCAAAATATTTAAAATGCATTAATACTTTATGACAGCAATGTGTCGATGTAAGAAATGTTAATTCTTTGATGAAATATATTTTAAAACTAATGTTTCATGTATCAATATATTAATAATTTTTAAATTATCCCTATTATTCATGTACACTTAGGTTCATGTAAAGCTCTAGACACCAGGAGAGAAAAATCACTGGCCTTTATACATATTATAAAAATGGATTCCTTACCAAGTAGAGTTTTATAAGCATTATAATTTGTCTGTGTGTGGCCTCTTGTGCAAGGTTGTAAGCTCCCCTGCATCATTGGGCACAAGAATAGACAACAACTGATTTTCTTAAGCTATTTAAATCAGTCGATTTTTATACAGCTATGATCTCCATTGTTAATGATGTGGAACATAAAAGATGTGGAAAAGTGAACTGTAGAGATGGCTCAAGGGTTAAGATGGCTCAAGTGTTAAGATTCTGCTGAGTTCATTTCCCAAGTCCCACATGAAAAACACCAGGGGGAAATGATGGTTGTCTGCACTTCTGGCCCTGGTGAGCAGAGCCTGGGAAATACTAGAGTAAAGGAAGAAGGAGGTAGAAGCAATCCAGGATGATTCGCAAAGTTACCTTTGATCCTCCACTGGGAAACACAGTGCACTCTGATACACACACACACACACACACACACACACACACACACACACACACACAGTGGAAAACTGTAATTCATACTACATAGATTAAGTGAATTAGAGAAAAATTGGTTCCTATTCACTAAAAATCATGGCAACTGATTTGGATGTTGATATGAATGGTTAAAACTGATTCGGTATTCAACATTATGTATCTGAAATTATCTTAAAAGTTAGGCCAGATCACTAAGTAACCGAAAAGCCATGAGTTAAATATGCCATTTCATCCAGTATAAGTTGCATGTTTGTTTTCAATTGTTTAATGCCTTCTAAAATCAAAATGCATCTATGATTGATGGCATCCTATAATCTCATCCAGCTGACAGCATTAAGCTATCACAAATACATCACAGCATGAATATGAGTGTCTTGCTATCTGCGGAATGATAATGCAACTGATATGTCAGCATTTTCATCTAGGAACTTTGAAGGACCATTTTAGAAAAGAATATAAATTTTCTTTCTTCTCTGAATACTTTTTATAGAAAAATCCTAGTTAGGCAAAGGAGAACCAGTCTTGTAGAACAGGCAGCTATATCATACAAGAAATTTCTAGAGGCAATGCTGATGACTCAATCAAGAAATTGACTCTAATGATTCTTCTGGTGAATGAATGGTATAGTACGTAAAATAAATGACATTAACGCATGGCTAGAAATCTTTGTTCAGATTTAACATATGAATTATTTTAATAATTAGTATGAATAAACTGCAATAACACTTATGTAACATTTTAAATTCTCTGTGATTACGCATGCTAAAAAATTCTCTCTCTCTCTCACACATACACATACACATTCATGCAGAGCTCTGAAAGTTTTTCTTAAATGAAATGAAATACTGAATTATAATAATGAATTTTTTTCTCAATTTATTTTCAACATATTTCTTACAGTAAGAAAAATAATTATACTCTTGATATGTACTTTCTTAGATTTAACAAGCTAGGTGTAGTAAATTATAAGTATGAAGAATGAGAATAATTCTCAGTGGAAATATATACTTTGTTCTTTAGTTCATAAAAATTAGCCACTTAGTTTTAAATAATCATAGATTTATCAATAAAATATCAGAATATGAAACACTTTAATTCCTAATTTTATTTGACTGTATTTAAATAAAATGCTTTCAGTAATTTTAAGATTTTATCTCATATATGCATAAAACTCATTCTTAATCATTTAATTTTTAGCACTACTTGCTGGAAACACAGCACATTCCATCTGCCTTCTGATTTGTTCTGGAAATAATATTTATTCACATTCTAAGTTGAAAAGATGCATTTTCTTATACTGTGAGTCTACTTCCATTTTCTATAGTTATTAAACAAATTAAAATCCGTATACGTCACTCATAATAGTATGTTTGATTGACTCTATTTGATATTAAGAAGAAAAAAGAGATTCCAAAAATAAAAAATTAAAACTAAGTGAATCAGTAGATATGCTTATGAATCACTTAAAGAACATTTTTGCTCACATAATCAAATTAAGTTTTAAAAGTAGCTTTCATTGTTGTGAAACAGTTAAATTTCTTTTACATCCTACTTGTTAGGAAAACCTAGTCATTATGAATGTATTTCCAAGAATTAAAGTAGAATGCATCTGCATCATAGAGGATATTACTGGCAGACATCTTATAGTTCTTAGTTCTTGTTAAACATTAAGTCAAAACCTGACATGAATCAGTTTTAAAAAGGACTTATTTCTGTTTTACCTCACAGTTTATGGGATATAGTCCCTCATGGGGTAAGGTCTTCTGGCAGACAGCCCTTGGGCTATGAAGGCTGTCTGTTTCCCTTCCTTAACCACCCATGCCCAGAGCTCTCAGCAGAATAAGAAACAGCACAGGAAACTACAAGCCTCAAAATCACCCTTGCTCCCTAGAGTCCTACTGCTTTAGCAAGGCTCCACTTTCTAAAAATTCATTTTACTACAACCAAAAACTATACCATCAGATGGGAAACAAACTCTCTACCACATGAGCCTGTAAAAATTTTTCATTTCATTTCCTTTGTCCAAACCATAAAAAAATTAATTATTAACTTTTATTTTTACCTCTAGTTTTGATTAATTTACTTTAATTCATAAATTCTCATTTCTTAACATTGTGTATGTTTATGTGATATCCAAGATTGACTATTTTTTCCTCCAAGGGAAAAAGTATATTAAACTTGGATTTTAGTACTTTTCCCTGTATGTACATGTTACAGAAATTGTCATTATTTTCTGTCCTTTTATTTAATTTGATTGGTGTTGAAAAGGGTCTGACTAACTTACTTAACACCTCTTCCCAGATCCAACTTCTCTTGTCAGCATCTAATATAAAGCCTTGGGAGAGCGAAATTCAGTTTCAGTATTCAATTCTCAGCTTTCTGACAGCTATATGTGGCAAAGAAATAGTTGTGTCTGGTATTCCTGAATGAAACTTTACCAGCACATGGAAATATCCCATTTGTTTCCTGAAAAAAAAAAAAAAAACACAAGTAAAAAGACTCAGGTGATGTGCAGCCTCTGACTTCTCTAATCCTTCTATTCTTTTCATGCTGAGAAAAACAGGAGAGGTAAGAATTGTCATGCATTATGAGACAGGAATTAGTAGGGGTCCTGGAGAGAGATGTCAGTGGATAAAGCATTTGCCCCACAAGCATGAACTTGGAATTTTGGCTTCACTGAATCCCAAATAAATACCAGTAAACATGACAGCTGCCTGGGAACAGAGACAGGGAACCCCCCAGAGCAAGTTCGATAGGTAGAATAGCTGAATGATGTGCTCTGGGAACAACAGAGAGACACTAATCAATAATTAAAGTGGCTAATGATCAAGAATAGACAGGATATCAACTTCAGGCCTTCATATATATGCATACACATGCTCTTTCACATATACATGTACCCACACACATGTGGGCATGTATTACACACATGCTTGCAAACTCCATATACAAACCCATCCCAAACAATGTTTCTAAGGAAAAGAATGGAGACAGAAGCCAGCATGATAAGTAGTAAGGCAACGACATAAAATGAATGAGTCCAGAGCAGTTAAAGTTAGATTGGGATGCTAAACTTCTATTTCAAATTGGGCTAGTGGCCTATAAACATACAGATGCTAGGTATGGCCATCCTCTCATAGAGTTGCCAGTATAATGGTAATAAGTTCAGATGGGTTTGAGTGGTTGACTATTCAGACCTAGAACAAATGAAAAATCAATCTATGTCCATATCCCACACTGAACCACAGGTCATAAATAGAATATGACACTATCTAGTTCTGTAAGTAATAAAGTTTTTTGTTACATTGTGAAAAAAGGGGGGAATTTTGAGTCTTAGCAGAAGGAGCAAATAAAATATTAGCATCACTGTGAATGTCCCCACAGGACTGTCTATCTAGATCTCTAGTTCCAAGTAGGGTCACATATGATTCTTCCGAAAGCAACTTGATTGTGTGATGTCTATGTGTTTCATGTGGGTAGAAATAGAATTTCAAATTATCTTGAGTGCATCATCTCGTGCTCAGTAACTGCTGAAGGTATAGTAAACTATGATGTATTCAAATCTAACTTAGTTAGGGTCCAAATTTCAATTTGGTAAATTATCATCATAGTCGTTGAAGGTATCACGAGTTATCTCTCGATTCATTGTGACTGTAGATTCCTGATGTCAATATAATTTCCATTCCAAACTAATGGTGTTCTTCAAGGAAGATTTAAAGGTCTTTTTACTTGGGCTGTTGCTCTATAGTATTGTTATATTGTTGTATTTTTCTCATTCAGACTGATAGATATTATCATTCATTTCAATCTAAACATTTTTAATTTAATTTGGCTTTTGAAATTCATTCAAGCCTTACTGCAATACTTTCTTCTCCTAACTTGCACCTTTTTTCTTCATAAAGAGAAATTTTATTGAATTAGGTTAGAGAATTAGGTTTTTTCTCTAATATTTTATTTTCCTTGGGATTTGCTATTTTCTGTAGTATATGGATGACTTTCTTCCACATATTCCATCTCCAATTTTAGTCATTTTATGAATCTTCAGTCACTCTCATAGTTATTTTTTAAGATCTTATTTTAGTTCTTATATTACAATTAATGTTCTTAAATGTTTTAAATATACTTCAAAACATCTCTGATATAAATGACTAAAATTTCAATAAAACTCATTTTTTTCTTTCTTGCATTATTTCTTACAGTAATTCAATGACTTGCTTGCCCACAAATAGGGTTTCTCTTTTCTGCTTTAGTTTTCTCCAAGTAATTTATAACTGTTCTTTCGGTTTTTAAATGTAATTATCATCTTAATGTCAGAATATCATTTTGTGGAATTGTATCATTCTGAGCATATGCATGTGTTCCAACAAATGATGAAATCATGTTTTCATTGCAAATGGATAACTTTGTTGGCAGCCAGGCTTCCTTTAATAAATATAAATCAGAATAAGTAAGCATGATTTCCTTCTTGACTACTCATTTCCCAAATAATTATATATTTGACCCTTGGTAGAGACTTTTGCTTTGTGCCTCAGATAGTTACTGAAATTACCATTTTCCTCATTCAGACTAATTTAGAAAATTATGATCCTTGACAGAAAGATACTACATTCTTTGTGAAAGTTTTAGAATATTTTTTCTCATATTTTAGTAAAATTATTCCAAATATTGTTTCTTGAAAACAATACAGTAGAATAAATGTTTTAATGTTTCAATGAGGAAGAAAAGACAGAGACAAAAGAAAAGCCAAGCCTGCCATAAGAGTGAAGAAAGAACTTTAATAAATTGGTTGACTCAAGTTCTTGCTTTCAAACTAATATAGTCAATACATTTTACTTATGGGAATATGTATATTTATAGGATTATGGGAATTTAATATATTTCAAATGACAAATATGAAATTTGATTATATTCATTTAGACAGGATTCTAAATGAAAAGAATCCTTTAATAAGTAACCTCTATGTCACTCAGTAATTTTAAATTTATTATTAATTTTATCATTTGAATATTTTAAAGTGCATTTAAAACCATATACTGGTGCTTGTACCGTGGTGCTGTTGATATATAAAACCACTGACTTATTACATATTCTTTTTTTTAATTAATTTTATTATTATTATTATTTATTCAACTGTGTGCATGTGCGTGTGTATGTGCGCGCGTGTGTGTGTATCTGTGTGTGCGTGTGTCTGTGTATGTGTAGAACCACGGACGAATTCGCGAACCACCATGGACTCCTCCATCTCCTTTTGCCCCGGGATTCACAGGCTCCGCCCTACCAGGACCAGAAGCGCAGGCCGCCCTGCTTCTGCCTGGCGTCTATATGTGGGATCTGGGATCCAAACTCGGGACCTTCCGCCTGCAAGGCGGAGGCTTAACCCCTGAGCCACCTCTCCAGCCCCTTATTACATATTCTTAAAAACAAATTTTAAGTGTGTACTATCATGTTTATGTTATTATTTCTGCATACATATGTGTGTGTGCATGAAATTATATAAAGATATCTGAATGATTTTTATAAAATAATAGTTTGGTTGATATGTGCATCTATTTATTTTACAAAGTTTGGGAAGCAAGGAATTTCATTTATGGATCAAAGGCAGGTAATTGTGGTCAGAATCTTATTTTTATAATATTTTTCTGCAGTGCATATTCATGCTATTTAATGAAAGTTTTCCATGCCATAGATTTGACTAAAAGTGCATAAACATAAATAAAATGTTACTGCTTTAGTACTTAATAATGAAAATTTATTATAAGAAACCTACTTGTTTATAATAAGAATTCAGTATAGAGCATATATTTATCCATACAACATAATAGTGTAGCAAATACAAAAATAAATTTACATTTGTTGATATGGAAATCTCTTCAAGACATATGTGGAGTGAAAAAAACGAAGGGTCACATTCATAGATACTCTGATCATTAATTTCTGTTCAATATTTCATATGCATGAAGTGTGTTCATACATGAAGTCAAAGAAGTATTATAAATGAAAAGAATACTGTAATAAGTAACTATATGTCACTCATTAATTTTTAATTTATTATTTTTCTCATCTGAATACTTTAACACCATTTAAAACCATATACCTATGCTGGTAGTATAGTGCTGTTAATATATAAAATCACTGATTTACACATTTTAAAAACAAATTTTTGTTTTGTGCATACTATTATGTTTATGCTATTATTAAATGTAGATGATAGTTGGATGGTAGATATATGAATATATATACATAATTTCAGTAATCATACTCATTTCAAAATGTAATTTTAAGACCTGGATCTCAGTGAGATAAAAAGTTAAACTACAGTGATATATGGAGAACAGAAGACAATATTATTGCCAATTATGAAAATGATATGCTGAGCATTTTATATGAAACTTTTGTTGACAGAAGAATGCTTGTATAATTAAATTTATTTGAGTGTAGGTATACAGAAACGATTATTTTGTTTTAGAGATGAGATGATTGAGAAAGTGATAGAATTATTTGCCAAAATTATCTAACTTTTGGGCATGTTGTAGTGTTCTGTTCCATGGAGTGGCCTGTCACTCCATGCTAAACAATAGGAGAGGGTTAGATGAGTTGGGCAAAGAGAGGTTGATTGCAAGAAATTTAATCTCCTAATATGCTGCAGAGCAAAGCAACAATACCAGAATTATTCAACTCTGACATCACATGAGAGACACTTAACCTAAAATGCTATCTCACATTTACCTAGATAATTATAATTATCAATTTCTCATCTGAAACGTAAATTCAATGACATACTCAGTTCATTTGTTGATTTGATAAATTGGATGAACTTAAGGTTAAACACAAATGCACACATATTCTAAGAGGAGAGATGGAGGAAGAAAAAAATACCATTGGGTTCACAAGCATTACCTAAATTGCAACCATTTTTAAAGTACTGAGAAACTAGACAGAATGGAACAAACAGGTGATCATATTACTCTAGTGATGTGTTGGCTGCAAAATCCTTTAAAATAATTGAGTTTTTGAAGTTTCAGGAAATAAGGGACTTGTGTGACAAAATAAAGAAATAACCATGGAACCCAATGAGAATTAAACTTTAACTTAAACAATAAAAAATTAGAATTCTACTTGAGAGATTTCTGTATGGGAAATATTATCTGAAAGAGAATATTGTTATGTCAGACCTATGTCTTATGAGCCCTTTATTGTCAATTGATATGCATTATCCTAAACTCAATACATAATTTAAAAAATTAAGGAATATTAGCAACAGTAAGAATTTGTGATGCTTGAACATCTGAATAAGAAACAATACATATCTCAGAAAAACAAAAAAAATCTCTGTCATAGTTAGATACCTTTGTCAGTTTGACAGTTGAGTCATAGGGCTCTGGGCATAGTTGCTGAGAAGTGGTAGCTGAGTTGATTGCCTAGTAAAGCATACAGAAGATTATCCTATTAAAGGGGACAGGTCCACCCCATGGTGGGTAGGGTTAGGCCCAAGCAGGTAAATGCAAGGGAGGGAAATTGTTAAGGAAGTTGATATCTCTTAGTATACTTGGTTAGACATGCTGGTCTAAAGTAAGAATTGTTCTTCTCTCAGCAGTTTTATTGATATATGGATATGGTGTGGCCAGTTCCGTTATATCCTGCCGTTGATATGAAGGAGAATGTGATACTTAACAAAGAACCCTAACCAAGAATCATAAGGCAAAGTAAAAAGTCTTGCTCCTTTATGTCTCTTACGAATTTATCACCAGCAATGTAGAGTAAATACAATAATCTCACAGGATATTACTTAATGGGGTCTGTGACTCATTAGGTAAATATTAGGGGGCAGAGATAACAGAATCTGTGTGATTTTACTTGGCTTATAACCTGTACAAAGGAACAAAAATACCATTTATGGGAAACAGAGCTTCCTTGCTCAGTGATTTACTAGCTAATAAGTTATCCATCCCCAAGAGTTACACCTGCCAGTACAGACATACCAAATGAAATCCAGTGTGTCAACATACAAAATCACGTGAGAGTAGAAAGGAGACTGGATGAGAAGGAGAGCATGTGAAGTTGGAAATGAGATAGGCTGTGGAAATGGGTAGTCTTTGTATTCATGTATTAAGTGTCAGAAAATAAAAGATAAAATTTAAAAATGAGAATTAATTACCTTTGTGCCCTCATGATTTAGGGGTTTGACCTCAAGCTGATAAGCTTTTCCTGGGGGCTTTGACCCAATAAGTGGATTAATCCCCTAATTAAAGGCCTTAAGTAAAGAGGATGCAGGGTCTTGAGTAACAAACATGTCAGTGTACATGTCCTGGTACGTTTCTGCAATCTTTTCCAGCGGTTCCCGACTGTGGTAATGCGAAGGGCTCTTCTCTAACATACCTTCCCTGTCATGATAGACTGACTGAATGTCTGAAACACTAAGCTACAAATGATCTTTATTCCTCAAGTTACTTCTGTGAGGAACAGTAAAAAAGAAGGCAAAGTAATCTAGATACCATTCTGTCTGAAGTCATTAGAGAAGTCTTTCACTCAATTCCCTGTGAGGTTTGTGTGTGCATGTACACATGTACTAGTGTGCAAAATTGTATGCAATCATGTGAGTGTTTGATGTCTGGCAAACATCCCTACATATAAATTCTTGTGCACACTGTGTTAATTTTAAAAGCAAGTATTTCCATGTGATATTATATTTCCTTAAACTGAAGTATTCCCTTTACAAACAAAATTTTGTAATAAGGATATATCAAAGATCTTCACAGACATGACCCTTTGTTTTGCTGTGAAAGAAAAAAGTTTTCAGGGTTACCACCTTTGATTCCAGATTGCACAGAGTCTATGAAATAACTATGTCAATATGTATTAGACAAAGAGAGAGAGAAGTGCATAGAGAGTGAACAGGGACCAGCAATGGGAATCCAGTAGGGGGGGTGCTTGTTGAGCCCAGTGACCTTTTTCTAATCTTAGATACTGAATAAGACTGCGTAGTTGCTGAAAAAATATATTTTTTAATTCTTAAGTTTTGTATATTCAGGTGGGGAATTTTCTTCCATCTGTTTTCCATTTAACTTTAGTAATATTCCCCATTGAGGTCATTATGCCCAACTCAGTGTAAGCTAAACAGGAGAAAATAAGTATCTTGAAGTTTTTCCTCACACTATTTATAAAACTCTCCAAGAACCGCTATTATTCTTCCCCTAACAAGTAATGCTATATGCACCAGGGGGAAAGAAACCGAGCTTCAAGTGAGCCGTACAGCCTATTAAACATTTAATAAGTAATAAGGATCCGTCAGAGTATGGACTATTCCGTGCATATTACAGCTGCAGCCATTCATTTCCCAACTTGATCTCTAGAAGCCAAAAGGAGGAAACCATCCTGACTGAAGAATCAAATATAAAGTGACTAAAAATAGCTGATTGATTGCATTTTTCATTTGTTAATGGGAACTTTCAAGGACCGAGTCAAGAATGCCAACAGATTTTTGCCCCTGTCTATCTCTATGTGTTGCTGCCTCAATATCTCAATACATTCAGACCTTGCTTTCTTTCCAATGTCATTACTATTTTTACTATTTTGATACATTCATTACTCATATCTTTAAATGACACTTTGTCATGTCTTGCCATAACAGATACTGACACCGATACAGGAAATATTAAATGCAATTTGATACTAAGACATGTGTCTGGTATCCTGACAATGAAGACAACTGACTAATTTCATGAAATCTGAGTTGTACATTTCAGTAATTGTGAACTTACCATCTACATCCTTAGCTAAAACATCACTGTGTTCTTTGCTCTGCTGTGATAATTTTATACAGGTATCAATTTGATGGTTTGAAGACTTGAGTTCTGGAAACCTTTGTAAAGAATTATTGATAGAGTTAGGCCTCAAACTAGCCTGCAAGAAATTATTTAGTTGATGGGGTGTCCCGTTCCATGGTGGGTAGTGAATAAGATGGAGGGAACTAATTAAGGAATTTGGAGTTCTTTTGTATACTCATTTAGCAAGTGAGGATGATCCCTCTGTCAGTGATCCTGTGGATAGGGTATGGCTAGTTCCCCCTGGCTACTGGTCTTGGTATGAGCTCTCCTGCCAAGCTGGACAAGGAAATGTACCTAAGAATCCTATAAAAGGATAAAACACCTTGTCCTCCCTTAAGGTGTTTGATCATGAATTTATCTGCAAAATGTACAGTAATTGCTACCTTCAAATTCTAGCCTCTTCTATTATCTTTCTTGAAATAAGACACATTTCAAGTCAGTTTACTCTTATATTTATTGTTCAATATCACTTCTCCCTTGTAGAATGTGTGTACCTTGTGACTATAAATGATAATGTTGCTATACTTATATGATATTACAAGAGAGATTAAAGGATTTTACCTGGATAACATATTCTAGTCCTGAAACCTTGGCTCAGTTCACCTATAACTAAATTTTCACTTTTAAAACCACCAAAATAATTATTTGTTTTAATCACCATATTAGCTATTTTGCAGTAATAGCAAACTCATGCAAATGCATTCTAGATGAAGAACAGTAAAGCACGAACTGAAATTGGTAGATGTTGTTTTGAGGACTCTGTTAAACATGGCATGTAAGATTATATGACCATAAAGATGTTAACATTGTTGAGTGCAGTACAAATACTATGAATGTGACTGAATAATTAAGTTACAATAAACACATAGAAGACTATGGACTTACAGAGATTCATTGATTTTTAAAGTAGGACTATTCTTAAGATATGTATTTTGAAGTAGAAGAAATAAAGAATCAGCAGAGAATTTAAAGAATTTGACTCAAATCTAAATACTAGCAATCAACACATCTTTTCTTTAGTCTTTCTGCCTACATAAACCTAAGAGTTCAAAGAAGTAAATGGAAAGAAAATGTTTGAAAATAAATATAATTCTAATTAATTCTGTTATTCAAGTAAAAATAGCATCAGGAAAAATCACTTTGGGACCTGTTATCTCATATCTTTAATTTCTCGAATCTAGACATAGAATTGAGGTTCAAAGCAGTAGTAGCTCAAGGACAGGATCACAACTCTATGCCTCTTGCACGTCAATAAAATACAAAATAGAAATTGTAGAGTTTTGAGGATGAAAATCTTTTATAAACATGATAAAATTTACAAATATTTTCATTTATACTAAAACCAATAAACTTCCTACAATAAATACAGTTTTAGAAAATAGATGCATGCTATAGGATCACATCACAGGCTTGCAGGTCAGCATATGGAAAGGAAATTTCTTTAAAGTTAGGAGAAAATTTGAGAGAGAGAGATCCAGTAATCTGTTAAACATAACAGTTGAATCAATTTTTAAGAAGTGATTGGATTATTTTCACAAGTGTTGGTCACATGTTTTTTTCCATATATGCAATAAAAAGTGATTATAGAAACTGAGGCTCCATTAAGATAATAAGCAAAAGCGGAGTTTTAATTCAGCTGTCATCTTTGGAATTTCAAAAGCAATCAAAATCATTGTGAAGTGTTAAGGAAATGACTGGGTGATGTCTTGAAAGATTTTTAACTTTTGAATGGTGGATTGGATGAATGTTTTTGTTAAACATAGAAAGTCATTTTAAATGTTTCTACAGACATTTCTCATTGAAATGTTTCTTCTTCAGAATAAAGAAAGAAAAAAAAATCATCTCTTTTCTCTTAAAAAAAGGAAAATAAATGGTCCAAACCAATTTTTCTGCCTTTAAATGGTTGGGGTTTGACAATGTATTTCCAGATTTACTTTTTAATTCCCAATTTTCACATGCATTGTTGGCGCTAGTAATTACTTTTGAGATTTCAAAAAGGATTCACTTCAGTCATTTACCCAGAATAACTATGATAGATCTTGAATAGGACTTCCTGACAGACACGCGTACAGATGAAACATCTTGAAATATGATTGACAGCTTCTCATACACACACTAGAACTTGAGAAGGTAGATGTCATTTTCTGTGGCTGTAAAGACATGAGTTTAAAATACCTAATACTAAATTTATCTGCTCATTCTCTTTACAGTTACATAAAATTTATGTTATTAAATTGATTCAAAAATGATCACTATTATTTATTCTATTCAGAGGAAAAATTAGAATTAAGCTTACAATGTTCACAGAGGTTTATTTATTTGCTTCATGTCACCAGATAGTGGGAGTAGAAATGAAAATCTCATTTAAAAAACATTTATATATTCCTGTTTTCAGCAATGAGGTCTTAAATATGACATCTTTGAAAAGCATCAGAAAAATTAAATCCTCATTTATTTTCTGAGATTTCATGATTTATTACATCCTAAAAATATAATAGTGCCTATCTAGTACACAAAAGTAATAAAGTGCCTCACAAGTAATCTACAATATGAGACTCTACCAAGATCCTTTTACAAAGCTTTCAAGCACAGCAGAGATCATTATTCTTTTGATGATGAATGATTCTTCAAAACATACAAACATACCTCCACCAGCTATTAAAAAAAGAAATTTTCATCTGCCTATGAAGGTATACAAATGTAAAAATCAATCATACAAACAAACGAGGGAAAGAGATGGAAACAAATATGCCAAGCAGGAAGGTCTCAAGAAAAATTTTGAGGTAAACAGAAGATGAAGAAGAAGCTGTATACATCTGAACCTCTAGGGGAAAAAATCTGCTTGTTTTCTATGTGCCTCAAATACTGTATGTCTTGACTTGCAGTATAGTTTTCACCATTATTCTAAATTATATTAACAAGTATAAGTGATTATGGCTACAGAAATACATGAAGAGTCTATAATGAAGTCACACTCTTAGTATTTCAAGAGGTAACTTTTTAAGTGGGACAACTATACCACCTAGATGAAAAATTTGTATTTTACTAGCTCTAGAAACTGCAAAAGTATGTTATAAAAAAGCTGTGTACATGATTCATGGGGGGCAAAATAAAGGAGAGTTAGGGGCTGAGAGATGGCTCAAGGGGTTAAGACTACCTCACAAGCAGAGTTTGTGAATTTGTACTCTAGATCTCACTTTAAAAAAAAAACAAAAAAACAGAGGAACTCTGGAACAAAGCAATAGGTAAAGCAATCCGAAATGATACCTGAAATCACCCTTAAACTTTCATGGTCACAGGCAGTGCCCTCTGACACAAAACAGTGCCCTCCGATACACACACATACACACACACACACGCATGCATGCACGCACACACGCACGTGAACAATAGATAGATAAATATTAAAGAAAAAGCAAATGATATTTAGATGTAAAATTAAGAACAATGACAGAAACACTGAGATTCCTCCACACTGTAGTCACCAAATCATTTTTACTTCACAATTGTAATTTTTGAGAAAACAACTATTTATCTCACAGAGAAGAAGGAATAGGAGATAAACGTCCATTTTTCCCAGCGAGAGCTGCAGAAACCTGAGTTTTTCCACAGTGCTTGAGACCATCTTCCCGTGCAGGAGGTGAAAGTACATGGCTGACAGAGGTTCCTTTCTACCTGTTAAGAAACACTGATGTATCTTTCTTAGAAGAATTCAGGGATTTTCACTGTAGAATCTCTCAATCTCTCAATTTAAATCTTTTTAAAACATCTATGTTTCTAAATCCAAGCCTATGTCTGCCTTTTGCGTTGAAATATATGTCCCCCTTTAGTCAATAAACATCACTACAACCTATATTGGGAACATTCAAACAATAACCTTTTTAAGTTCTTTTCCTGAATTTTCCAGGAACCAGTGTTTTGTGTAAAGAGAAAGAGAATTATCATTCCATGGGAATCAAATGTCTCATGATATTCAGAAGAAAGGTTTGTAATTTGAACATAATTTTAGTTTCTGGAGAAAAGAAAAGGAAATGACTCTGTTCAAAGTTGCTCCCATTTAAATTTGCCTGTTAACAGTTTCCACAAAAGTATTACTTTCTAATAGAGCCAAAATAAGCTATAATGATGATAATAGTGGGAACTGCAAAGCTAAGCAGCATCGAAAGTGAAATACCAACCATAAAATTGCAGAGTCACACTAAAACATACTTAATTAATTTATAAACCTTAATGATCTCGGATTATTGATGTCCAAAGGAAAAAAAATCATCCATTTTGCACATGTCGTTAACTTATTACTTAACTGGATAGAAAGATCAAGGAATATTTTGTGAAAAAGTAGCATAAAATATGAAGAATAAGAAGTAACCAAGAGCAAAAACAGCTTATTCAATCATGACTATGAACAATCAAGGCATGTCAAAATGCTGAAGTTTTGGCAGAAATAGAATGATTTAAATTTAAAATGAGTGTCAGGTTGGTCAAATGCTTGCCTTTAATTCTGTGATTAGTGATGAGAATCAGGTCACAGTTACTTTCATAATGTGGAAAAAATATAGTACTTCTTGGGCTTGTCATTATTTAATCATGAATGCCATTGGGTTTACTAGATTTTTCTGTAATATTTTAAATGCTTAATTTGATATTAGATTGCAAAGCATTTTTGGTATAGACTGAAGAGGAGATGACAAATTTTAAAATGCTGTAAAAACATCTAGTCATTGACAAAAGTATATTTTTAGAAATGTATTTAATCACTTCAAGTACACAAAAAGAAACATGTTCTTGGATTTTTCTGCATCAAAGGAATTCATTTCAGTGACTCTTGTCTTGCTTTTGTGATGTCCTTATCGAATTCTAATATTGGCTTCTTCAGCAGCACTTTCTTTTATTCCAAAATGTGCTCTCAGCCTGATCTATTCTTTCATGTACATCTGTGCTCAGAAGTATTCTCTCTTGAAGAAAGTGGATTCTATCTCCCATTCCACATCATACAAAGCCATGCTATGGCAAAATTTGACAATTGATCCCACAATTGCCTCCATTCGACTGGATGTTCTGACTTAGCTGTGATCTCCACTATCACAGGGCATTTCCCATGAGAAATTTGGAATAGTGAATTCTTCACTTCCCTTTTATATCATTTTATTAAGAATTCTCTTTATGTAAACAAAATGAGTGATTGCCCATACCCCAATCCCTTTTCCTGCTCTCCCACCCTCCCCTTCTTTCACCAGTTCATCCCTCCCTTCCAGCCCTCTTGCCTGTCTGCTTGTGTGGACCACAGAGTTCTCTTTGGACTGTCTGTACTACTAGGGGACCAGGATGCTGTGATTGTATAAATGGCCTTTCAAGGAGTAAACCTACAGTTGGAGACACTGTCCTTCACCTGTTCAGCACCTGTTCCTGTGATTCTCACTATTACTTCTCCTGAGGTCACCTCAATGGTCATTGAGAATATATTTATATGTCAGACACTGTATACCTCCACTTTTTCTTTGAAGTAAATTTTATTAAAAACTTGTAAACTTCACAATCTAAGGATATGCTTTCTAAGGACTAGAAGATTTTCAGGAAATGTGCTGTCCCTAGACTCTGGTGAAGGGTAAGAAGCAAATTCTATGGAGGACATTACCTCAAGTTGTGATGCAGCCTCTGGCTCTTGAAGATTGGAGATTGTTTGCCTCCCCCTTAGATAAGGCCAATTGTCAAAAACTAGAAAGTTTGAAAGTACTTGGCAAAAACTTTTAATAATGACACAACTTTAATTTTTTTCAATACTTGTCTTTTTTTCCCCTAAAAGTCATTATCTGAATGAAGGTTTCCTTTCACCCCATTTGTTTTGTGTAGAAGACAATTAGTTCCGACAAAACAAATTCATGGTTTTGTGAATTTCATCAGATTCTCAGTCTATAATTCTTCTGAAACTGAATTTGTTGTCTGCGTATTTTTTCTTTCTCTTGATCCTTATCAGTTTATTCTTTCATGAGGGTTAAAGGGTAAAGATTCACAAATAGGAAAACAACCAGACTTTCAATTTATGAAAGGAACACATTTAACAGTACAAAATCTGTGAACTTTTAAAAATAAAATAGATTGAATTCCTTGAAAATCAAAAAATTTTGAAAGCTAAATGTGCTAAAACAAAAACATCTAAATATTTTTAAAGTTAGGATATAGCAATACGTTTGTTTCCAAACGAAGTAGCAAAATACAATTCATGTTTACTTAGCAATAGCATTAAATTACTGAAAATTACCTCAACTCACCTTTAAGCTCTTATAATCTTGTCCCCCCCCCTTTGCCATATTCTTTGAGTCTTGATGTAGGATAATATTTTGATGGATGGTTTAAGGCCTTGTATTCCTTGTTTTCCAACATAATGTACTCTGGCCTGGTGTGGCTTTGTCTTTCCAGTCTTCCACTGCAATAGAGTGCAACTTGGTTGAACAGCTTTTCTTATCTAAGGGTTTAAACAAAAAGGGATGTTTAGAGGGTGTTTTATTATCTCTTTTTTTATAGTTAACACACAATATCTGTCCTTGTTTTTACTTCTTTCTATTTGAACAGATTTACAGTACCAGGCATGAATTACCTGACATTAAGGGATTTAGAATCCATTTAGAGAGTAATTGTTTTCCCATAGGTCTTACATACCTCTATTGCTTCCCTAGATAGAATCTTCTTTCTGGCGGTGTAGTTATTACAGTTTTGACTACTGTGTTAGGCCCTTGACTTTTCTTTTCTCTTAGAGCCACTTACTTGCCTTTTTCTTTCTTTTATTTTTTCTACCTTACCCATTATTAACACCTATCACA
This sequence comes from Typhlomys cinereus, assembly GCA_023101885.1. Lineage (NCBI taxonomy): Eukaryota > Metazoa > Chordata > Mammalia > Rodentia > Platacanthomyidae > Typhlomys > Typhlomys cinereus. The sequence goes on from JALPQD010000019.1 coordinate 9,076,561, forward strand.
TTATTTCCCTTCCTTTATGGGCTTTTCTAATATATTAGCTTTATCTGTTTACCTGTTTACAATTTTCTCAACTATCTTGTGGTCTTTCTTCCCCTGCCCCCTAGTTATGTTCTTTTGTGATTATAGTGGGTGTTAAAGAAATTTCTTCTTGAATATATTATTTTGAAGGCTTAGTACTCGGTTCCATTATAAGAGAAAACACATGATGTCTGTCTTTCCATTCTGGTATACTTTGATCAGTGTAACTTCTTCCAATTCCATCCATTTACCAGTCAATTTCATTAATTCATTTTATTTGATAGCTGAATAGCATTCCATTTTGTATATGTGCCACATTTTCATAATTTATTTGTCTACAATTGATCATTTAGACTGATTCCATATCTTTTTATTGTGAATAAAAATGCAATGATAATGGATATAAATGTGTCTCTGTACTAAGATGAAACATTCTTTGGGAATATTCCAAAAAGTGGCAGAGCTGGGTTATTTGGCATTTTAATTTTTAACTTTTTTAGAAACTGCCATACTGATTTTCAGAGTGGTTGTACAAATTTTCATTCCCACCAACAATGTATAAGGTTTCTCTTCTCCCTGCATATCAAGGCTATGGAGGTGGGAAATTTTTAAGGTATTTGTTAGAAATTTTAATTTTATCCATGAAAAAGTTTCTTATAAGTTCTAAGGACCACTCCATTTGGACTTTTTACCTCCTTGGTATTGAATTTTTTGAATTCTTTGTGTACTCTGGATTTTAGTCCTCTATCAAATGTGTAGTGAATGAAGATTTTTTTTCCATTCTGTGAATTGTGTTTTTTATCATTTAATAATATATTTTGCTGAACAGAAGCCCTTTAACTCATGAACTCTTACTTACAGAGTATTGGTCCTGTTTCCTGTGAAATTGGGGTCCTATTCAAAAATCGTTGGCCTTGGTCAATCAGTTCAAGGGAATTCCCTATTCTTTCTTTTAGGATTTTTATAGTCTGTTGTTTAACATTTGGTCTTTGATTTATTTGGAGTTGATTTTTCATTCAGGTTGACTGATAAGGGTCCAGGTTCAATCTTCTGCATGTAGATATTCAATTTGGCCAGCACCATTTGTGTTAAAAATGCTATCCTTTTTTACATGTTTTCTGGGTGCATTTATGTAAAAATCAGTTTACTATAAGTGTATTAGTTATGTGTCACTCTTCAATTTTCATTTATGTGTCTATTTTGGAGCCAGTATGAGTTGTCTCAGGCAGTAACATGGCATTAATAGGGATTTGGAACTTAAGGCATGGTATGGTGATATTTACAGCAGTTTTTATATCCTTAGCCTTCTGTGCTTCCATATGAATTTTGAGATTGTTTCATCAATTTCTATGAAGAGTTGACTTAGAATTTTGATTGGTTTTCATTGAATCTGCATATTGTATTTTGGAGGATGGTAACTTTTAGGATGTTAATTCTACCAATCCAGAAACATGAGAGGTCTTTCCATCTTCTGATGCCTTCTAAAATTCTTTTTTTAGGATTTTAAAGTTTTCATATAACAGTTATCTCACATTCTTGGTTAGATTTACTGCACATTATTTCATTTTTTTAGCATCTATGTTAAATAGAATTTTTTCTCTTAGGACTTCCTTACTCTTTTCATCCTTGGTATATAAGAAAGCCACTGATTTTTAGACATTATTTTTTTAACCTGCCACTCTACTGAACTTATTTATTAGTTCCAGGGGTTTCCTGGTGGAGTTTTTAGGGTATTTCAAGTCATCTGTAAATAGGGATATGTTGATTTCATCTTTTCCTATTTGTATCCCTTTTATCTCCCTCTCTTCTCTTATGACTCTAGCTAAGACTTCAAAAACAATATTGAACAGAAGTGGTAAGAGTAGACAGTCTTGCCTAGCTCCTGATCCAAGTGGGAATACTTCAAGTTTTTGACCATTTGGAGCGATCCTTGTTGTATATGACCTTTATTATGCTAATGAATTTCCTTCCATCCCTATTTTCTACAGGGCTTTTATTATAGAGGTACCTGGGATTTTGCTAAAAACTTTTTTTTGCATCTATCAAAATAATCATGTGATTTTCTTCCTTGAATTTGTTTATATGATGGATTACATTTGTTGATTTGTGTACTAACCTTGTTTTTCTGAAATTAATCTTGCCTGGTCATAGTGAATGATTGTTTTGGTGTGTTTTTCAATCCAGTTTGCTAAAATCTCATTGAGGATCATTGCACCTGAATTCCTCAATGAAATTAGTCTATGCTATTCTTTTTTATTTTGTTTTTATTCAGCTTTGGGGTAGTGTAATACTAGTTTTATATAAAGAGTTAGGAATTATTCCTTCCTTTGTTATTTTGTGGAATAGTTTAAGGAGTAGCAGTGCTGGCTGTTCTTTAAATGTCTGGCAGAATCCTGAACTACATTCATCCGTCCTGGGCTTTTCTCTGGTGGGAATATTTGTAACTTCTTTAACATCATCAATTGTTATTGGATTTTTAAATAGTTCAGCTCATCCTGATTCAATTTTGGTAAATTTTGTGTCATTATAAATTCATTAATTTCTTTCTGGTGGTCAAATTCAGTTGCACATAGATTTTTGAAGTATGACCTTTTGATTCTCTGAATTTCTTTGGCATCAGTTCTGATAGCTCCATTTTCATCTCTAATTTTATAAATTTGGAGTTTCTCTCTTTTGGTTTTCATTAATTTAGCTGATTAATTTGATGATTAGTTTCAAAGAACCAGCTCTTTGGTTGATTCTTTGTATAGTTTTCCTTATCTCAATTTTGGATATCTCCCCCCTGATTTTTTTAATCTCTAATCAGCTCTTTCTGTTAAGATTGTTCTTGTTTCTCTATCTTGGTAGAACTATCTTGGTAAATTATTTACTTGTGATGTTTCCATATTTTTGTTGTCGTCATTGAGTAATCTAAACTTTCCTCTTAGGATCATCTTCATCATGTCCCAGAGATTTTGGTATGTTGTATTTTCATGGTCATTCAGTTGTAGGAAGTTTTGAATTTCTATTTTTACTTCTTGTGGGGACCTCAGTCTAGATGACCTCAATAATCTGGCAAGTTTAGCCAAAGATGATTTGATGGAGGAAGTCTGGAGGGCAACTCAGGATCTTTTGATCAGCTCAGGGGAAGTCAGGAGGGGGCGGCTCAGGATGTGTTGAACAACTCAGGATGGAAGAAGTCAGGAGGGAGTAGCTCAGGATGTTTATTTTTTATTATTATTTATTCAATTGTGCATGTGTGCGTATGTATGTGCGCGTGTGCGTATGTATGTGTGCGTGTGTGTAGAACCACGGGCAAATTCGGGAACCACCATGGTCGCCTCCACCTCCTCTGTGTTTACTCAGCCCCGGGATTCACAGGCCCTACCAGGACCGGAAACGCAGGCTGCCCCCTCTTCCGCCTGACATCTATACGTGGGGTCTAGGATCACGAACTCAGGACCTCCCACCTGCAAGGCAAAAGGCTTAACCCCTGAGCCATCTCTCCAGCCCCAGCTCAGGATGTTTTAAATAAATTTCACTACATACAGCCTGTGTGCTGGCTTGACCTTTAAGATGATTGGTTGCCCATTTCCCCGCCCTGGAATTCCCCTGCCTATATAAGATGGCTATGGACTTGCAATAAATGAGTTCCTGCTTGACTAGACTCCCTGTCCCGTTTGATTGTCCTGGAGAAGTGAGGGCTGGGAGCAGACTGGCTACAGCGCACTCACCTTTCCCGGATGCCCCTGTGGAGGACTGGCCAGACTGGCCTGCAGGACGGAGCTGTGATCCATGGAGACCCCCACTGAACTCATTACTCATTCAGAATCATGGTACTTAGTTTCCAAGAATTTTTGTTTTTCTGTCATTTACATTGTTGCAGATGTATAGTTTTATTCCATGATGATCAGGTCAAGTAAAGGATGTAATTTCAACTTTTCTGCATATGTGGAGGCTTGCTTTGTAGGCTAACATGTGGAGCATTTTGAAGACAGTTCAATAGGCTGTTAAAAAGAATGTGTATTTCTTTGTGTTAGGAAGGAAAGTTCAGTAGAGGTCAATAAAATCCATCTGTTTTATGGTTTGATTGAGTTTCAGTGTGTCTTTTGTTCAATTTTTGCCTGTTGACCTATCCATTTGTGAGAATAGGGTGTTTAAATTCCCTATTATTATCATGTTTGGTTTGATTTGTTTTAAACGTTGTAATGTTTGCTTAATGAATGTGGGTGAACTTATATTTTGTGAATGTATGTTCAGAATTATGAAATCTTCTTGATTGCCTGTTCCTTAAACTAATATGTGTTGTCAGTCTATGTCTCTGTTATGGTTGCATTTTGGTGTCAACTTGACAGTTGCAGACTGTTTGGGGCACAGTTGTGGAGGGTTAATTGTTGGAATAACTTCTGAAGAAGTCTGCAGATACTTGACAGATTGCTGTGGAAACCCAGCCTATAAGTGGGTGGTACTTTTCAGTGGTGGAAGTGCAAGGAAAAGAGAGTCGTTCTTCCCTTTTTCTGTGTCAATATGCTGTGGAGTCCACTCTGCAAGCATTGTGCACTTTTAGAGGATGGTGGCTTTCTTTGTTGCTGTTGCTGCCTCCGTCCTTGGCTGACTCAGAGATTCCTCTTTTCCTTCAAGTTGTTACTGTTCCTGCTGCCTTTAGCCGAGCCTCTGGGCCTTGCTGCTGTTCACTGCTCATTGCTGAATGTCAGAGCCCAGCTGTTTTTCACAGAGTAGGATACCAGCATATTCGACCCTTCTGAGAAGCAAGGGCTGCGGACCTTCTTGGGATCTTTAGGCTTTGTGGAACATTAGGGTCAAGAGCGAGGCAGCTGCGGGCAGCTACTTTGAAGGACACTATTTTTTATTGTGAGTTATTTTAATAAACTTATTTTTATATACTACATTCTATAGATTCTGTTTCTTCAGAGAACCCTAATAGTCTCTTATGAAGGATTTGGTTTGAAGTCTATTTTGTTGGATATTAGAATTGCTATTTCTGATTGTTTCCTTTTTTCCATTAGCTTGATGTACATTTGTCCTATCTTTCGTCTCAAAATTGTGATTATCTTTCATGGATACATGTGTTTCTTAAAGGCAACAAATTTATGGATCATGATATTTAATTCATATTTGTAGTCTATGTCTCTTGATTATAGAGTTAATTCCATTGATGTTTAGGATTGTAATTAAGATATGTTTGCTGATTGCTGTCATTTTCTGAATTTTATGATTTTAAATGTGCTTAATAGTTGTGCATTATTTTCCTTTCTATCCTCTTAGATATGTTTTTCTTTTTCATCAAACTTGAGTATTATTTCTAGTATCTTCTATAGGCCTGGTTTGGCGGTCATATAGGACTTCAGTTCTCAACAGTGGAAAATTTTTCTTTCACCTTCAATCATGACTTACAGTTTTGATGGATACACCAGTCTGGGTTAGCATTTGTAATCATTCATAACTTGAAGTACATGTTTCTAAGCTTTTCTAGCTTTTACTACTTCCACTGAAAATTCAATTCCTCTTCTAATAAACTTACTGTTAAATATGACTTGATTTTTTTCTCTTGAGTTTCACAAAACATGCTTCCCATCTTGAAAGTATAGTCTTGACTGTTATTTTCCATGACAAGTTGTATTTCAGGTATATCTGATTGGTGTGTGATGTTTCTTGTTTTGGATGGGATTTCTTTCCTTAAATATGGAAAATTTTCATTCATGAAAGTGAAAAATCTCTTCTGATGGGATCTTTGGGGCAGAGGTTCTTATTCTGGCATTCCATGAATGCACAAGTTTGACTTCTTCAAGTAGTCCATAGCAGTTCATTATTCCTTTGTAGTAGGTTTTTTTAAAATCTTTTTTAGTCTATTTTATTGAATAATTTTGTTCTGTAATTTTATCTTCTAGTTCTGATATTCTATTTTCAACTTCATAAGTTCTGCTGTTGAGACTGTTGACTTTTGGATTGTACTTAGCTTGTTTTTAACTTCAAGCCTAATCTCTGCAAGAGATTTTTTTCAACTGCTCTATATACTTCAGCTTCTTTTATCCTCTCATCTATTATTTTCCTGCTCATATTCTTTTTATGCAGCTATTCATCTCTTCTTGGAGTTTTTTTTTTAATTTTTTTTTCATTATTATTATTATTATTTCAACTGTGCGCATGTGCTTGTGTATGTGCGCGCGCGCGTGTGTCTGTGTGTGCGTGCGTGTCTGTGTATGTGTAGAACCACGGACGAATTCGTGAACCACCATGGACGCCTCCACCTCCTTCTGCCCCGGGATTCACAGGCTCCGCCCTACCAGGACCAGAAGCGCAGGCCGCCCTCGCTTCCGCCTGGCGTCTATACGTGGGATCTGGGAACCGAACTCAGGACCTTCCGCCTGTAAGGCGGAGGCTTAACCCCTGAGCCACCTCACCAACCCTTCTTGGAGTTTTTTTAATATTACTTATATTTCTTGGATAATTTTAACAATCAAGCTTTGAAAATTATTATCTTGGCTGTTTATTACTTGGCTAATATCCAAGAAATTATTCTGGCTGGATTCTATCATTTTGGTCCTTGTTTTTGTTACATTTTATATATCGATGATATGACTTGGCTGTTTTGTATTTGATCTTTTCTTTCTTTCTTTGGTAAGTTTTTTCTGAATCTTGAATCAGATAGAATTTCCACACTTGCACAATTGTTGTGATAGCTACCATGGATATGAAAGGTGTCATTGAGGGTTGGTTGCTTGGTACGCTTTCATGAGTAAGATTGTTAGAGTGTCCCAAAAGAATGTCAACTCAGCTCTGGGTTAGGGAAATGACATGGGTTTGGTTTAGTTTTAAGTGAGAGGCTTAAGATTTAGCATTAGAGTCTTTAGGTGAGGTTTTGATTAAGTTATTAGAATAAGTTTAAGAGGATAAAATAGGGCTGGTACAATAGCCTGTTGTTGTACCTGAATGGAATTATGTCAGCTTTTAGATTGTTAAGGGTATGTGAAAGTGAATGAATAAAACCCTGAAGGGGTGATTGGGCTTTCTGTATGCTCTATAAAGATTTTAAGTTGTGGTGATTATCATTTGAGTTTCAAAGGAAAAAAATGGGTTATTTATTTTGGGGTTAGACGCAAAGATTATTTTCTTTTGAATGGGGAAATTCCTGAGGTCCATAGTTGTTTAAGAGTTGGTCCACAGGTCCTTGTGGGTTTTGTGAAAAAATGGTCTTTAACCTCTTGGACACATAAACATTTATTAAAATTCCTCCTGCAATAACATATAAAGCTGAGTTTCTTGTTAGAATGGCATTGCACAGTTCCTTCAGCTATTGCCAGCTCTGCCATCCCCATGCAGTGGTACAAGAGTGAAATAGTCCCCCAGGTTCATGTGTATGAATGTTTGGTCCCCAGCTGGTAGTGCTATTTGGGAAGTTGGGGAAACTTAATAGAACAGGTGTGCAGTATGGGTGATCAACTGATCAAGGAGGATTATAAAAGGCCTTAGCTCTTTGCTTCCTCCTTGCTACTGATAAGAACAGGAGCAAAAACTTCTCAGGCCGCCTAGTGCCCGGACTGGAAAACAAGCATGTTTGCTACTTTGTCCTTGACAATCAATTCTGTCTTGGTCAGAAATCAGAAATTTTCTTGGTTTTCTTGGCATCTATGTTCTGGCTGGTGACCAGATATTCCAGAAATCTTTAGGTGTGGTGTTCATTATTCTAATTTTCTTTTTTAATTTTTTATTATTTATTCAATTGTACGTGTATGCATGTGTGTGCGTGTGTGTATGTATGTGTGTGTGTAGAACCACGAACGAATTAGGGAACCATCATGAAGCGTCTCCACCTCCTCCTTGTTTACTGTGCCTCAGGATTCACAGGCCCTGCCCTACGAGGACCAGAAATGCAGGGTGCCCCGGCTCCCGCCCGGCGTCTATACATGGGGTCTAGGATCTGAACTCAGGACTTTCCGCTTGCAAGGCAGAGGCTTAACCTCTGAACCACCTCTCCAGCCCCTATTATTCTAATTTTCATGTTTTTAAACTTTATTCTACTCTTACACAGCAACTTTCCTGCCCTACCCCCCCCAATAAAGAAAAAGAAAAGCACAGCTGCTTAGAAGCTTTGTTGATCAAATACCGCATTGGTCTTGTAAGATATGAACAATCCAAACACTGAAGTATGTAGGTATCTCCTAGTGACTGGGCTATCTTATTGCCTCAGTGCCTCAGCCCAGTAAACATTACTAAGCTCTACATAAAGACCATTAGAGTCCTTGCTTTCTTGAGACTTCACTTTCTACATGGAAACATTGTGAGCTTCTTTTCTTTTAAGCTGTCTTCTACCATAAAACTCCTTTCTAGAGGCTAGAGAGATGGTTCAGCAGGCAAAACCATTTGCTGTCAAGCCTGATACCATGAGTTACATACCTTGAATCCGCACAATGGAGGGAGAAAACTTATTATCACATGTTTTCTTCTTATACCCACATGTATAGGCTGAAGGATGGTTTTGAAGTCTGTTGAGTACAAGTCACTGTGAGCTCTGTTCACTTGAGAAAAAAATTTCCTTTGCACCCAAGAACCTTATCTCAGCTCATGCACCAAATAAGTGGCAGAAGTTCCTAACTCTAGTGACTAATTTACTTCATGCTTTCCCCACCATGATGGATTATAGCCTCTGATCAATGAGCTAAAAGCAAACCTTTCCTCACTTAATATGTTTCTGTAAATTATCTGCAAGAAGAAAGTTAACTAATATCTTTTTCAATATAGCTTCTACAGTAATAATTTTGATAGACCTTATGTTGTGTGCACAGATCCAGGCATTTTGTGCAAATCTGTATGATCAAGTCATGTCAGTGCTATTATCATATATTGGGTCCCCATAAGATGGGGGATTTGCTGAGTTTTTCATCTCTCCAAGCATGGGAACCAGATCTCCAAAATTGAAACTTAAAAAAAAAAAAATGCAATTAATATCTGAGCCAGAGAAAAGCCTCCTCTTTTAATACTATTTTAACAGAATGCAGTGTTCAATTTCAAGTTTATTCATGAAACATAAATTAAAATAAAAAGAAAATATGTTGTTCAAAAATAAAATATATATTCCTAAATAGAGTACTAATCAACACTGTCTTTACAGGATAAATGACAGTTAATGTTTCACAGAAAAAAATCTTTAAATGCTACTTAAAGTATTAGTCTTGCCAAAATTTACTGTTATATAGCTGAGTATATGTTTTCCTTTGCTTTCCTTTGATTCTAGACAATTCTTTCATGTTTTAAATTCAAATTTAAAATAAGTTCCTTTTGAAAAAAATCACTGAAAAGATGTCCATAATTATAAGTAATGCAATCTATATTTGTGTTTGTTATGCAAATCAGCTCACCACATCTTTTCATTCCTATCAAATAAACTATGGTTAGTCTCTAAAAATAGACTCTCCTAGAAATGCAAGATCAATTTAGGTCATACATCATTTTGTTAAATGGGGCCCACCATCAAGTGATTTTTTAGTGAATTGACCAGTTTTCCATCTCTCTTTGTAAAGCTAAGCATGGAGACCAGACCAGTTTCCCAATTTTTGATTTAACCTTGACTGACACTTGCCTTCCTCTCTAATCAGGTAAGGAACTTTCTTTCATTACACAGAGCTTAGCATCTTCAAGAGGTCTTCTGAGAAGATACCGCTCTAATCAACTCATTGTGTAATGTCAGGAACTGCATTTGGGTAAATTAATCAGTGGTATGAATTAGCCTGAGGAAAAAAGGCTTTATACTTGTGATCTGTATACCTGGAAAACATATTCTGATGAGGATTCTGGATCAAACTTATCTGAGTCACCCTCTGCAAGAAGATATTCTTCAGTCTGAGAACACGAATGGGTAGGTTATATAACCTACCCATATATGAGCTTTACATCAAGATCTCCAATTTCTCATCTAGTTTGTGTCTCTAAATTTAGTCAGGTGACTGTGTGGCCCATAATATCTGGTTTACTTACGCAAACTAGAGTTTCAAAGAAAAGAAAAAAAATTGACACCTTATGTTCCAAAGCTATCTCTTCAAACAAGCTATTTCATGTTGAAAGATAAAGATCATTTTATATATTTTGATATGCAAACCTATCAGATTACCCCTTGACCAAACTCTTCAATCAAATGACAAGGTCTAAGAGACAAAGCTGATATTGTGAAGAAAATAAATAAAAAGGTATGTTATTGTAGCCATTTCAGAAAAAAATTTAGTACATCATTATAAATTTATTACAATGGGAGTGAAATCAATGGAAATGGTGAAGTAACAATAACATAAAAGTATGGAATAATTTTTATAGAAAAATAGGATGAAGCACTAGTTATGTAATGTTGGTTACTAATATTGATGAAAACAACAGTCAAGAAGACAAAGTTGTCAACAAAAATCCAATAAAGAAGCCAGGAAAAAAGGAGAAAGATAGAATCATGTAATGTATCAATTATCTGCTAAATGGAATAAATCAGAATTAATAGCAGAATGAACACAGCTGAGTGGAAGAGCTACAAAAAACTTACCATTTCTTTTGCATTTTTGTCTCCCTTGAGTCATTATTACACTCAAGTACTTGTTTAGGTGGTGGTGTACTGATAATAGCAGATGTTTCAGTACTTTCAGACTTCACCACTTATTCCTATTTAGTAATATATCCTCTGTTTGTAAACTTTTTTATTCATAATTTGAAATATATTACTTCATGGAAATGGAAACATTTTAGTTAACTTTTGATATTGTGATCAAATACTTAAGGGAAGAGATTTAGATTGATTTATGGCCTAAAAAGGATAAAATCCAATATGATCTCATGTTATTGTGACTTTAGGATAAGACAGCTGGGGTACAATGTGTTAGAGGTCAGAAAATAAGAATGGAGAGGGATTGGAATCAAGCTATAAAATATGCTACTGAGTCCTTATGCCTCATCAGAGAGGAGGACCCAGAGGGAAGTTTGACATGCACACTAAAGGATGCTCCAGGAATGGGGGGTCACTGGGAGAAAGGGAGGGAGGGGAGGAAAAGAAGGGGAAAAGGGGGAAGGGAGCAAGGGGATCCATGGAGGGGTGGAGGGAGGGAGGGAAATTGGGTGCTTATCAACTTTGTATGGGTGGAAGAAATAAAAAAATTACTATATTATTTATTGAAATGAGAGAGAGAGAGAGAGAGAGAGAGAGAGAGAGAGAGAGAGAGAGAGAGAGAGAGAGAACTCAGGTCTTGGGTTTACCTGAACTTACCGTTTAAGCTACTCCACAGCTCCAGACTACAAAATATTAAGGCTCACCTCTATTGGCCACTTTATGATTCCGTTCCCAAAAGGTTTTACAAACTTCTAAAATAGGGTCACTGGCTGGGGATTGAGCATTCTTAAACCTGTGGAGAACATCTCCACCTTCAAATCATAATGACTATGCAATATCAATGTAAAAAATTATGAATTTTAAAATGTAAAGAAAACATATTTCCTCAAGGCCATATAAATTTTCATAATTCCATTGAGTTGAAAAAAGACAGTAAATTCAAACATTTATTGATTCATGGGACAGAATATATAATCAACATTGATGGATACAAATAAGTTTCTTCTTAAATTTAGAATTCTCATTTCAATTGGCCTATTATACCTACAAAAAGAGATGAATATCTTTCATCTTACCAAGGTCTAGCACACTGCCTGGAACACTGCAGGGGATCATTAATGAAATACACATGCAAAAGGTCAGTATGCAACTGATTTTCCTTATCAGATCCGTTTAAGAAAACCGTAAAATGTATATAGGAGACTATCACTGGGGAAATAACCCTCAGATCATAATTTTCCTTAAACTAGACCAGAAATTCTAAATGTGTACTTTAAAAATTTGCATCATTGAAGCATTATTTTTCACTCAGAGCATGCGTCTATTTCTAATATTCACCCTGTCCTTGTGCAATAGTTTTCATTAGACTCCTTGAGCTCCTTCTTGCTTTCTAAGTATACTGTGTGGCAAAGTAGACCTCTGACATACTAGCAAACACAGTATGTAATTGGTATTATTTGTTATCAAAGCAACAGGAGATTTTTAAAAGAGAAAAGATGAACAGAAAAGGCTCTTCCTCTGTGTCAGATTTGTTTATTCAAAGAGAACTATCAAAACAATTCTTTAATGCCACTTTTCAGTTGTTTGTGCAATTTGCTTGAACTCATGTACACCATTATGTTGAAAATTATCTTTTCAAGTGTATGTCCCTTTGTTCTAACTGAAACATACACTATTTGAAAAGGAAGTATTCCTTCTTTTTTATTTTAAGCACAGCATCTGCCTTACACATAATAAGGCATTCATCTTTTATGAATTTTTCAAGATCTGAACCTGCCTTTGTCTCTGAAGAAAGATGAGATGATCTAGACATTCTAAATCTTCTTTGTGCTAAGAAACAGGCTGTTTTCAGTAGATACAGAGAGCTGGGGGAACTAGTCCCATATTTGATGGTTGATTTGCTCCAGAATTCTATTGAAAAAAAAGGAATTCCATGATATATGGATAATCCTTTGCTTCAGTAATCAGACTTATATTTCAGTCTTGAATACTGCTGTTTGAAGTGCAATATGCAAAAATAATTGTGATGCGATTGTATTGCAGAAATAATTGTACTGTGGTAGTTAGAATTAAGGTGTTAACTTGCTATTTTTAGACCGAGTTTGGGGCACAGCCCTGAAGAATTGACAGGGCAAAACCATGAACAAGTCAGTAAGTGATTGTTCAATTGATATGGAAGATCCGTCCCATAGTGGGTGGTATTGTCAAGTGGTGCACAGATAAAAGTAAGTGAAAGGTGTAGGAGGCGCTTGGAAAGTCCCTTTATCTCCTACAGATCAGTGACACAAAGACACACCTCCAAACCAGCACATAATACACACAGGAGATTTTGTTGGCAAGTAAGCAGAATAGCTGCTTCTGAATCACACAGAAGCAACCCTGAAATCTAAGTCAGGGTTTTTTTATAGGACAGGGACATGTGACTGTAGGGCAGGGATTTGTGACTAGAAAAGTACTGGGATGGAAGTGGGGCTAGCCCCTGGTGAGTATAAAGTCCCTGAGAGAGTGTGTCTGTTTATCTTAGCTGCAGACAAGTTGGGGGTTGTGAAGCTGCAGGCAGTCTGGGTGGGTGTTGTGAAGAAGTCCTTGGGAGGATGTAGCTGTCTTATGTAGGTGGGCTGGGGACTGTGAAGAGTCCTTTGCCTAGACAAGTACATCAGAGTGAGTGCAATTTGAGCCATTTAACAAACATGCCTAATGAAAGGTGTAAGGTCTTGCTCTCTTACTCTCTTGCGGACTTCCTGGGTTGAGTCCACTGCTGGTCTGTTGCTTCTGTCTCCACTGCTGGTGCTGCCACAGAAGCAGGTTCTTACCTGACGTCAGAGCCCAGCATATTTGCTGCTGTTCTTCACATTACCAGAGCCCGACCTCTTCAGCACTCCAGTGTGATTGAGGTCGGACACTTTCTAGGGGTCCTTCAGTCTTCTGAGGTATTCAAATCAATAACTGAGCGGTTACAAGCAGCTACTATTAGGCAACACCGAATTTATTTTATGAGTTGTTTTAATAAATTTCTTTATATATTTAGACATGTATTCTATCCATTCTGTTCCTCTAGAAAACACTAATATATATTCCACATTTTACATTTGATAGGCAAAATAAAAATAAAAGGTTGCCAAGAGAAATTATATCAACTTTCAGTTTTCTTCTTAGTATTCTAATGGAGGACTTATTAAGAAACATTTCAAAGAGAACTTTCTTAGCAGATCTTCGACTTCTCAACTACAACAAACCCTATGAAGATCCTTATCCTCTGTAGATGATTACTTTTCAAATTTGAAACACCGTATTCAAAAGTAGATCTACTTCTAGAATGAATATCCTTTCACATTACTTTCCTCACAATTTCTCTGATTTCTCCCTTTTCACTTTATTATAATTCGTCTAGTGAATAAACTTTGATTTTCCTAAAAACAAAATTGTGGCTCTCAAAATCTTTACAATGTATTTTTATATATATAACCACAAATCTCAGATTCAGAAAACTTCTTCAAAGACTGACTTTTTAGATGATGTAGTTCATTTAACTTATATCCCCCAAATTATCCACAAATATTATTAACCTGTGCTCTTTCTTCTTTGATTATCAGTGATTATCCTAATGAGTAGCTTTTCTATGGCAGCCTGGAATACATGGATCCCCCCCCTGTTCAAATCTAAACCAAAGTAAACAAAAATAGCCTTTGAAACATGCACCTGATCTTATCTCTTCCCTCTTAAAGTGTACAAGTTTTCCATCTATGTCAGAATGAAGTGCAAAGACTTTCATTTGTTTCACAAAATAAGGGTTTTATTTATCCATTTTTCATCCTATGACATCCTACCATCCTATGACAAATTAGTCAAGAATGTTGCTCCTTGGTTCTGAGTCTATCCTTACAGTTTCCCTATGATTGGCTATGGTAAAAGCATGAAAGCATGACCTCAAATTGTTTTTTTGGTCTGATCTCAAATAGTCATACAGTGCTGTATCACACCTTTCAGTCCAGTTGTGCAGATTGCCTGCATCCATTTTCTTCTCTCTCTGTCTCTCTCTCTCCCATCTCTCTTTCTGTCTCTGTCTCTCTGTCTCTCTCTCTGTCTCTCTTTCTCTCCTTTGTTTGTTTCTTTCTTTCTTTCCTTCTTTTTTTTCTTTCTTTCTTCCATATCTTTCCTGTTTTTCTGTCTCTCGCTTCATCTCTTTTTCTATCTCTCTGTCGCCTTCCCTCTTTTCCTGTATCTACTGAACCACAAATACAAATAACAATGATAAATATATATGTGATGATAACTACAAAAGTAAAAACCCAAACTATTTTCTCATTATATGATATATCAGTTGCTTATATATTTCCTTTGTGAATACAAGAACACATAGCATGCAATTTTTCAGTATATTAATAGAGTATATATGAATAATTTTAAGGAAATTTAAAAATTTATCATTACAATTTATCATTCAACTTATTAGGAGAGGATAAATCAAAATTCAGTGGATTTATACTAATCTGGGAGTTGTTCATGTTCTTGAGGAAATTTTTATCATTCTGGATTTAATCTCAAGCAAAATGACATTTTAAATTACTTTTTCTGAGCAGTTCAAGAACATAAACAAATAGCAAATGTTAAGTAATATGACAAATAAAATTTGGTTATTATAAAGTTTAAAATCGGATTAAAAGATAACATATTAGTTTTAACTTTCTTAAGTGACACAAATAGCTTAAAAACTTTCAGATAATCTTTCTGTTTTAAAATGACTTTACATTTAAAGTCATGATGAACTAAGATTCAATACCTCAAAAAAGCTGCATAAAATGCACCTATCTTTATGCATATTTGTTCATCTAAGTGAGAATACAAATTATGAGAATGAGAAAATTATAGGTAAGTTACATTTTGTTGTATCCTTGTTTCTATGGAAGTGGAAAAAGATGACCATAATCTGTCACCCTGGTTACCATAAATGGCACACAACTACATTAGTGGCTGCCCCATAAAATGATTCTCTACAGGTCCCAGTGAGAAAAGGCAAGAGCAATACAATCAGCCTTAAATTATCTCAGCAACAAGACAAGCTTTGGTTACCTCAGAGAGGAAATCATTGCTATTAACATATCATCTAAGGGGCTTCATGTCAATGACTCTTGCCGAAATTCTTAAAAAGAAAAAGAAAAGTCAAAGGTTTGCCATTCTAAATTATTTCCTTAAGATATTCTGCTTGTTTATTGTGAAAGACAATAAGTATTCCTGATTAAAATGAAAAGAAGAAATAATGAGCAGTGCTAAAGGGAGGGAGAGAGAAAAAGAAGAGGAAGACCATTCATCAGCCCCAATCCACGATACTTTCACACTAATAACTACTGCTTTGTGATTGTCTGTTATGCTCATTTTCTAACTTGAAAACCATATGTCTATTATCTCTTTTATTTAATTCTAGCTCCGGATTTGAAGCCTTGTTGAAGAAGTAGGTTGATTGTATTAATAGACCCCTGTTTATTTTCAATCCGGTTTAATTCATTCAATGTCTACCACACAGTAGAAAATAATTCTTCCTTAGGAGAAACATTCCTCATGCTGAGTGCTGATAGAGGAGCCAAATTGAAAATCAATAACAGTTGGTAAATGATGCAAAAACTTTATTCACAGACACATGGAAGAGAAGATGAGGAGGCATACAACTCACATACTGAATGCTTAGGGAGTATCATGGTGATAAAAGAATTCCATCAAGAAAGATATCTATAATCAGGGGAAAGGAGAAATGAAACAGTCTGCAAAATATAGATATTTTTCACACTTACATAAGAATTGAGGCTAACAGCAGTGTTCCTAAGGGGAACACGGGAAAGGGTTCAGGGAAAGGCCACTGGGTCCTTGTACATCATCGGAGAGGAAGGCCCAGAGGAAAATCAGACATGCACAAGAAAGGACTCTCTGGGAATTGGGACGGGAGGCACTGGGAGATGGGGAGGGAGAGAGGTGGGGAGGGGGAGCAGGGGGTACGGGGGGAGGAGGAGGGAGGGAGGGAACTGGTGTACCTAATAAGTTTGTATGAGCTGAAATAATAATAAAAATGTATTAATAAAAAAATATAAGAAAAGTTAGTGTCACACCCAAAAAAAAAAAAAAAAAGAATTGAGGCTAGATAGGTAGGAAAAACCTTGATAATTAAAAAATTATGTACACCAGAAATTGGTATAATTCAGAAAAAGTGAATAAAAAAGAATGAATTTGATTAATAGGGAAGACAATGGATATGATGAGTTAGATTAGATGCATACTGTCACAATGATGCTAACTTAATTGAAAATAACAAATTTTATTATGAGATGATCACACTGGTGTTGGTGTGTTATATATTTTTATCATATTTACCCTTTTCTATATCCTGTATTGTGAACTTCCTTTGTTGCAGTAACTTTCAATTTTGATGATATGAAATAGGACACAAAACAACTCTGGGGAAAAGAGATTTAATGTGGCTCAAAATTCATGTTAATAGTTCATCAACATGACAAGAGAGGCATATAGACATCAGAAGCCAAGGTAATTAGTCACATTCTTAGGAATTGCTGTGAAAGGAGCATATTGTTTTAAAGGCCAGCAAGTCTGTATACCTAAATGCTAAAATATTAAACCAACTCACTCTGTCTTACATACTTGCTTAAAAAGGGATCCTGCCATGTACTTGTTCTTCCCACATCAATTAGATAATTTACACAGGTCTGCTCAATGTTTGCTCTAACTACTAATTCTTCAAAACTATGCTTACATAATTAGTCTTCAATTGTCAAGTTGTTATCTACAGCTAACTGCCAATCTCTTAGTCTTCCTCAATAATTACTATTTCACTTTCTTTTTCTTTCTTTCTTTCTTTCTTTCTTTCTTTCTTTCTTTCTCTCTTTCTTTCTTTCTCTCTCTCTCTTTCCTTCCTTCTTTCTCTTTCTTTCTTTCTTTCTTTCTTTCTTTCTTTCTTTCTTTCTTTCTTTCTTTCTTTCTCTCTTTCTCTCTTTCTCTCTTTCTTTCTCTTTCTCTCTTTCTCTTTTCTCTTTCTCTCTTTTCTCTCTTCTCTCTTTCTCTCTTTCTCTCTTCTCTCTTTCTTCTTTCTTTCTTCTTTCTTTCTTTCTTTCTTTCTTTCCTTCTTCTTTCTTTCTTCCCTTCCTTCCTTCCTTCCTTCCTTCCCCCTCCCTCCCTCCCTCCTCCTTCCTGTCTATGTCCCCACTCCGTCCCCTCAGAGGACCTGTGTTCTTAGTATCACCTCCCATGGATCCCTATCCCTCCTGTCCTCATGTGTCTTTGCATGTGTGAACCACAGGGCTCCTGTACTATAAGGCACTAGATTTCTGTATTAGTATAAGTGGCCCTTCAGTGGCTAAATCCCTTCTTTTTCTTTTTATAGACCTAGATTGCTGACATGAGAAAATACACCATACATGTCTTTCTGAGTACACTTAATTTATTTAACACAACTAATTTCATTTGTCTTTTCCAGAGGAATAAAACATTATGGTGTCCATACCATCTTTTATTTATCCATTCATCTATTGATAGAGAGGCTAATTCTATTATTTGCATATTGTGAACAGTGCTCAATAAAAATGAATAAGCATATTACATAAGGCTGTGATATCCTTAGATTTTGATGACAATGAATGAAGGAACTATATGGTAGACAATTTTTATTTTGTGGGATTTTTCATAGCAACCAAAATAGTTCATACTCTGACTAAGGGTTCCTGTTATTGCCCATCCCTACCAGCATTCACCATTGAGTTCTGGATAATAGCCATTGTGAAGGGTGTGATATTAAACCTTGCAATTTTTATTTGAATGTCAACATAATTTTATTTAAATTATTTATACTTTTTGTATTTCAAACTTTTATTTTCAATTTTAATTACAGCAACAAAATATTTTCATTACCCATTTCCTACTCTCACACCCCATCCAATCCTACCTTCACTTTCTAGTCTTACAGATTTGTGTATAAATAATATGGGAAGCCAAAATTTAAATGGTTCTAAATAGACTAAAATGAGATTTTTTTTATCAAGAAAGAAATAGTTTTGTGAGTTCCAGGGAATAATGCTTTTCTGTTTTGCTTATTGAAACTTGAAAAAATTCTATTAGCCTTGATTATTGGTCTTCCTCTTCCCTCAAAATAATAAATGACCATTGCAATCTTCCTCAGGACATCATTGTTTCTGAAATATTTGAGAGCTCCAGTGATAATACTAGCTTTGCCTGAAAACCCAATCATTGTGCAGCAACTTTTATTTTTCACGGTATAAGACATTTGATAGGTTAGAAGAAATTATCAAACCGGACTTATAGTGATTTCATACTATTTTACCTTAATTTTAATTTTTTCATATCTATCTATCTATCTATCTATCTATCTATCTATCTATTTATTTACAGGAATGGGAGGGCAGCTAACACCCAATTTGTAGTGGTCTGAGAAGTATCATGAATTAATATCTGATATTGATAGACCTTCACTTACTGCTAAAGCATCTATTTAATCCCTAGTGTATTAGTTAGTGGCGTAATGTTATTTTCTTTTTTCAGGATGTGCTGCATATATCACTGATTTAAGTCCGAGTCACTAACTTGGGAACCAGTTTAGATACACACTATTTTTAAAATGTGTGAGCACTGAATTATATTACCAATTCCAACAATGGACAAATTTAAAATAATTGGTGACTGGCATTAATAAAGACAATAAATGTTTTCCTATATCTTTAGTATTTATCTTCCCAATATAGACCAGGCACCATATTATGAAATCCATTATGTTCTAAATTTCAGGTAAAAAAATTCACAAATTTATTAAGCCTAATCTTCAATATTTTCATGATTAGCTTGAGTAAAGAATTGCATTTTAATATAATTCCATTTAATTAACTATTTTATTTAAATACTACTGATCAATATGCAATTATTTTCCAAAAGGCATATTTATAGTCAATTTCCATGTGAAAAATGTTCCTATGTCTAGAATGAGAGGGTCCATGCTGGGCAGGTGAACAAGTGTATATATTCAAATATTTATACTATTATTAAAGCTAATAACAGCTACCAAATAAGTTCTACTTAATTTAACTTAGGTCTCTAGGAGAAAAACTCAAATAATGCTAAAATGCTTATGCCATTCTGTGAAAAAATGTTAATATCTCTATACAGTAACTTTGCTTAAGTTATTCCTTTTTAAGAAGCCTTAGCAGTTTATCTAAATTAATATTTAATAATTATAAAATGAGCAAAGGAGTATGTTCGAATCTTTGCCTATATTTGCCTATGTGCTTGGTTACTGTTTCAATATTCCATTTTGCATAACCTAGCAAATAGAATAAAACCTACTCATTAATAATGGAAATCAGGATCTTTTCAGTAACCATGTTTCTGGACAATGTATTTTTTGCATTTGAAGCAATCTATCAGAACACTAATTACTTTGAGGATGATAATAACAGCATTATGTCATTTCAGGTCTTAATAGAATATTGAAATAGAAGTTCATATATCTGTCAGAATTATTGTTTCTTCATTTATATAAATTTATTTAAATAAATTATAAATAAATCTACAAACTGAATAAAAACACTGGCAAAGTTAACTTAAATATCTCATAGCTTGATTTCCTTTGTAGGTATAGTAGATCATCAATGTTTATATTAAATGATATTAGAGGTGATTCCTGAATACCTGAAGACAAGGGCATTGTGTTGCTCATCAACTTATCTCTTTTTTACATCTTCTAAGCCAAACATCAGGAATTCATATCAGTGCTATAAGAGTTAAAAGGATCTGAAGAAATAGTTTAATAATGTGTCTCTACTGCTTCTTTAACATTCAGTGTGTCTGCATATTTTCCTTCTCCCCATGTGTGAAACAAGGGTTTTCTACAATATAAGCTCAACATATGCTCTGTGATTAAACTTTGTGAAAACCAAGTATAGATTTACATTGAGGAATATCATAGTCAAAGCCAAGTGTCACACATTAACATTGGTGCTATTTCATAATAGCTATGCAATAATGCCAAAAGAATTTTGCAGCTGCTTTCATTTGTAATCTATCATTACCAATGATCTTTTTTTAGAAACAAGTGAAAAAGAAAATTACATATTAAAAGAGAAAATGAAAATAAATCCTTGCAAATATGAGCACAGAAGTAAAATTGTAAGCCAAATTAAATTTTGATTCTGTGCCTAGAAAGATGAATTTTCCCCCTAATTTTAAGGTGTTATTTGACTCTAAATTTTCCATTGACATCTACAGTCTCAGATTTATTAAAGATCTGCACAGCAGTTGAATATGAGGTGCTAGGTATGCACCTGATTTGTGCCCAATAAATACTAATTATTGATGCTGGTTCAGTACTGCAAGGTGGCTTGGGAAAATTGTATAACCAATGAAAGACGAATATAAATTACATTGCTAGATCTTTTTATTATCTCAGGATAAGATGGCAAGGAACACATGAAATGGATACCCATCACCTAAGCATTGAGAAAAGAAAACTTTCAGGACACTGTGCACAAGTTTCCTGCCATATTGTCCAGATGATGTAACCATTTTTGGAACAGCTCAGCCTCAGGGAAACTTAACCCTAGCTAGAGAAAGCACAGCCAAACCCAAATTCTCATTTTTATGTTCTACTATAATCTATAGGAAAGGTAATGTCAAACTGAAAGAAGAAAAATGCAAAAGAATGAAGGAGGGAAGAAATGAGAAAAGAAGAGAAGGAGAGAAAGAAAAAGCCAAGAAACATTCATTTGAAATACAGAGTTTGGGGGGAAAAGGGCAGTGTGCTGGTTATTGGTGAGGAGAGTTACTTGTGTTCCAGGCCATGGAAATGGTCATGAAAACTGTGTGGAAGGAGTTACAAATACGTTTATAGGGACACATTGTGGAACAGTCTAGCAACTCTGACTAACCCAGTGACCATTCCATAGTTTTGGAATTTCTCAACACCTAGGCAAAAATCCAGATCAGTTATATCACATGTGAAGGTGAGAGAGGGTAATCATCTTTTTTCGTTGCCATATTTGCATCATTTATTTATTTTATTCATATGAAGAACAATAGCAAAACCCAGTGAACCCTGTCAGGCTTCTCAGGCCCAGTGGAGTGAGTTAGTTTGTTGAGTAGATAGCGTGCCATTATCTTATTAAGCAGCGGTACCATAGCTGTGTTAAATGACCATGATAAACATCCCAAGAATTCTTCACCATATTTCTCACTCAGAAAACAGTGGTAAGAAATAATTGAATGTAGAATATTTAATCACAGCAGTTTTTTTCCCCCATGAAAACAAATTGTAAAGCCAGTTGCGGTGCCTTGTTCCTGGAATCCCAGCACTTGAGGGTCAAGGAAGGAGGACAGACAGCCTTTAGACCAGCTGTGCTGAGGAGGAAGTCGTAGGCCAGACTGGGCAACAAAACATGAAATAAGCACGAATTAAAACATTTTTTTTAAACGAGCTTGCAAATAAAGGAAATCCTAATGGCTTATTTGTAAGCTGATCAAGAAAAAGCCATTTTACCAATTTTCATGTTTGAGTATAGAAATAAAAGTGTCTAGAGAATATAAAACTGTTAGCTCCTCAGCAAGAACAGTTGCTTAAAAAGTTGTGGATATGTAGGGAGCAACATCAATACTCAATTAAAAATCAAGGCACATTATTTTCAAGCATATTTCTTTTACATATAGTAACTACTGATTTCACTGTTGCTCAGTTATTTGTTCAAGATTAGAGTTTGAATCTCCTGAGTTGTCTCTGTGGAAGAGCTATAGGAAAAGGTATTTTCAAACAAATGACAATACTAATTCATCATAAACAAGAGTGGAATGTTCTGAGGTGTGTTGTAAGTAATGGTGGTAAAAATGTGCACAAAACAGAAGACTGACTTGACAAACTTAAGATAGTGAAAATATTAGGTGTTAAAGTCTGTATTTATTACATTCTTCATCAATAGATACTTGGTAAAATATTTAGTTTTGTATGCTGTTGACCAGTAGTGTTAACGGTGAACTTCATTCTTGTGGACTCAGTTACCATCAGCTCTGAGAAATTCGTTAGAGCTAGAAGCTGACAAACTTGAGAGATGGCTCAGGGGTTAAAAGTCTTTACCTTGCAAGCAAAAGGACCTGTGCACTTGGGGTCCCAAATCCCACACTGAAAAAACACTGGGTGATGATGACAGCAACTGATGCTTCCTGCTCTGGAAGTTAGAGCCGAGAAACCGCAGAGCAAAGCAATCAAGAAGTAAAACAGTCCAGGATGATTCCCGAAGTCATCTTTGGGCCTCTACAACTTTATATATTCAAGTGCCCTCTACTCTCTGCTTAAGGTATTTATATGATTTTATTACATTCTTCTCATATTTTCCTTCTACCATGCCTCGTGTTAGACTGCCAATTAATTCCTTTCAATTGAACCTTACAGAGACGCTTAAATGCATAGGATGTGGATTCTGAAAAACGAAGATTTCCTTTCCACTTGCATCCAGGTCTGACAAATATCACTGAAGTATAGTTTGGGCTTAGGAAAAACCTATCAACAACAAACCTACGCATTAACAAAGATACTTTTGCTTTAATTTCTGACAGTAATGAATGTATATAAAAGCAAAGTGACAGCACTTTGACCAAAGCAACATTAGCTTCACCCTGGGCGACAGGGAACACCAGCTTGCAAATCTGGTGACTTCACAGTCACATCTGTGGAAGCCCCATGGTGGGAGAATTGACTTCTGACATCCACCCATGTACCATGGCATGCATGTACATACCTTTCTCTCTCAATAAGTAAATATTGACCTAATGCTGTGTACATTTACATAAAAGTACTGTTTCTTCTTGCAGCTAACATTGACAAACTAAATAATATTACTAAGCCAGAAATAAAAGCTATTTTTATAACCATTCAATATTTAGTATTCAAGAGGAACAAAGACAGGGCTCAGAAGAATTCAATCTTGGACCTAAGCTCAAAGAAATAGCAAAATCTGTCCAGTGTTCAGACATATAATTAGTGTATAGTAGCAGAAGTCAGAATATTCAACTTCCTGTTCTTTTGAGGGTAATCATTTTTGAAGAATATTTTCTCCAAACGCACAGATTTAATGTTTTAAACCATTCTTAAAAATTGAAAAGTGTTCAAACACCTTTTAAAATGCTCTAACTCTCTACCCACTAGGGAACTACAAATTAAAACTACCCTGAGATATCATCTCACTCCAGTCTGAATGGCTAAGACCTAAAACACAACAGCAAATGTTGGCACAGTTATGGGAGAAGAGGATCCTCATACACTGTTGGTGGCATTACAAACTAAAGTAGCACCTTTGGAGATCAATTTGTAGGTTTCTTAAAAAATGTTGAAATTCGTAATATACCGTAACACCCAGCTATACCACTCCTGGGAGACAGTTTTCATAATAGATCCAATACAGACCAAATAAAGCAGGGTTCCTTTCTTGATAGAAAACATTGTAGTTATTTTGCATTGTCAAGAGCGAGCTGTCAAAAGCAAGTAAACTAAAATAAAGCAGAAACATAATTGGAAAGGTTTGAGATTTGGAATGGGAAAGGTTGGGAAGAGCATAGCAACTTAACCTTAAGATCTTCTAACACTTTCCACCTAGAACAAAAGATTATAATATAAAAGAGTCATAATTTCAATCCAAGAATCCTTCTTCATGAGAATTTATGAAGTTTCTAATTATCTCAACCCAAAATGAAGGACAAACAGATACTACATAAGGATCATAACTGTCACGTTCTCAATGAATGTCCAGGTTTCACTGTGGTAAATAATAAAGTCCCTGAAAACAGTTCAAAATACTATAAAGATAAGACTTATTTTCATCTATTATACGTTAGCTAAAAGGAAATATTATACAGGGGGAAGGAAAAAAGGATTGAAACAGTCACCCATATTAAAAAAAAGTGAAGGCATTATGGATTATTATCTCAATATACCTAAAGTACTCTACTTCCTTGTTATTTACTGTTGAAAACTAAATGCCACATTTTGTTTTGGATTTGTTTGTGTTGCAGATAAAAGTGTGGTTTAAATTTTGCAAGGTATATATAATTATTATACAAAACTGGTTTCTATATATTCATATCAATATCTTTTGAATTCATGCATTTTAAAAAGAATTTAGTTACAACTCAAAGTTGCTGCTCTTTTATATGTCAAGAAAATAGTATTTCAACCTTTTTTCCTTGTTTTACTTCCTACAATTTCCTAAGAATACCATGTATAAAATCTAAACACTAATTTTGAGTTCAATGACACCAAATAGGCATTTGTCCAGTGTTTTCTTATCATGTTATGTAACAGTTGAACTGACTAAGAGTTTAAATTTCTACCTACTAACATATTTTGCTTAACCTAAAATATTGTACAAAGATTTTAAACAATATATTTCAAACATCTATGGGACAACAGTTAGGAAAATTAATGTCCTACAAGCACCAGCTACTAGATTGGTAATCAAATCTGTAATATCATGTCTTGCTAAAGAATCATGGGACTGCATACTAAATACCTGATGTTATTTTTCCTACTCCCAAAGAGAATATGACTTTCTCCTGAAAAACACTTAAACTCTCGTTTGTATCCTATGCTCTCAGACTCTCAAATTGTTTAAGACTTTAAAATTTAATCAAGGGATTTCTTAATGGAAGCTAGGAAGAGTAACATCAGAAATACATTTGACAAAAGGGTAACAAATTTCTACTTAATTATTTACAATGGCCATATACAGCTACACAGAGACAGAGAAGCAGTCAGACTCCAGCGAGTCAAACACAGCTGTCTGAAAGAACAAGGGCATCAATTCGTCCTCACACCACAGGAACAGTTTTCAAGAATGCATCTTGTTGATCGTGATGAAATTACAAGTCTAAGATTTGAAGCGAGGAGCTGGTAATTTATAGCCACAGGTCACTCTGAATTGAATGTTTTCAGGGTACAGCCAGCCTACTTGTCATTTACAGGCATCTCATTTTGTTATCCAAAGCATGTTTTTCATCTCTGTTCAAACCTGCTCTCTCTCTCTCTCTCTCTCTCTCTCTCTCTCTCTCTCTCTCTTCTCTCTCTCTCTTTCTGTCTCCCCCTCCACATTTCCCATTTTCTCTGTGGAATAAAATTGACACATTTTCCATATAGTTTAACATTATGGATGCATTATTACAAAACGGAATAATTAAAACAATTTAAATTTATAATTATCAAGGGTTTTCTCTTTTTGTTTCCACTGCTTTCTTTGTTGTTCAAAAAGTTTGTATTGTAGAGAAATAAAACATTTCACTTGTTTTGGCCAATATATCTCATGTTTATTTATGACATTTTCATTTACAGACAATCATTGAAACAGTTAATATTCCAATAAATATTTCTAAATCTTGTTTTTTATTTCTTGAGTCACAATGTACATTAGAATTTGAAAGTTATTCATGGGAAAGTTTGGATGCTGCCTTAAGGAAAGTCATCATGAAGAACTTCATGAACTTTGAAAAATCACCAATTTCTTGGAGTAATTCTAGCAAATTATTTTTAAAGATAAAAGAAAAAAGGAGAAAATCCTATCTACAGACATATGTCAGAAGTAGACTTTGTTTGGATACATTCATCTCAGTGAACAACTAAAACCTCATGAAATTCTATAAAGCTAGTTTACTTTATTTTCAGCATATGTAAATAATGGAAGTTGAGAATCTTGTCTCATGTTAAAGCAATATTATTATGTTAGGATTTATAATTTTGTGAAATAAAATATAGTCATACAACTCTATATTATCAGTAAAATAACTAAAAATAGCTGTGTGTACTTTTATTCCTTAAAAGTACTGTGAGTTGTAAAATCAAAAGACTAGTTTGGTCACATATACCATCTAATAGGAAATTGTGTCTGTGACATCCTGCAGTAAAAAAAAAAATCACAATTGATTAGGCAGCATCTAGCCATTTATTACACATGTCCTGTATCACTTTAATAGGGTGTTTTCTCTTCTCTCTCTCTCTCTCTCTCTCTCCCCCCTCTCCCTCTCTCTCTCTCCCATTACTCCAAGGTTTACCCATCTTTTACTGAAACATGTGTATCATATTTCCTTAGAATCTTCCTTCTTGTTGATTATAGTAGCGACTGAGATGAACTTGTAATCTCACATTTCCCAGCTGTAAATGTAATATATTTCAATATTGATCTTTACATAATAAATAGTTACTTTTACAGAAAACAGGTTTGGAAGGACCTAGAATTCATTTTTGCCTCTTCCTGTAGGAATCCTACCCATTTGACTCTCAGAATGAAGCTTCTATTAGAGTTAGTGGTAGACATAGATATAATACTATATGCTTTTCAAAAAGGCAGTAAGAATTATAGATCCTGAGATCTTTCTTAACCAGTAAGCTATTATTACTTTGTCATGAGTTAATGTTTAAAGAATTAAACTTGTGGATCACAGACAAGGGACTTTGTTACCTTTATTACGTACCGTGGAGCAGATGGTACATGAGACAAACTTGTCGCCAAGTTCCTCCAAGTAGATTGGACCTATTAAGCTTATATCACAGATAAAAGCCTGAGCTAGCAATCCTCATCTACAACATTAAAATGTGACATTGAAGCCCAGGAACTCTGTAATGAAGATTTCGAGAACTGTAGAAACAGAGAGATCAGTGACCAAGATCTTAAAGAAAATAAGAAAGCCAAGTATGTTTCACGCATTTTTCACAAGAGCTGTGGAAGCATTCCTAGGAATTTGCTTCATTTTTTGTGTTGTCAGTACATACACTTTTCCCTCATCTAATGACATTCTTCCTAGAGTAAAGAGAGCAGCTTGACGGTTAGATGTATTTTCTAATTAAAACATTTATCCATTTTGCATGAAGCACAGTTAGAATTAAATTCATAGAGTTTCAGAAATTGCTGGTGTTAGAATTAAATGTGTCCAGTTTCAAATTGGTGGTGTTTTTCTCATTCTCTGTAAAAGAATAAATTTGATGTCACCTTCAAATCCATCAGAAGATTTTTTTCCCCTCCCTCCTGTACGACTTGAGATGTGGATGTAGTATTCTGAACATTAACTCATACACAATCTTTCCTTTTTAGAGTACTTGCCCTGTGGTTACAAGGGATATGAGGGCAATGCATTTACTCTCATGCAAATTCCATTCCGCAAAGCCTTTTGAAAATTTTACAGAAAAGGTTTATCTGATCCAAAGTTACATTAAAAGTAGTCATAATCACAAAAGAAAAAAACTACTGTATACATTAGATAAACTACTTTGTATATAAATAATAAAGAATTTCTTTAAATTTTAGCACGTTACTATTAATGATAAAAAATTCCAGTGGGAAATATTGTCAACAAGTGAAATACAAGATAATAAAATGGTCAAGAAAATTTTAAAAATACCGTCAGCTTTAGAAAAGAGAATCTTTATATAAGACTGCAATGAAATAATATCTATATCATTACTTTGCCAAAAACCCAAATTTGAAAATACCTGTAATCCTTCTACCTGCCATCATGTTATTATGCTGCCTTACTTTTGAAATTTTATATTGTGTTTAATTTTTAATGTAATTAATTACATTGGGGGAAAAGGTGTAACAATAACTTATAAAAATAAGCAAGTATTTTCTTGTATGTTGTCCCAGGAATCCAAAAAATCTTTAGAACAATATGACTTTAAATAACATAAAAGTGGGGAAACATAGTATGCATCAAAAGAATAAGCAAATATTTTCATTGAATGAATATCAAACAAAGGTGAAAATTACATTATATCAAAGAGCATTAGCCTTGTACAACAGAAAATTCATAATGAAAGCACCTTTATAAAAGAGAAAATTCATGCCATCTAAGAAAATCTTGGTAACAACTAATAAATGTTGCTAAAATGGAAAGAATGAAAAACAAAGCAGTTTCTCTTTGTCTTTCTCTCTCCCATCTTCCTTGAGAAGAGAAATAAATGTGAAATCCACATCAGCTTTTAAAATTTATTTATTTTGCATTAATTCATTCATGTCAGAGAGATACTAAAAATGAAACAAATGTTTCCATTTTTATTTTTTTGGATATACAGAGAGATATGTGCATCTCTGTCTACTAATACTATATTATACTCGGAAAATTATTTGTGGTAATATTTATTAAAATATATATGGAGTCTCTTACAGTAAATGCTTTTAATTTTTGAAGACAAGATGTGTTTTGCCATGGCTGTTTTTCCATCTTATTTATGTATTTCCATTTACTAGCTGTATTTGTATCATGAAATGGCAGTTTCAAAGGTAGCTATAGGACTATTTACTGCATACTTGGAATCACACAAAGTATACAGTTCATGGTGTGTGCAGCATAAGTGAATTTTGTTTGCACCAAAGGAGTGGAAAGATTGTATACTAGCTCAAGTGTCTTTCATTCTTTAATTATAAACATAAAATTTTCAGAATTTAATGGGCTCCATGTGCTGTTTGAAAATATGTATCCTTCATGTGTTGTTCAAGCTGATTAAACATACACAATTACATTAAACAATACAATTCTCTGTGGGAAACATTTAAAATCTTTACTTCTGCCTTCTTAGATATATATTCAATACATTGATGTACCTAGCTCCATGATATTAAAATTTCAGATTTGGAAGATCATTTTTGTTATGCCCCATGCTCATATGAACAAAATTTGCAGCAATTAGAGAGTTAAATAGCTTGTCACAGCCAAATGTCCCATGTGTTCACTTACATTTTTTTATTCACTTGCAAAAATGACTTTACATCATTTTGTGTACATCAGGTCTTTCCTTTAAAATTGGAAAGTATCTATGAAATATTTATCCCTATGTGATCTTTTTTCATAAAAATAACAGAATGACTAGAAATCTCTGGCTTCATAATAAGATTTATAATAAGAAAATTTCATTAACTTCTCACCCTGTTTGTTATTTTCATAAATTGACTTTGTTCAAATTAAGCTTCAAATAAATTTTCTGTATTGTTAATACTATTGTACAATACATCTGTTTTATAGACTATTCAATTATTAACCACTGATTTTAAAATGAGTCTCTTGCAAAACTTTATTAATATTTCATGAAGACTGGCTGAATTCTGTGGTATCTAATACATGTGCTCATTTCTTTAGGATTCATTAATGATTTTTTAAAAACATAAACCTGCTTTTTCTGATGTATGTTATGTTCAATATGTAATTGATTTAGACAAGTTTGGACTCAGTTCTCCATGTTAGTTACATGTTTTTAAATTTTAGAAGTTGATAAAAAGTTAATAAAGTTTCTTATATTGTCTGCATCTCTATATGTCTATTATCAGATAACTACTAAAATATATAGATGCACTGATGATAGGTATATGATCCATAAATATATAAGCGGACAGTTGATAGATGTATAGATAGATGGTGGCATAGATGATGAATAACTAAATGATGGATTATGTTGACAATATATACATACATATCTCCTACATTCATATATGATCCAGAATATAAAACTACATATGATTGACATAGCATAAAATCAGGAAAGCACTTCACAATCACATATGATGTCATCATCTACCACAGAATACATGGAAATGTTTTTATTTCGGCAATACCTTTTCAAGGCTCATGCTGTTGTTCATGGTTTCCATTTTCCGATGTTTAACATCAGTATCTGCCAAATGTATGTATTTTATCAGACTCCATGTTTTTGAGGGCAATATTCTCTTCGTCTTTGTATTAACAAACTTAGTACAGGTCTTCAAAATTGCAGACTTTTGACAGAAATCTATGGAATAATAAAATGAAAAAAATATCTGCCTCAGAATGTGAACATTTTGAAATTTATCAAAAGGTTGAACTTTATATGCATGAAGTTATACATTTTTTATTCACATACTTGTATGAAGCTAGACACATTAAGATTTTCTGAAGTACTTGTTAGAAATGCAAATTCTTGAATTTTTTTCATTAAGGGCCATATATTCATAACAAATGTAAATTTATTACTCTTTGTGACTCTGAATATCCATAATTCTGATTTTTATATATGCAGAAGAATGAGAACAAATACTGGTAAAATATAAGTTAAAAAATGTTTTGTGTACTGCTGACTTTAAAACCTACTATTAATTTAGATTAGATAAATGATTAACATGGAAAGCAAAGACTTATCTTGAACTTAGTTTTGTACAGAGTTCAATTATTCTTTAATAGGTTGGATGTTTTTAATTGTTTCAGCATGAACAATTTTTCAAATGAATTTCTGCTTTAAATTATACCTTGGCTTATAAAACTTACTGAAGGATGAGATTTATTGAACATAGCCATTTATTTGTGACCCTGTAAGTATAAACAAGTGAAAAATCCGGTAGGCAGAGGATAAAAATTAAACAAATATGTCTATGATTTTATACTACATCATGTTACAGTGTTGTTAACACAAAATATATTCTTCTAGTCACATTACAACAATGTACTATGTCATGAAATTCCAGTCAATGAAAACACACATATATGTAAGTGATACTTTCATATGATATGGTGTCTTCTAGTGATTATGACATCTTGTTTTTCATAAACACATTGTACAGTACTTGGCCATCTAGTGACATGTTTATGATATGGCTAAACTTGAAGGCCTATATTATTAAGTAAAGGGATAAGATGAAATTATCGTGGATTTTTTTCAGGTACTTAGTTGTCTATTCTCAGGTAAATATGTAACTTGTGACAGGGTCTGTATTTCTTTTCAGATGAACACACACATGCATCGAACTCACATATGATTTCTTTGTCTTCAGCGCCATATGGTCTCTTTATAATTCTTTTGTCACCCAGATTTTTATAGACATTTACTATTGATTGAGCTTATCTAACTCATTTTAAGAAGTGAAATGAGATTTCTGATTAGCTTGACTCATTCTTAAATGTATAGAGTAAATGTCCCTTAATGTCCCTGCTCACATCTGGTAGTCCAGATGTTTACTGCAACAAGCATATGAAAATCAACACAGCATTTCCAGGGATATGATGAACATTTAGAAAAGAATGAAGGCAAAATTGTGTCCCTTTCTTCATACTATTTCACATAATTTGAGTATTCTGAACTTTATCAACCAAACGCAGTTCAACAGAAACCTAAACCTAATCCTGCCTTCAGTAAATACCACATGATACATAACTCATTTAAGGTTTTTTCTTGAATAGAGAAATTCTGTTACCAAAATTCCTTAAAAGGAAACAAAGGAAGCATTTTAAAATATTTTTTACCTTTTGTTTAATTTTCCCCCTTCTTTTCAACCAGTGTTGGGTTTAATTGCTTTGGTGCAGTTTGAGCCCAGATGAACAGGACCTGAAGGTAAACAATTACAGGAAGGCAACTCTAAGGATAGCTTCAAGTCTTAAGGGTTAAGGAGAAAGTATGAGAAGTAGGTGTCCTTGTAGAGGTGATTGGCATGAGAGAGCAGACTGAGGATTTGAAGGAGAAAAGCAACATGAGTATGTGTGTGTGCAGCACTTGGATGCTTCTGGATCTGAAAGTGAGCAAGAACTATAATGGTATCCTTGTCTTAAGCAGGAGCAAGTTCTAAGGCAAAGTTTATGTGTTCTTAAGACTCAATATGTGAAAAGCATAGTGTGAATACTGGCAAAAAAATTATTTGCAGCTTTTTAAAGGCGGATAAGGGCTGGAGAGATGGCTCAGGGGTTAAGACTGTCTCACAAGCTGAAAGTCCTGAGTTCAGATCACAAATCCATGTAAAAATGCCAGGCAGAAACAGCTGCAGCCTGCATTTCCAGCTCTGGTGGGCGGGGCCTGGGAAATCCCAGAGTGAAGCAGGAAGCAGGTAGAAGCAATCCAGGATGATTCACAAAGTCCCCTTTGGTCCTTCACAGGAACACACAGTGCCTTCTGACACACACACACACACACACACACACACACACACACACACATACACACACACACACGACAAAAATAAATAAATAAATAGATAGACAAATGATTGTGTAAAAATTAAAGACCAATAAAATGAAAGTCACTAGGTAATCATGTGGTTATTTCTTTATCCAGCAATATTGTCACTTAACAATTTTAAGTATTTTAATTTCGATATTCAGACCTAAGAAAGATGAACAGAAAAAAAATTATTATACCAAGCACACTAGCCATCAATCCTTCATTGAAGTGAATGATAAGGTCAATTCAGTTTATCATCTATTTGTATGTTGCTAATTTACCCAGAAATTTGTTGATGTTGTGGAGTTCTAGGAGAAATATTATAAGTAATATAATTTGAAAAATATAGTGAGAAAATATAGGATGCTTTATGAGTGATGGATTGAAGGTAGAAGGTATATCCTTCATTCAATCATCTCTTCAGCTTGGAATTATTATTTTAAACTAAGAAAAATACAATCTTATTCTTCCTTATGTCTTTAGACATAATAATATTTATGTTATTTTTATGTTATACTAAAAATTACATTGTATCTATTCTGTGGTAGGAGGGAGATTTTGGAGAATAAATTAATAAAAAATATCCTTTTTACTTATTAGTTGTCTTTAACAAATTGCAATAAACAAAATATCATTAACTAACAATATACTTGTTTCATTTTGTATAATATGAGGTTTAGTATTTGCCTGATAATGTATTACATAGTTTTTTCTAGGTTTTAACTAGTGTAATAACATTTTGATCGATATTTTTTAAAAAGTCCATTTCACATAATAGACATATCAAGTTAATAGATCATTCTTTATTGTTCATGAAATTGACCTATTGATATAACATTTTAAAAGGGATACAATATAAGGCAGTTCTTTGAATAGGTTGCCTAAGATATGAAACTTATGTGCACAAAAATTACATTAACTTTAAGATCTCCTCTAATATTTTATTAAGGAAAATAATATTTATACTAACATCCCTGTATTTATAAAGATTTAGTCATATATATGTATATATATTTGAAAAACATATATATATTTGAAAAATAAAAATATTTTCAAATTTGAAACACATCAAATATACTTGAATAGCATTCCTTAGGTTAGAGTTTTCTTTTATGAATAAGGATCTTATAGTGTATCTTAGTGAAGTAACAATATCTTTGTTCTAGAAAGACATGCTTCAGGCCCTGGAAGTGTAACAGTATTTTGCTACCTCAGACAAATGTGAAAAATGTGAAATGAATTATAAGCAGTACGAACTTAAGGATAGTGCTAATGAATTGCTGAATAAACATCTATTCAAACACTCTAGAAATTATGTCTCTGCACACTATCTAGCACTTAAGATGCAGAATAATTTTGTAAAAGGAAACATGCTGAGGAAAGAAGTTAAAGACTTATTTCTTTATCCCTATATTCATTCCATGTAGACATAGCCACGGGGTCATTGATTATAGAATACAACTTTGAAATTCAAAGTAAAAAGAGACCAAAATGATAAATTTTCTGACAGATTGAGTCTTTAAGATTGTGTATTTAAGATTTATAATCATCCTCAAGGATTAATTCAGAAAATGAATATTAAACTTGACTAATTCATTTTCTTCTAGAATTTATTTATTAGATAATAGATAACACATAAAGTATTGGAAATTAGTAAAACTTGGATCCAAAGAACTTAAAAATATTGCCAGTTAATTTTATAACTTAATAATCATATATATCAAGAAATAATTCATGCCAAATGAATTTATAATTTCAAATTAATATATTCTCTATAGTTTATATGAGTATCCTTTACTGCTAACAGTAAAAAACTTTAACACCAATCTGTTTAGCTGAGAGGCTTGATCTGATATTGTTGTCATCGTGCTTGGAAGATGCCTAGGAAATTCACAAAATATACTTCAAAGCATTGTCTCTGAGAGTGTTGCATAAAATAATTGGCATGTACTTAGCTGCTCTAACACTTACAAGTATTGGACTTCAGATCCTTCTGGTTTTGAAAGTAAAATTGCTCCAGATTTTTCACCAGAAGCTTCTGGGCCTTCAGCTTCCAACTAGGGTTAAATCATTTCATCACTTGTTCTGAAAGTTTCTTGGACTGAGAAGAAACTGCTTCCCTTGGCACTTAACCTACAGACAGCTATTGTGGGACCACCCAGATTCTGATAATGTAAACATGTGTCTGTGATTACAATTATGCATACTGGTTCTCTTCCTCTAGAGGGGCCTAGCTAGTAATATCTCTATGCCAAATTTGCCTATGTGAAAGGGTGTCAAGAAAAAAGCAGAATTATGTCTGTATCTTAGATGTTCTACAGAGAACACTAAACCTTGTTCAAACATCTGAATTCGAATAAGAAAATTTAAATTGAATTTTTCAGATATCAGTGTCTTTGTGAAACACAGATAGTAGTTACTAGTTGTATTATGATTTGACATAGATGTCAACTTGACAGCTGAAGGTCAAGCTCTGGGCACATCCATGAAGAGTTTTAGTTAAGGAACGTGTGCAGAGATTGTTTAATGAGGGAAGACTCAAACACAGAGGAGGCTAATTCAATGTTTCAGCATACTTAGACTTGCAATCTGGAAAATAAGGTTTGCCCCTCTTGGTAATTTCTGTGGCTATGGTATAGCTAGCTCCTTTGGCTTCTAATGTTGGTATAAACTCTCCTGCCACTGTGGACTATCAAGTGCAACTGAGAATAGTAAGAATGTATGAAATTCCCTTAAAGATCTGTGGTTATGGACTTACTGGCAATGTGCAGACAAACTGCAATGGTATGCTAAAAGCTAATTATAAAATAAAACTGTCATATATGGAGACTTAAAGAAAGTATTAGATAAATGAAGAAAAATATTAAAATGCTTGTTTTAGGTGTCTGTAGCTTTATAGTTTCTTTCAAAACTATTTGAATGAGATGTGTATCTTTTAAAAGTAGGTTTCTGTATGATTATCTCAATTCTCAGCAGTTATATTGTTACAATTTATCCTTATAATTTGGATATATTCATGACTAAGCAATTTATCAGATTAAAGGTTTCATTCTTGCTTATGATTCTCCATTACAGCTCATATCCCAGCTGGCAGAGAGTTTATACCAACAGGATCGGAGGGAACCAGTCACACACCACATTCATGGATAAGAATGAGAAAGTAGCAAATTGTCTGCCTTGCCAGCCTGCAAGTCTCCCAAATTATGCCAAAGTACTAACCTAGTCTTTCTTACCCACTTGTCCAGGGAATAATTTTACTCATTAATGTCTAGGTTGTCCCTCATCTTTTAGACAACCTTCTATAGGCTTCCTCATGGTTTGCCTTTACTACTATTTCTTACAATTGTGTGCAGAGCTCAGCTTTCAGTTGTCAGGTTAACACTTATACTAATAAGCACACACATGATACTTATACATAAGATAAAATGATTATTCTCTGTCCTGAGACTTTGAATCAGGGACAAGAGTTCAAAGATAAAGGAGAAGCTGTAGATAGTCTGCCACATCAGCACCTGGCTTTTGGTAAGTGCATTCAGAGTTTGATGTGAGACAGAAAAAGCAGAGTAGGTACCCTGGAGCAACCTGTACCATCCTTGGTACATCCTCTTTTCTGCCTAGTGAAAGCAATTCCTGGCTTCCACCTATTAATGGAGTCACAATATTTAGTCTAGTCATGGTTATTAAGAACTATCTAAACTCTTTTTTTGCAATTCATTTTTTGACATTTTCATACACTAATACAATTAATTTGTGTGATTTCACCCAATATTACCCATCTCCATACCCTATCCCTTGTCATGCTTTCTCCTGTTCAGTCTCCCATCTACATTCACATCTTTTTTCATTTGTGATCTACTGGGTTTAATATGGGATATGTACACTGGCAATTATGTGAGTACCTCCTGGGTTAAGATGACCCATGAATAGGAAAATCATTGAGTAAAGAAACTCTTTTTCTCTTTTTTGACATTTACCTTCAATAGTCTCTCAGGATGGTATAGTATTCTTGAGATCTTCCCACATCAGTAGTGAAACGTTGATTGGCTAACTGATGTGTATGCCTAGTAGAGATAGACATTGCTATGGTGAGTTCTTGGGTACAGTAACCCAGTCATGACCAGAAGACACTGGCTAGCAACACTACTCTGAACTCTCAAGATCTTACACTCAGCAAGGTTCCCTAACCTTGAAATGTGGAGGGTGTCTGGATGAACACTCCATGGATATTCTCTATACTTTGGCCAGTTGTGGTTCTCTACATCACACTTTATTAAAGCTAAAAAGTGAACTACCATATGGCTCAGCTGTATCACTCCTGGGAAAATTCCCTGTCTTTCCATCTTGCTACAGAGATATTTGCACAACCCTATTCATTGAAACTCTATTCACAACACCAGTGAAATGGAATCAGTGTGTCCAAGAGTGGATGAATAAGTATTGAAACTGTGGTATATATATATATCATTGTATATATATATATATATATATACAATGAAAGTAAAATTATGAATTTTCCTCAAAAATGTATGTAATTGAAAAATATAATGAATGATGTATTCCAGATGGAAAAGTCAAATGTTGCATAGACTTCCTTGTATAGCTGCAGGCAGAATTTCAGAATGGTATACCTAAATTGAAACTTCCAAATAGCCATACAGGAAGTACTGTAATTTGGAATGTGGAACAATGTAGTAAGATCCTAAAAGATAGAAGACAAAAGAACACAGGGAAAGAAGATGGAAAGGGAAAATTATGAGAACAAATTTTTAAGCAGAAGGGAATCTAGGCATTAAGACATAGCAAGAGGAGAAAAGCACTGTCAAAGTAAGATACAAAGTTAGATAGTTGTGGTTTTGAGTTCTATGGACATTTATAGAGAATTAGTAGTTGATTTAACCATAGAGCAAACCTATAGAAGATTGTCTAGTTGATGGGGAATTTCAATCGATGGTTGGGGGGGGCTATTCCAAGGGCAGTTGGATGAAATGGAGTAAACTGTTTGAAGGAGTAGGTATCCTTCTACATGCCAGACATACTGCTTTGGTAAGTAAGGACTATTTCTCTCTCAGTTGTTATGTGCATATGTGTAGCCAATTCCCTGGGCCCTGGTTTTGGTGTGGGCTCACCTGATGAGTTACACCAAGAACTTTAACTAGGTTATCTTAAGAGAGAATAAACCCTTTGTTCCCTTAAGCTGTTTTGTCATGATTTTATTAGCAACCACTCAGGCAAACATCAACAGAATTTGGCACCAAAAAAGTAGGGTGGTTTTGTTGGATGAAGTTGGAAATATCTGAAGATTTTGGGACTGATAATTAGAAATACCATTCTTCATTGTTTTTTCATTTATTAATTTTTCATGTGTGTGTTATGTGTTTGACTGTGTGTGTGTGTGTGTATCAGAAGGTACTGTGTGTCTCTGTGGAGGATGAAGAGTGATTTCTGGAATCATCATCCTGGATTGCTTCTGCCTTCTTTTGGCTTCTGTCTAGGATTTCCTAGGCTCTTCCCAACAGGATCCGAAGTGTAGACTCCTGACATTTGTACCTGGTGTTTTTAGGTGGCACATGGTATCTAAACTCAGGACCTCCTGCTTGCAAGACATAGTTTTAACCCTGAACTATCTCTCCAGCCCTATTCTGCAGTATTTAATGGACCATTTGCAGAATAGAGCTGCTAAGAATGTTGTGGATTATTTGAGTCCAGTTTGTGATGAAAGGAACAAAGATTTTTTGTTTAAAGATTTGAAATTTAAGGATTTGAGCTTAAAGATGATAGACTGGTTTGCTTGATAAAGGAGAGCTGTGTTGGCAGTCTTGAAGTTTTAGATGAGGAAAGGGCAGAGAACAGAGCAGATGCAGCTGTTGCAGTAATGAACATCATTGAAGAAAAGCTTAGTGCTTCACACTGGGATAGAGGAGAAAGTGAATATCACTGAAGGGAGATTTTTGTGTTCTGAAAAATAAAGACTCCTACAAGGGATGCAAGCTTAACCTAAAGCCATTTCTTATTCTTCAAAACTATTGGCTGCCTCAAAAGGGGCTTTTCCAGAATCAGCACCCAAAGTTGATATCACTGTGGTTCCAGTGGACCAAACTACCTTTCAACCTCACTGAAAAAATACAGGTGAGACTGGTTTTAATTCAATATTGAGGGATTTTTGTAGAACAACTGAAACTAGTTACCAAATGGCAAACTTGAAAGTCATGCAATGGATGTGGAACCAGGAGTGTTAGACAGGCCAGAACCATGGGACCTATGCTGAATAATTCTGCAATTGGAAATTCAACCCGATTCAGAGAAATATTGATTTTTACAAGTTTGAGTTGTGACAAGGGATTGGGATGTACAGACGCTTTGAACCACCATAATTATGTGTTGAGCAGTAAAGAATGGACAATGAGTACAGGATGTACTTGACTAGTCTTAATTTGATGATTTCTAGCTCTGATATAATGTTTCTATTTTAATGTTTATTTTGTGAGGAAGTAGTTAACTTGACTTGACAGGATCTAATATTTAAGAGATTTTGGACATCTTTTTTTTTAAACTTTTTTTAAAATTTTTTTTATTATTGGCCCGCTGCCCAAGGTGAGTGAGAGAGAGAGAGCCCAGCCCAGCCCCCAACCACCCCGGAGCCTCACTTGTCCCGGCGGCAAGCACCCAGGCTGACTGCCCTTAGCCTGGGCCCCACCCCGGACCCAAGCCCCTCCCATCCTGCCCCCTGTGTGCCTAGCGACCCCCCTGGATCCCAGGTGAAGAATTCTGCCATTGAGCCAGGGAGCGAAAGAGCCCAGGCCCGCCCCGCCCCACCCCCCACCCGGGAGCAGCCCGGCCAGCAACAACACGCTGCGCAGCCGCTGGCTTTGCCCCTGGGGCCCCGCCCCTCTCCGCGCCCACCTTCCCAGGTCGCAGGTGAAGAATTCTGCCATCAACATCAGACCCTCTGCCTCTCTGGCCCACTGGGGACCTACGCATGTGGTCCACGGAAAACACACTGCTACTCAGAATTCAATAGAGCCCAAAGGAAACTCGAGCAAAATTCTAAGGAACAAAGGGAGCACAGGCCATACATCTGGACTCCACTACAATCATTATATCACGTGGGCGAGTTTCTTCTCATCCAGCCCTAAGATAAGTAAACTTTTTCTTTTCACCTTAAGGATCCTTTAAAGTATTAATGCTGTAGATCAACTTTCTCATACAGCCACCCCAAAACATACAACTCCAGGGAGAACACCACTCACCCCCACATTTCACCAAGATACTAAATCATAAAAGTGCACTACTAAACTAATATTCACCCCCTGGTAACATAACCTGACTTAACTGACGTACTAACAGCCTAGTAGCCTCATCTAGGATATAAAACAACAATACACAAACATACCCAATCCAAGACAAGCACTAGTAATAACTGGCAAGCATAACAATACCAACTACATCGATTCAGTGAAAAACACACAGAAACTAAAAGGTCCTAAAAAACAAAACAACAATGTACAAGTCAAAGTGCAGATCCACGAGAAACAAAACCCAAGAAGACCAATCTCCTGCCGAAAGAATCAATCCCATAATGAGGGATTCTGACCAGAACAAATCCACAGAAAATAGCCATGAAAGCCAGACCCAACATAACGACTTTCAGAGTATGATCCTTACCATGATTAATACTATGAAAGAGGAAATCCTAGAAGAGTTAAACAACCGTATCAAACACTTTGAACAGGAGCACAACAGGCACTTGGAGGAGTTGAGAAAAACAATTCAAGAAACGAAAATAGGTATGGAGCAATTAAAACAGTCTGAGGCAGAGTTTAAAATTGAACTAAAAGACAAGTTATCTTCAACCCAAAACTCAACAGAGAGTCTTATCAGCAGAACAAATAGGCAGAAAATAGAATTTCAGATCTTGAAGACAAAGTGGGAGTATTAACCAGCTCAATGGAAGAGATTGTTAAAGCCAAAAAGATACTGGAGAGGAACATTCAAGAGATATGGGACACCCTGAAGAAGCCTAACATGCGCATTCATGGGATACCAGAACAAGAATCCCAAAATACCACACCTGAGGAAATATTTCAATTCATCATAAATGAAAACTTCCCACAACTAAAGAATGAGAGGCCTATCCAAATACAAGAGGCATTTCGCACTCCAAACAGATACAACCAAAATAGAAAATCGCCACGGCAAATAATAGTCAAGACAGTCCACATTCAAGACAAAGAAAAGGTGCTGAGAGCTTCAAGAGAAAAAAAGCAACTCACTTTTAAAGGTAAACTTATTAGAATAACAAATGACTACTCAACGGAAACAGTAAAAGCAAGAAGAGCTTGGAGAGACATACTTCAAGTATTAAATGAGCAAAAATGCCAACCCAGACTGATATACCCGGCAAAACTATCTCTCATGATTGAGGGAGAAAGAAAAGTTTTCCAGCACAAAGACAACTTGAAGGGATACAAGTCTACCAAACCAGGCCTTCAAAAATTCCTAGAAATGATACTCAAGCTTGAAGAAAAGAACAAGCATATCCAGGAGGACAGAAGGTACGTATAATACCACCAAAACATAAATATCAAACAACATGCTTACAAAATCTACTAAACATAAAAAAGTCCAGAATTAAAAATAATTTCTCCATTATAACATTAAATGTCAATGGTATTAACTTACCAATTAAGAGACACAGATTACAAACTTGGATTAAAAACCACAATCCAACAATCTGCTGCCTTCAGGAAACTCATCTCACCACAAAAGATAGGCACATCCTAAGAATGAAAAGCTGGTCCAAAATCTTGCAAGCTAATGGAACCAGGAAACAGGAAGGGGTAGCAATTATGCTTTCAGACAAAGTGGACTTCAAACCAAAGAAAATCATAAGAGACACAGATGGATACTACATTTTAGTCACAGGTACAATTCACCAGGAAGACTTCACAATCCTGAACATTTATGCACCCAATACGGGCCCCTCCACATTCATTAAGAAAACCCTACAGCATCTAAACCAAGAAAACAACCCCCAAACGATAATTCTTGGGGACTTCAACACTGCCCTCTCAACATGGGATAGATCAACAGGTCAAAAGCTTAATAGAGACACTTTGGACCTTAATCAAACCCTGAAAGAAATGGACCTCACAGATCTCTATCGAACTTTTCACCTACGCACAAAAGAATACACATTTTTCTCAGCAGCACACGGAACTTTCTCCAAAATAGATCACATATTGGGGCACAAAACGAATCTACACATATACAAAAAAGATGAAATTCTAACCTGTGCCCTATCAGACCACCATGGCCTAAAGCTGGACATCTACAACACATCAAACAAGAGAAAATACACTAACTCCTGGAAACTTAACAATATGATGCTGAATGAGAACTGGATTCAGGAAGAAATTAAAAGGAAATTCAATATTTCCTGAAAGTGAACGATAATGAAAATACAACTTACCAAAATATCTGTGACACAATGAAAGCTGTCCTAAGAGGTAAGTTCATAGCTCTTAATGCCTACATCAAAAAAATGGAAACATCAGAAATAAATAACTTAACGATGCAGCTTAAAGCTTTAGAGAAACTTGAGCAATCTGATCCCAAAAGTAGTAGAAGAGAGGAGATTAGCAAAATAAGGGGAGAAATATCTGAAATAGAGACTAAGAAAACGATAGAAAAAATCAACCAGTCAAAACCTGGTTCTTTGAAAAAATCAATAAGATAGATACATCCCTAGCTAAATTAACCAAAAGCAAGAGAAAGAAAACCCAAATTAACAAAATTAGAAATGAACATGGAGTTATCACTACTGATACCCAAGAAATCCAGAGAATTATAGCATCATATTTCAAAAAATTATACTCAGTGAAGTTTGACAACACACAAGAGATGGATGAATTTCTAAGTAAACACATCTTACCTAAATTGGATCAGGAAGTTGTGAATTACTTAAATGGCCCTATAACATATAAGGAAATTGAAGAAGTAATCTCGAATCTTCCCACCAAAAAATGTCCTGGACCAGATGGATTCAGCACAAAGTTCTACCAGACATTTAAGGAGCTAATAACACCAATACTCCTTAAACTGTTCCATCAAATAGCAAAGGAAGGAACACTACCAAATTCCTTCTATGAAGCTAATATCGTCTTAATCCCAAAACCTAATAAAGATTCACTTAAAAAAGAAAACTATAGCCGATCTCTCTGATGAACACAGATGCAAAGATTCTCAAAAAAGTCTTAGCAAATCGGATTCAAA
This sequence comes from Typhlomys cinereus, assembly GCA_023101885.1. Lineage (NCBI taxonomy): Eukaryota > Metazoa > Chordata > Mammalia > Rodentia > Platacanthomyidae > Typhlomys > Typhlomys cinereus. The sequence goes on from JALPQD010000019.1 coordinate 9,119,412, forward strand.
AACACATTAAAAAGATCATTCACAGGGACCAAGTAGGCTTCATCCCCGGCACGCAAGGTTGGTTCAACATAAGCAAATCAATAAATTTAATTCATCATGTAAACCAGTCCAAAGTCCAAGACCACATGATACTCTCGATAGATGCAGAAAAAGCCTTTGACAAGATCCAACAGCCTTGTATGATCAAAACGCTAAAGAAAGTAGGAATGGAAGGAACCTTTATCAATATAATAAAAGCTGTATACAACAAGCCCACAGCAAGGATTATGCTCAATGGGGAACAATTGGAAGCATTCCCACTTCGATGAGGAACTAGACAAGGCTGTCCACTCTTACCACTGATATTCAATATTGTACTTGAAGTCTTAGCTGAAGCCATAAGACAAGAAAGGAACATAAGAGGGATTCAAATCGGCAAGGAAGAAGTCAAACTATCCCTATTTGCAGATGACATGATCTTATACCTGAGGGATCCCAAAAACTCCACCAGGAAGCTCCTGGAACTAATTGAGAAGTTCAGCAGGGTGGCAGGATACAAAATAAATGTGCAAAAGTCAGAGGCCTTCCTATATGCCCAGAATGAAAGAAGTGAAAAAGCCCTGAGAGAAACAATCCCATTTACTGTAGCCCCTAAAAAAATAAAATACCTTCGTATAAACCTAACCAAGGAGGTAAAAGACCTTTACAATGAAAACTTTACAACCCTAAAGAAAGAAATTGCTGAAGACATCAGAAGGTGGAAAGACGCCCCATGCTCCTGGATTGGCAGAATCAACATCGTAAAAATGACCATCCTACCAAAGGCAATATACAAATTCAATGCTATACCAATTAAAATCCCAAAGCAATTCTTCAAAGAAGTTGACCAAACAATCTCAAAGTTCATATGGAGGCACAAAAGACCCAGGATAGCAAAGACAATCCTGAGTAACAAAAACACAGCTGGAGGTATTACCATACCAAACCTTAGTCTGTACTACAAATCCATAGTTATAAAGACAGCCTGGTACTGGCTCCAAAATAGACACACAGATCAATGGATAAGGGTTGATGACCCAGATATAAGCCCCCAAAAATACAGCCATTTGATCTTCGACAAAGGGTCCCAAAGATTCCAATGGAAAAAGAACAGCATCTTCAACAAATGGTGCTGGCAAAACTGGATCTCCACATGCAGAAGATTAAAGCTGGACCCGTACTTGTCACCATGTACAAGACTTAATTCCAAATGGATCAAGGACCTTGATATCAGGCCAGAGACTTTAAAAACCATAGTTGAAAGGATAGGGAACTCCCTTGAGCTGATTAGGCGAGGCCAACATTTCCTAAACAGACATCCAACGGCACAGTCACTGCTACCAACTCTCAACAGTTGGGATCTTGTGAAATTAAAGAGCTTCTGTTCAGATAAAGAGATTGTAACACGAGCTCCAAGGCAACCCACAGAATGGGAGAAATTCTTCACTAACCACATATCTGATAGAGCTCTACTGTCCAGAGTGCACAAAGAACTTAGAAAATTAAACACCAAGGAAACCAATGGCCCATTTAAAAAATGGGCCCTGGAACTTAAAAGAAATTTTATCACGGATGACATTAAAATGTCTAACAAATATCTTAAAAAATGCTCCACTTCTTTAGCCATCAGGGAAATGCAAATCAAAACTTCCCTGAGATATCATTTCACCCCGGTCAGGATGGCAAAAATCCACAATACAAACAACAACAAGTGCTGGAGAGGATGTGGAGAGAGGGGAACTGTCCTACATTGCTGGTGTGAATGCAGGCTCATGCAGCCATTCTGGCGAGCCGTCTGGAGATTCTTAAAGAAATTAAAGATTGAAATACCATATGACCCTGCTGTTCCACTTTTAGGAATAACTGCCCATGCAGCAGAGGTTAGCCTCGATAGCACAAACATGACTGTGTTCATAGCAGCACTGTTTACAATAGCAAAGTCATGGAATCAACCTAAATGTCCAATAGTTGACGAGTGGATAAGGAAACTGTGGTACATCTATACAATGGAGTACTACTCAGCCATCAAAAATGATGAATTACTGGAATTTGCTGGGAAATGGATGTCATTAGAAACAATTATATTAAGTGAAGTATCCCAATCCCAGAAAGTTAAGCACCATATGTACTCCCTAATAGGTGGCTCCTAGTACCAAACTCACCCATCCCACATTGAGACACTCAAGGGTAAACCTATGTAATACGGTAATTGCAAGGGGTGGGGTTGGAGGGCCACACCAGTCACAAGGAGAGAGGGGACCATGTTACAGCAGAGAAAATCGACCTCCAAGGAATGCAAGTAAGTAGTGTGACACCTGGTTAAGTTCACAGACGTTTGTTCCTGATCATGTACAACTGAGGGGGTATGATCTCACCAGGAGGGGAGGGTATATAGTCTGTCAGATGAAAAGAGATCATTTGGCAAATGGGTGACTGATCCCTCCCTCACCGAGGTTTCCTGCTTTTATTACATCTACCCTTGAATTTGCTATTATAACAAGACTCCAGTTTAACAGTTTTTTGTCTCTGACCAGGGGGTGACATACAGTGCCCATCAGGATGGAGTGAAGGGCATTGCAGGAGCAACAAAACTGCAAAAGAAAATCAACAAACCACAATCCAGAACTTCAGAGACTCTATACCATCCACATAGAACTAAGCCAGCCTAATCTCCTCCCATCCTGAAGCTCAGGGACATTTGCGGAAGAGGGGATGGTAAGATTGTAAGAGCAAAAGGATGGGGGGAGCAATGATTTGAAGAGTCTCCACACTAGATAGGGCTGAAGCAATCAGAATAGGACTTTGCATGCCCTGCGCCATGTCCGTCACACTATTGACCTCACAAAGCCTAACATTGGCTAAAGGCACCAAGATCCTTGGAGGCAAGGGATTGATGGCCACAGTAGTGTTCCTACACTTAAGGGGAACACGAGAAAAGGTTCAGGGAAATGCCACTGGGTCCTTTTACGTCATCGGAAAGGAGGACCAAGAGGAGAGTTAGGCATACACAATAAAGGACTCTCTGTGAATTGGGGGGGAGGCACTGGGAGATGGCCATTGTTAGATACAACTGTCAACTTTGCAATTGAGAGTTAGAGTTCTGGGCACATTAGTAGAGAATTAGTTGTTGAGTTAATTCACAATGAACCTGCAGAAGATTGTCTAGTTGATGGGGAAGGCTCAGCCCATGATGGGTAGATTACTCCTCAGGCAGGTAAATAATATGAAGGCAACTATTTATGAAAATTGGCATCCTTGGGCACGAGAGGTGGCTCAAGGGTTAAGCCTCTGCCTTGCAGGCAGAAGGTCCTGAGTTCTGATCCTAGGCCTGGCAGAAGCGGGGGCAGCCTGAGTTTCTTGTCCTGGTAGGGGGGAGCCTGTCAATCCCGGGGCAGAGAAAACAAGGAGGAGGTGGAGGCGTCCATGGTGGTTCCCGAGTTCGTCCGTGGTTCTACACACACACACACACACACACACACACACACACACACATGCACACACATGCATATACGCACAATTGAATAAATAATAAATAATAATAAAAAAGAAAATTGGCATACTTCTGTATACTTAGGTAGGATGTGCTTTTCTGACAAGTAAGCCATCCAGCCATTACCTGGATATTGTGTGGCCAGTTCCCTCAGCCCTGGGTGTTGATATGGGTTATTCTGCCAAGCTGGACAAGTAACTGTAACCAGATTATCATAAAAGAGAATAAATCCTTTGATCCCTTAAGCCATTGTGTCATTACATTGTCAGCAAACATGCAGGTGAGTTGCAATAAACAAAAAAAGTAGGATATAATCAGACAAAAGCTTTCTGTCTCAAAGTATAATTTTTCAAAGAAATGTTACAAGTAAACCCTGTGCAGGCAAATAACCATGGGTGAAGAACAGAGAAAGCATAAATTGTCTTGAAATGCTTTAATTGCCTTTGTAAAAGTGTGCCCTTTCACACTAATGATCTCACCACTGGCTTTTATTTTTCTCCTCCCAACTGAAAGCTTGATTACACTATGTAATTAATTGATTGGGTATTTGCTCTTGTAAGGTAGCATGCCTGCAGTTAAAAAAAGTTATTTCTTTTCAGATTAAATAAACGAATCTTGTTTTCTTGAGTTTCTTTATCCCTTGCATATTCTTTCTCTTTCTCTCACCTGTTCAGGGTTTTAATATGTTAATATATCTCATGAAGATTTGAGATGTGGTACTTTACCTTAAATGTCCTTGCTGGTAGACACTTTGTAATTTCTTTTATAACTGGTACCCTAAGGAACTTAATATTATGGTAATCACTGCCCTAGAAAGAGCCAGTAAAAAGTGGCATGCATCAGAGTAAAAAGGCTGATGCACTAGTAATATGTACTCTAGTGTCTACAGTCGTTGTTTTGTCTACTGAAAACAGTATTTTGCACCAATCATTTTGTGTAATAGAATTGATGGTTGTTTCCCAGGACTGACTTATTTGGCCTAGTTTATGTGAATTGATTCATTTTGGAACACTTGACAGAATAGTCGGTATCAAAATAATGCTGTATAGAGAACACATAAACACATTACTGAATGAAGAATGAACTAAAAGATCATAAGTTCTCAAAGATGATGCTCACAGCAAGAGATTAAGTTGCATAAAAATCAAGTCCCTACTGTAAAATACACGGTACAATAAAAGCTTGAGAGAAAAATGTAAGATGAACTCAATTTCTCAGCCATTGTCGTGAGAGTAGATTCACATCCTGCTGTTCTGTGAACAATTACCATGCCTTGGGGAACTGAATGGATGCTGGCACCTATTGGTGAATGGAATAAAAGCTGAGGCTCATGTTCCTGTCACGAACTCACTTGCCATATGCCACAAACTAATACATTAAATCAGCATAATGAAGAAGATAACACATTTATCCACTACTTGCTTACACTGCAAAAGCTATAACACCATTACATTAATTGCCTGTAATTCATTGAATGTCTTGGTTCTTGCAAATCATGAAAATTTACAAGAACGTTGAAAATAGCCCAGTGGATGTATTTGGTCCTGACTGTAAGGTACATTGAATTTTGTCCTAAATATTCTCCTGAAACTTCCACACTGTATGGGCAAAAAATCTGGGTATGTTCTGTTCATTTCCTAAGAACGTAGATGAAATATATTATAAAAGAAATACATTAACTGTTTGGCAGTGGAAATTTCAAGATAGGAGAGCAGTCGAAAGTGGTGTGGCTACTGCTTACTATATTCATCCAGAATGACACTGAGAAAGCAAGATATTTGGCAGAAAGATATTTAAAATGTATAGTTTGGTAAAGAAAAAGAAAGGATAGTTGAAAATTTTTATAAAGACAAGAACTGAAGAATAGACTGCTACTGTTACGAGATGTCTGCTCTGTACTGGGAGAATAGGAAATGTGCCCTGAAAGAAAGACACCACACATCAAAGACTCTACCTTGTGAAATGCAACGTCTTCAAAGAACAAAGCCCGAACTGAAAATGAAACTGAACTAATTTCCTTCCACAAAACAACCATTTAGGGAAATATCTTACTAAGGTCAGTAAGAAAGTCTCAAAAAGGCTGATGAAATTATGGTCCAGGAAGATCACACTTTATACAGAATTACCACAGAACTTTACAGCATCATCCACATGTTACTGGTTTCAAAGACATGAGAGATGCAAAACCGAGGAAGTCATGGCTCTATGGTTCTGGAAACATATGAAGACTGGACAATACTGGACATGTGCAGATACACCAAAAGGCATAAACTGTAAAGGTGAAACCTAAATTATAATGGAGACCTCATGATACTGGAAAAGTAAGGCCTATGAAATCTGTGGACAGAGAGTGGAGCTATCATAAGAGAGAGGCTATATGTATGGCAGATGGCAAAGTTGGAGGAGTGGGACTTTCCAGGTTCATTGAAGTCAAAAAGATTCAACTTCCACATGCTCAAGGTGAACAACAGAATTTCATGGTTCTATTTTTCCTTTGTTCTTTTTTTTCCTTTCTATCCTCCCATTTTAAGATGAGAATATCTATTTTTGCCATTATACATTGGAAATAGGTAATTTGTTCTTAAATTTATATAATCTCATGGTCAAGAGATGTTCTAATTATATACAGGTGTCAACTTGATGATTTAGGGTTTGAATTTTGGGGACATCTGTAGATAATTGATAGTTGAGTTGTATCCAGAGCAAACTTTATGGAGATTGTCTAGTTGGGGAATGCTCAACCCATGGTGGGTGGAACTACCCTGGGCATGTGAATGAAATGGAGGAAACTGTTTGAGGGAGTGGATGTCTTTCTGTATACTTGGCCACACATGCTGGTCTGGCAAGTAAGGACTTTATCTCCCTCATTTATCATATATATATGGTGTGGCCAGTTTCCTCTGCTCTGGTATTAGTGTGGACTCTCCTGCTAAGCCAGGAGATAACCAGATAACCAGAAATATCTTAAGAGAATAAAGCTCATGTTCCCTTAGTCCATTTTGATGGTGATTTTACCAGCAACCATTCAGGCTAACTATAACCGAATTTATTTTGTCATGATTTTTTTCAATAACCATAGAGTAACTGTAACAAGAGGTTTCCATTCATGCCTAAAATTGCTTGGAACAGGAAGCAACAAGAGAGCAAGAAGGAAGGAAAAGGAGCAAAGGGGGACAGGAAGGGAGGAGAAAGGAATGGGGAACACCAGAGGAAGATAGGAGTGAAGGAGAAGAAGAGGGTTACCTATTGAACTTGTATGATCAGGCAAAAAATGTATGAAAAATAGCTTACAATTTGGATATTTAAAAAGTGTTAGAATTTTTGAAGGCTGTGAGGAACTGATCTTATGGGGACATGAAGTATAGAAGTGATGGGTTTGAATGTCAGGTTGAAAAGGTAGATTTATGATAGTTAATCTTGACTTTCAAATCCACAGGATTGATAGTCACCATAGAAATAAATCTCTGGACATTGTCCATGAGATATTATCTAGATTAGATTAATTGAAGAGGGAAGATTCACCTTGAAAGCTAGCGGGACCATTTGAGGGGTCATGATAGCAAGCTTCAATGAAAGTCAAAAGTCTGCTAAGTAATAACATTCATCTATCTTTGTTTTCTGACTGTGAATACATGTCCTCAAGCTTCTACTGCTATGACTTTTATTTATTTATTTATTTATACAATTGTGGGTGTGTGCATATGTATGTGCACGCGTGTGTGTCTGTGTGTGTGTGTAGAACCACGGACGAATTCGGGAACCACCATGGACGCCTCCACCTCCTTCTGCCCCGGGATTCACAGGCTCCGCCCTACCAGGACCAGAAGCGCAGGCCGCCCCCGCTTCCGCCCGGCGTCTATACATGGGATCTGGGATCCAAACTCAGGACCTTCCGCCTGCAAGGCAGAGGCTTAACCCCTGAGCCACCTCTCCAGCCCCTGCTATGACTTTCTTGTCATGAAAGACTATTCTCAAACTGTGAGCTAAAATAAACCCTTCCTTCCTTATATTACTGTGGGTTCTCTTGCAACTTAGGGTTGCAAGAGTCAATTGAACAATTAAAGTGACAATTTGTTTAGAAGTGCTTAGATGTAAGTATTTACACAGTGCATAGACTTAAGATTTTAGATACAGCCCTTCCCTCCACTCCGCTGCCCAGGACACGCGCGCGGTCCAGCCAGGCCTCACCGCGTGACCTAGGTAAGCTCCGTCCGCCCCACCCCCAGAACCCCAGGCCGCCCAAGGGACCCAGCTCCTCCCGCCATCCAGCTGGAGTCTCCGCGCAGGGCCTGGGAGGAGGAGGACACCCCCTCTGTGCCCGGGCCCTGCCCCCAGATCCCCCGGGTTAAGTAGCGCCCCACCAACGCCCAATCCTCCCTTCCCCCACTCCGCCGCCCAGGACGCGCAGGGTCCAGCCTGGACTCACCTCAACCTAGGTAAGCTCCGTCTCCGCCCACCCCCAAATCCCCAGGCCAAATAATTCAGTTTAGTGAAAAACGCACAGAAATTGAGAGATCTTAAGAGTTAAAACGAAAATGCCTATACTTACCTGGCAGGGGAGATACCATGATCACAAATGTGGTTTTCCCAGGGCGAGGTTTATCCATTGCACTCCGGATATGCTGACGCCTGCGATTTCCCCAAATGTGGGAAACTCGACTGCATAATTTGTGGTAGTGGGGGACTGTGTTTGCACTCTCCCCTAAAAAAAAAAAAAAAAAACAAAAAAAATGACAATGGCAAAGTCAAAGTGCAAATCCATGAGAAACAATACTCAAGTAAACAAATCTCCCACTGAAGGAATTACTGCCATAAGGTTAGACTCCAACCAGAACAAACCCATGGAAAATGGCCAAGAAGGCCTGACCCAGGATAATGACCTTCAAAATATGATCATTACCATGTTCAATACTATGAAAGATGAAATCCGGGAGGAATTAAATAATGGAATCAATCGTTTTGAAGAGGAACACAACAGACACTTGGAGAAGTTGAGAAAAACAGTGCAAGAAACAAAAACTGGCATAGAGCAGTTAAAACTCTCAAGCAGAGTTTAAAACTGAGCTAAAAGACAAGTTATCTTCAACCCAGAACTCCCAGAGAGTCTTATCAGCAGAACTAACCTAAACAGAAAACAGAATTTCAGATCTTGAAGATAAAGTGGGAGTATTAACCAGCTCAATGGAAGAGGTTGTTAAAGCCAAAAAGATACTTGAGAGAAATATTCAGGAGATATGGGACACCCTGAAGAAGCCTAACATGCGTATTCATGGAATACCAGAGCAAGAATCTCAAAATACCACCCCTGAGGAAATTTTTCAAACGATCATCAAGGAAAACTTTCCTCATCTATAAAAAGAGAGGCCCATCCATATACAAGAGGCATTCCTCACCCCAAACACATATGACCAAAACAGAAGCACGCCACGGCAAATAATAGTTAAAACACTCCACATTCAAGATGAAGAACTGGTGCTGAGAGCTTCAAAGGAGAAAAAACTAGTCACTTTTAAAGGTAAACCTATTAAAATAACTAACGACTTCTCAGTCAAAACAGTAAAAGCAAGAAGAGCTTGGAGAGACATACTTCAAGTATTGAATGAGCAAAAATGTCAACCCAGGCTGATTTACCCTGCAAAACTATCCGTCATGCTCGAGGGACAAAGAAAACTCTTCCAGCACAAAGACAACTCGAAGGGATACATGTCCACCAAACCAGGCCTTCAAAAAACGCTAGAAATGATACACAAGCGTGAAGAAAAAAACAGGCATATCCAGGAGAACAGAAGGCAAGTATAACACCATTAAAAACGTAGCAATATACTTATAAAAACAACTAAACATAATAAATGTCTGGAATTAAAAATAGTTTCTCCATTATAACACTAAATGTTAATGGAATTAATTCACCGATCAAGAGACACAGATTACAAACTTGAATTAAAAATCACAATCCATCAATCTGCTGCCCGCAGGAAACCCATCTCACCACAAAAGATAGGCACGCTCTAAAAATAAAAGGCTGGTCAACAATGCTACAAACAAATGGAAGCATAAAAGAGGCAGGGGTAGCCCTTATGCTATCAGACAAAGTGGACTTCAAACCAAAGAAAATTATAAGAGACACGGATGGACACTACATTTTAGTCACAGGTACAATTCACCAGGAAGATTTCACAATACTGAACATATATGCAATGAATACGGGCTCCTCCACATTCATTAATAAAACCCTACAGCGTCTAAAGCAAGAAATCAACCCCCAAACGATAATTCTTGGGGACTTCAACACCTGCCCTCTCAACATGGGATAGATCAACAGGTCAAAAGCTTAATAGAGACACTTTGGACCTTAATCAAACCCTTAAAGAAATGGACCTTACAGATCTCTATCGAACTTTTCACCCACGCACGAAAGAATACACATTTTTCACAGCAGCACACGGAACTTTCTCCAAAATAGATCACATATTGGGCCACAAAACGAATCTACACATATACAAGAAAGTTGAAATTCTAACCTGTGCCCTGTCAGACCACCACGGCCTAAAGCTGGAGATCCACAACACAACAAACAAGAGAAAATACACTAACTCCTGGAAACTTAACAATATGATGCTGAATGAGAACTGAATTCAGGAAGAAATTAAAATGGAACTTCAAGATTTCCTGAAAGCGAATGATGATGAAAATACAACTTACCAAAATATCTGCGACACATGAAAGCTGTTGTAAGAGGTAAGTTCATAGCTCTTAATGCCTACATCAAAAAAATAGAAACATCAGAAACAAACAACTTAAAAATCCAGCTTAAAGCTTTACAGAAACTAGAGCAATCTGATCCCAAAAGTAGTAGAAGGGAGAAATATCTGAAATCGAGATTAAGAAAACAATAGAAAAAATCAACCAGCCAAAAATCTGGTTCTTTGAAAAAAATCCATAAGATTGATACACCCCTAGCTAAATTAACCAAAAGCAGGAGAGAGAAAACCCAAATTAACAAAATTAGAAATGAACATGGAGTTATCACTAATGATACCCAAGAAATCCAGAGAATTATAACATCATATTTCAAAAACTTATACTCTGTGAAGTTTGACAACACAAAAGAGATGGATGAATTTCTAAGTAAACACAACTTACCTAAATTGAATCAGGAAGTTGTGAATTATATAAATGGCCCTATAATATAAGGAAATTGAAAAAGTAATCTCAAACCTTCCCTCCAAAAAATGTCCTGGACCAGATGGATTCAGCACAGAGTTGTACCAGACATTTAAGAAGTCAATAACACCAATACTCCTTAAACTGTTCCATCAAATAGCAAAGGAAGGAACACTACCAAATTCCTTCTATGAAGCTAATATCGTCTTAATTCCAAAACCTAATAAAGATTCACTTAAAAAAGAAAACTATAGGCCGATCTCCCTGATGAACACAGACGCAAAGATTCTCAACAAAGTCTTAGCACATCGGATTCAAAAACACATTAAAAAGATCATTCACGGGGATCAAGTAGGCTTCATCCCCAGCACGCAAGGTTGGTTCAACATACGCAAATCAATAAATGTAATTCATCATATAGACCAGTCCAAAGTCCAAGACCACATGATACTCTCGATAGATGCAGAAAAAGCTTTTGACAAGATCCAACAGCCTTGTATGATCAAAACGCTAGAGACAGTAGGAATTGAAGGAACCTTTATCAATATAATAAAAGCTGTACGTAACAAGCCCACAGCAAGGATTATGCTCAATGGGGAACAATTGGAAGCATTCCCACTTCGATCAGGAACTAGATAAGGCTGTCCACTCTCACCACTTCTATTCAATATTGTACTTGAAGTCTTAGCCGAAGCCATAAGACAAGAAAGGAACATAAGAGGGATTCAAATCGGCAAGGAAGAAGTCAAACTATCCCTATTTGCAGATGACATGATCTTATACCTAAGTGATCCCAAAAACTCCACCAGGAAGCTCCTGGAACTAATTGAGAAGTTCAGCAGGGTGGCAGGATACAAAATTAATGTGCAAAAATCAGAGGCCTTCCTATATGCCCAGAATGAGAGAAGTGAAAAAGCCCTGAGAGAAACAATACCATGTACAATAGCCCCTAAAAAAATGAAATACCTTGGTATAAACCTAACCAAGGAGGTAAAAGACCTTTACAATGAAAACTTTAAAACCCTAAAGAAAGAAATAGCAGAAGACACCAGAAGGTGGAAAGACCTCCCTTGTTCCTGGATTGGCAGAATCAACATCGTAAAAATGACCATCCTACCAAAGGCAATATACAAATTCAATGCTATACCATTAAAATCCCAAAGCAATTCTTCAAAGAAGTTTACCAAACAATCTCAAAGTTCATATGGAGGCACAAAAGACCCAGGATAGCAAAGACAATCCTGAGTAACAAAAACACTGCTAGAGATATTACCATACCAAACCTAAGTCTATATTACAAATCCATAGTTATAAGGACCGCCTGGTACTGGCTCCAAAATAGACACAGAGATCAATGGATAAGGATTGAAGACCCAAATATAAGCCCACAAAATTACAGCCATTTGGTCTTTGACAAAGGGGCCAAAAGAATCCAGTGGAAAAAAAAGAGCATCTTCAACAAATGGTGCTGGCAAAACTGCATCTCTACATGCAGAAGATTAAAGCTGGACCCATTCTTGTCACCATATAAAAGAGTTAATTCCAAATGGATCAAGGACCTTGATATCAGGCCAGAGACTATAAAATCCATAGTTGAAAGGATACGGAACTCCCTCGAGCTGATTGGCATAGGCCAACATTTCCTAAACAGACATCCAATGGCACAGTCACTGCTACCAACTCTCAACATTTGGGATCTTGTGAAATTAAAGAGCTTCTGTTCAGATTAAGAGATTGTAACACGAGCTCAAAGGCAACCCACAGAATGGGAGAAAATCTTCACTAACCACACATCTGATAGAGCTCTACTGTCCAGAGTGCACAAAGAACTTAGAAAATTAAACACTAAGGAAACCAATGGCCCAATTAAAAAATGGGCCCTGGAACTTAAAAGAAACTTCACCAGGGATGAAATTAAAATGTCTAACAAATATCTTAAAAAATGCTCTACTTCCTTAGCCATCAGGGAAATGCAAATCAAAACTTCCCTGAGATATCATCTCACCCTGGTCAGGATGGCAAAAATCCACAATACAAACTCTCTGCTGGAGAGGATGTGGAGAGAGGGGAACTGTCCTACATTGCTGGTGGGAGTGCAGGCTCATACAGCCACTCTGGCGATCCGTCTGGAGATTCTTAAAGAAATTAAAGATTGAAATGCCATATGACCCTGTGATTCCACTTTTGGGAATAACCCCCCATACAGCAGAGGTCCACCTCGAGAGCACGAGCACGACCATGTTCATAGCAGCACTGTTTACAATAGCAAAGACATGGAATCAACCCAAATGTCCAACAGTTGACAAGTAGATAAGGAAACTGTGGTACATCTGTACAATGGAGTTCTACTCAGCCATCAAAAATGATGAATTACTGGAATTTATTGGGAAATGGATGTCATTAGAAACAATTATATTAAGTGAAGTATCCCAGACCCAGAAAATTAAGCACTGTATGTCCTCCCTAATAGGTGGCTCCTAGTACCAAAGCCACCCAGCCCACCTAGAGACACTCAAAGAAAAATCTCTGTAATACCTACAGTAATTGAGAGGATTATGAACAGGAGGGATGGGGTAGGAGGGCCACACCAGAAACAAGGAGAGAGGGGACCATGTTACAACAGACAAAATAGGCCTCCATCAAGGACTCAAATAAGTAATGAGACATCTGATTAAGTTCACAAACCTTCTTTCCTGATCATTTACTACTGAGGGGGTATGATCTCACCAGAAGAGGAGGGCATATAGTGTGGCAGATAAAAAGTAACCATTTTGCAAATGGGTGATAGACCCCTCCCTCACTGTGGTTTCCTACTTTTATTACATCTACCTTTGAATGTGCTCTTATAAAACTCTAGTTTAACAGCTTTTTGTCTCTGGCCAAGGGGTGACATACAATGCCCATCAGGATGGAGTGAAGGGCATTGCAGGAGCAGCAAAACTGCAAAAGAAAATCAACAAACCACAATCCAGAACTTCAGAGACTCTATATCAACCACCTAGAACTAGGCCAGATTAATCTCTCCCCATCCTGAAGCTCAATGACATTTGCAGAAGAGGGGGCGGTAAGAGTGTAAGAGCAAAAGGATGGGAGGAGCAATGATTTGCAAGATACTCCACACAAGTTAGGGCCGAAGCAATCATAACTGGACTTTGCATGCCCTGCGCAATGTCCAACACACCATTGACCTCACAAAATCTAGCATCTGCTAAAGGCACCAAGATCCTTGGAGGCAAGGGATTGGCAGCCACAGCAGTGTTCCTATACTTAAGTTGAACATGGGAAAGGGTTCAGGGAAAGGCCACTGGGTCCTTGTACGTCATCGGAGAGGAGGGCCCAGAGGAGAGTCAGGCATGCACAAGAAAGGACTCTCTGGGAATTGGGGCGGGAGGCACTGGGGGATGGGGAGGGAGGGGGGAGGGAGAGGGAGCAGGGGGTTTGGGGGAGGAGGAGGGAGGGAGGGAACTGGTGTACCTATTAAGTTTGTATGAGCTGAAATAATAATAAAAATAAGATTTTAGATACAAATATTTTCAGATCTGAATAATCAAAGTGAATCTGTATGGGAAAGAAGAATGAAAATCTCAATTAAAAATAAAGTAATATACCTTTTTTCCTCTGTTATGTTCAACAGAAAATGCATTGTGACAATATGTACTTATGTTAAAAGAAAATGTGTTTTCATCAGTATTTCACTATTATCTAGTAGATATGTGTGAGTCAATGGGAGTGATAGTGAATGAGGAACATGTGATGATCATATTGAAATCCTCTCATTAGACCAATCTGTTCACATTGCTGTTTTGAATTGTATCATGAATTATATAAATCATTCAGAAAACACAGGACACTATTTCTTCTCAAGAAGATAAAATTTAAGCAAATGCCAATGTACTCAGAGTTCACACATAAAAAATTAAATCCTTTAGAGAAGAATAAGTAAAGCTTCTAATGAATGGACTTAATTTCTGCAGAACCTACCCTGAAGAAGATAGAAGTTGAGGTGGTCTCTGATGAATGTGAAGTATATGGATAATTAATGAAAAGGAATCAGAGAAAATGCTGTGTACCAAGCCAGAAGAACCAAAACTACATTAGTAATAATTGTGCATGATTTAGATGAAAAGAGGAGAATATTCTCATGAATGTCAAGAAATAATTTGAACCATTCTAGTATTGAGGAGTTCTGATATTTTGGATGGGATCTTTTAAAAAATAAAGAAATACTCCATGAAACAAAGTTTCATTTAATGCTAATTCAAATTACTGCAATTCTTAGTTAATGGGTGTCCATTGTTCAGGATGTTATCTTGCTGAAACAATTTCCCTTGTTTAATAGTTTCAAAGAAAAAGACATCTCCAGTAGTCATATCATCCAGGATTAACAGATATTTTTAATGCCATGATTTGATAAGCTAGTCTAGGTATATCAGTTCTAAGGTTTCTTTCTGAAGAAAATGTTTTTTACTTTCCTTAAAATTTGAAAAAAAAATCAAAAGTGATAAACATAAAATTGGAATTTATGGCTAAGATAATTCCTGAGGAAGACAGGAAAATTGGTAATTTTGAAACTTTAATTTCTCTGGAAAACATGAGGTCAATGCCTGGAAAGGACTAAGACACACACCCTACTTAGAACTCAGATGAAAATCAATGAGGCAAACATACCAAAAGACATTAAATGCAAAAGGAAGCCTGTTTTCCTTCAGAAAAGGAAAGGTTATGAGATTTTGTATTATGGAGGGAAATTAATTAAATTTATTGTACTCATGTATGAAACTCATGGAATAGTAACAAAACTTTTAAAAATTAAGCTTGGAGGATCTAGCAGCAATTTGTCATGCAATTAAAATAAACATTATGGTATTTAACTTGAGCTCTTTGTTCTTTCCTCCTATTTTTTAACACTTAGATTAAATAATCTATGACCTCATGAAATAATGTCTAATGCCTCTGTGATACCTGAGGAAATAACTAAAATTACACAGTGTCGAGTGGATCTTAGAGTATCTTTTTTATGACATAAGCTATATAGACCAGCACCATAGACTTTCAAAATCTCCACATGTCATCTTATTCTGTTCTCCAAGTTTACATATCTCTACACTGGATGGGAGCAACTGACCTAGGTTAATAGTATTTCTATAGTGACAAAGCTTTTACTAGATGATTTTAGAGGTAGAGCAAACTGTTATGAGTTCCTTTTGAACTGTTCCTGAAGACAATGTAATGAGAAACACTCAGTGAAAAGATACTTTCTATTCAACAAGCTTGACCATTTCCTTTGGACACTAGAAGATATTCTGAAATGCAGATGTTCACTGACAAACAAGAGAATGAATAGCCTATTTGTTTTCTGAAGATATTTAAAAACAGAAACAGGAAAATGGGATACAAAACTTGATAAAGAATGAAAGGAGTACACCTGTGAGATCAGGCACAAGAACATTCACTCATTCTCTCATTAGTAAGAAAAAAATTAAAGACTCTTAGCAACTATGTGTGATGGTTGAGTTTCTAGCAGATATCTTTAAATAAATACTTTCTGTCCTGGGTTCTGTTCTTATACAATGTGTCCAAGAAGAGAGCATGCTTTCTGGCTCTTATAAATAGTTATGGAGTCAGAATTTACACTTTCCTTCAAACCCCATGAACCTGCCTCCAAATAAGGACAACTCTGTATTCTTTGCTCTTTGACCCATTCGTCTAAAAGATCTCTAGTATTAGTTAAATACAGTGTATTTTTTCTATCCTGAAAGGAGCAGCAAATCATTTAAACTAAAATCGGCATTTTTCTTAGTGTTTGTATTTCTTGTCTACTACAGTTACCATGAGCTTTTAGGACACTAGCATCTTAGGACTAAGAGGAACTCTGATTAACTGACTGAGATCATTGTACCTAGGGATGAAGATTATGCCAAACATCTATTACAACACGTTCTTGACAATAGAATCCATTGCTATCATATTACATTCTAAAAAATAAAAATAAAAAAATTGCTTCAGTGTAATGAATATTAAAGTCATCATTGAAAAACAGCTCACCTTAATATAGCTCTTGTTTTTAAGTTGCTGTTTTCCAATGTATATACCAAATCAGTAGTTTGTATATACTTATAGATCTTCAATGATTATATAGTGACCATGGAATAAGCATAAGGCTAACTGTTTTATTTCCATGCACCTCTTTCTGGAACAAAGGAGCAAAAGTAGAGAAGTAGATTTCATATTAAGGAATTCACTCTAGAGTATGAAGAAACATCCTATTGGTATAGAATGACAAAATGAAGTATATAGAAAAAAAGATACATGACACATTTTGATTTTCAAATAGTAAATAATAACCTTTTACTATATTGTTAAAGTTTTACACATATCATTTCGCTTTCTTATTACCAGATCCCAATCCCTATTTTTCCCACCTCAAACTTTCTTTTTCTCCTCTGATCTCCCCTTTGTTCTCATGTCCTTCTGTGTATCTATGAAGCAGAGATAGAATGATGGGTTGTTCACACGAAAACCATAGAACTGAATTATTTCTTTGTAGCATATAATGAACTGACTTCACATACATGATGAGTTAAATGTGAAACACAAAATAGTCAAAACTTAGATGAAAACATAATGAAATAAGCCCTGAAAATAGGTAAATGTACTTTAAAACAGAGCTAGCACAAGATATAAGGAGATACTTATTAATGTGTGTGATTGATGTAAATTTCTTCAAACAAAGAACATCAATGGAATCCAAAAATAATTTCAGGCATATATAAAAACTGAATATTGAGTTATTAAATTATTGGAACATATGTGTTAATGATAAACTGATAATGATAAAGTGATATATTAATGGGAAAATTTACTATAATGAAAATAATTTTAAAGATGGTCCAAGTGTAAGTGAGAACATGAAATATAACACATTAAGTAGCTTCTGAGATGAATGTTAGCATATAAGGAAGTGTCACTCACAACACTGAATGTGCAAGAAGTACCAGGAAAGGTACAGAAAAAGTAAATTTGTAATTGTCTCATACAATGGAAGTGCAAAATGACAACAGCATTTCGGAAATCAATTTTGTCCTATCTGGAAAAGCTTAAGAGGCACTGTGTCATTGAGGATACTATTAAGGTATAAGTAACTCTTAACCAGATTATGGTTGCTTAATAGAAAAAGAGTTTTATCTCAGACACTAATATAAAAATTATCTGACTAGGCATCCCAGGACTGGAGCAGTTGTTAATAATGACCCCAAGGACCCAGACCTATTTTGTAACTCTACCATCCTTAATGTGTGACTGCTGTACCTTCTGCATCTTCTCAATTCCAGACAAGATAAAGGTTATGGATAAAGGTTAAGTCAGCATCAGAACTTTAAAGCATTGGCCATAGCTGTCTCATAACTCAGTCACTTTGAATTGTAAGAGTTTGGGATTCAGAGTATTTTCAAATGCTAAAGTAGAGGGATCTAGATGCACAGCACTGTAAGTAGTGTTGAATTAGACAATCTACAATGCCCATTTCAACAGCATATGTACTTAAATGAACATGCCTTGATGTCTTGCTACTCAAATTATGTTCTATGTTCAGTGGAGGTACTAGCAGCAAAAATCTATACTCTAATGACTCATTGTAGACCTACTAAATTTGTGTCATGTCACAGAAACCCATGTTAGAAATAAAGGTTAAGAAGAACCACTGCATAACATACCCTGGACACATAAAAATGCATGTTGTATGGTGTACGCACCATTAATAATAACCCAAATGCCCTTAGCAGAAGAAAAAAAAGACTTTTCCTGTACTTTTTTTGTTCTTTTAATGTTTCATGCATGAGTATATTGAATTTATTATAATTTTACTCCATTATTTGCAATACCATCACACTCTTCTTCCCATTACAGCCTTTCTTCTCTCCTAACATAATCCCTCCTAT
Source organism: Typhlomys cinereus (assembly GCA_023101885.1). NCBI lineage: Eukaryota > Metazoa > Chordata > Mammalia > Rodentia > Platacanthomyidae > Typhlomys > Typhlomys cinereus. The sequence goes on from JALPQD010000019.1 coordinate 9,138,021, forward strand.
TTTCAAATATTTTGCATATGTCACCCACTGGGTTTCAACTGGTTTGATTTTGATGACTTTTCCCTGAGCACTTACTAGAACATGATTATATATCAGTGAGTATACCTTTGAGGAAAACATCTTCCATTACCTCCTCATCAGCATTAGCCCTCATCAGTAAGAAGTTACAATACATAACAAAATGATTGGCAATAAACTTGACAAATACCAAAAGCACACAGTGATTAGAAGAGACACAATGCAAAAATAAATCAACAGCATGATACATTTCTGACTTTAAGTGTGCATGCTGATATTTCATATAGATATATATGCATGCTTATAAAATATTAAAAATGTGCCATTGAAGTATGCTCACTGAATGTATGATACTAGCGAAGGGATGAAAGAGAAAAGATAGGGCTCTTACCCACTCTGAATTGGTTTCAGGTGCATGCATAATAAAGCAAACTGCTCTGAAAATGAACACCAAGGGATAATTCCCTATTTATTATCTTATACCAATGCATAATTAATTGTTCACATAGCTAAAAGTAGATGTGCCATAGTAAAGGATAGGAGCAGTCCTTTACATGACCTACATAACCTGCACTTGTCAATCAAAACAGCAAACCACTTATCGAAATCACTAAAAGGTAACCCCAAACAAATAATCAATGCCCTTATGTATGTATACAAAGTGAAAGAAGCCCATTCTCCTATCTGATCTTTACTATCAGTTTTCTTCTATGTAAATTGAATTTCTGTTAACATGTCATAGAAAAATAAAATAAAAATAGTCATAGGAGGAAAGATGGTTTAGGTTGTGTCATTTACAATTTCCTGAAAGATCTGAAACAGGGCTGCTGGGTAGGTGATTTAGTGGTTAAATCGCCAGAGTTCAAAGTCCAGATCCATGTTAGTCCTCACAAGTTAGCCAGACAGACTATCCTTAATGGCTTGCTCTGGGTTAATTAGAGACTCAAGCTCATAATAAGAAGTTATAAGAGTGATCCAAAGATAATTATCCACATCATCTTCAGGCCTCCACATGCATATGCACATGGAGCCACCTGTACACCTGAGCACACCCACATGCAAATAAAATTTTAAATGTAAATAAAAATAAAAATGACAAAAAATCCTAGACATATAAGTATATGCACATCCCATATATACATACACATGGAAATTCCGATAAATCTATAGCAGCTCTGGAGTCATTAATGCATGTACATGCACATGTACATTTTTATATCTAAAACTGTCTTCTAAAACATTTTAAGATTGAATGCAGCTAATTTGTAGTGATAGCAATAGAATAATTTTTTCCATACTGGCAATTTGTTCTTGCATTACATAAAATCACTGGATAAAATGAAGATAATATTTATGAAGACAAATTAACTCATTAGGTAAACATTTTTAACTAGTCTTTACTATAGTCAAGTGTGTTTCAGTGAATTTTCAGCATTGTACTTGTCATAACAATTATAACACTCAAAAATTATATCTGCATATATCCACACATGTTCAGAACAACAATGCTTTAGAAATGCTAAAGATGAATAGCAATTCCTTACCAAAGTTAGGCCTGTGGTTGAAGAGCAAGAGAATATTTTGGAAATTATGTGACATTTTCCTAGACTTTCATAATCTCCCTTTTTGCACTTGCTTTGACTGTGCAAGTGATGTTTATTACATGTTTTCTTCTTTAGAACACAATGATAAATTCACATGCTCTTTCTTGTCATAGTTGTTTGTACTTAACAAGTTCACTTTGTTTTCAGTATTTGACACTGATACTCAAATCTGCATTTTCACATTGTAGAAACTATGTTCTTAGTGTGGAGTGGTACTGGACAGGTGCTGGAGCGATGACTGAGTCAGTAAAGTGTTTGCTACACAAACATGAGGACCCAACCCTGATTTGCAGCTTTGGAATTTGTTTGTGATTCTGGAGATAAAGAGAGAAATGAGGATCTGTGGACTTTTTCATCTGTTGCAGTTGGACTAAACAAACCATCAAGCTTCAGGTCCAAATACGAGGAGCCCCCCATCTCAAAATCAGGTGGACAGAGCTGAAAGAACAACACCCAAAGCTAGCCTTTGCCTACCACATCCATGCACTCACTCATGAATGTGTACATTTGCACATGTATGCACACACACAGAAAAACAAAAGAAGACTTATTTAAAATAGAAGTAAATCTTGTTGGTAAAAGGTATATTCATTCAGTTTCTTTCCTACAAGTTCCTATTCCGTGCAGCATGAAACAAGAAGATTGGCACAAAGAAAATTTAAGTAAAAAAGTAGGCAACCCACAAAAAAAGTGGAAAGGTCAGAGTTGGAAACAATTCAATCCACTTTCCACTTTGCATTTGCTGTATTGTCTTTGAAAATCTTTCATATTTTCACAATTTAAGTTATTTAACTTACAGATACATAGGTTACAATAAAGATGTGTCAGTTTGCTCTGAAATTGGTTTCACATATTATTTATTGACAGTTACTATAATACATGTCAAGATACTAGATTATTATAAGAAACTGATGTGGTGTTATTTTCCTGGCTTTAGCTGCACATGTAAATACCTGAGGCTAAAGCATTCATAGGATAATTATATATCCATTGTTGGCAAACTTCTAAATTGGCAGATCAAGGAAAATTCTAAACTGTCATAAGTTGCACGTAATATATTTATATTTTTAGAAAGAAAAGATTCTGCTATAGTTTGGATATAGTTTAGAAATGGTGATATTCTTTTGGGTCCAAGAATTGAAATCATGGTCTTCACTGTGGCTGATGTTGAAAGAGAAGGTTTTCAAGAGATGAATTTAGTGGTTTGGGAAGAGATTAGGTATGTCTTTTGCATCACTAAGGTAGTTGTGAGAGACTGCATTGTTACAAAATATTAATCTTGGCTCTTTCTGGCTCCAGTCCTGCAGTGTGATCTCATGCCAACACTCAACCTCCTGCCATAACAGCCATTTGTCTTTGGGCTTTCACTGAAGCGCATACAAAGTTTTTGAGTTTGCATCTCAAGAACACCAATCTAAGTAAGTATCTTCTTACGAATTAAATATCTTGGGTTGAAGAGATGGCTTAGAGGTTAAAATTCTGTCTCACAGGCAGACAGTCCTAAGTTCAGATCCCAGATCTCACGTAAAAACTGCCAGGCTGAAATGGTTGGCCACCTGCACTTCCGGCCCTAGTGGGCAGGGACTGGGAAATCCCAGAGCCAAACAAGAAGGAGGTGGAAGCAATCCAGGATGATTCCCCAAATCATCCTTGGTCCTCCACAGGGACTCATACTGCCCTCTGATACACACGCGCGCGCGCGCACACACACACACACACACACACACACACACACACACACACACACACAAACAAACACTGTAAGTAAAAAGATAACTGTCTTTATGTATCTTGTTATAATAACTACAGTAGTTTGAAAGTGAATGTCTTTAATGGCCTTTCTTAAATGATTGATCCCTAGAGAGATGCAATAGGCAGGTGGTTGAAATACCATAACAAAGGCAGTGCATATTTAAAGGTTTTCCATCTATTCATTCTTTCATAGTCATGAAATATAGGTCTTTTCCTTATAATGAAATCTTGTCATGATATGTCTCTAAGGGAAAAATAAGAAGCACAATCTCCAAAACTCTGAGCCAAAATAACCTTTTCTCTATCTAAGAAGATTTACCTCATGTATATTAAGAGAAATATGAGTAACACAATGACAAAACTACCATAAAGATTTATTGAATACCATCATAAATAATTACTAATAAATATGTTAATTACCCCAAAGTAAACATACATGCAGTTTCTGTGATTTCTTTAATTGCAATAGGAAGTAGATATACATGTGCTGAGATTCAAACATACTCATGTATACCTTTACTAGGTAAAGCACAAGATATGAACATTTGACTTTATTAGTCACTATTCTCTCTCCCTCTCTCTCTCTAGCTTGTGTGTTTGTGTGTGCCTGTGCATACCTGCATGTGTGTGTGTGTGTGTGTGTGTGTGTGTGTATGTGTGTGTGTGTGTTTGTAAATTGTTTTTACTGTTGCTGGATTAAAATAACTTCAGAAAAGTAACTATTTACTTATTTGACTCACCATTCAAAGGCACAATCCATCATGACAGAAAGTATTAGCGGTGTGAACTTTAGGCAACTGGTCATGTAGAATCTAGAATTAGAAAGGAGAGAATAGTGATGCTCAGCTCCTATTTTTATAGCTCAGGATCCCATTCCAAGAAATAGTTCCATAGACAGTACTGGATATCCTCACCTCAATCTAGTCAAGATGATCTGCCATATGTCAACTTTAAATGATTTAAAATAATCTCTCACAGTTACCTCTGAATGTTCATATCCTATATGATTCTAACTTCTGTCAAATTGATGATTAAATGAACTATCTCTCTATTTAAAACATACAAGCATTTTTCTTTCTTTCTGTGTGCATTTATGAAAGAGTGGATTTAGATCCAGTAAAATGGCTCAATGGACCCTTTTGCATTAACTTAATGTTCTGAGTTTAATTCCTGGTACCCACAAGATATCAGGATAAAACTCATTCCTTAAAATTGTCCTCTGACCTATATGAAGGTGCTTTGGCACCTGTGTACCCCACGGCCAACTTGGAATGGCTACAAAGGTCTTGTTGACCTGTAGCCATTAAACCTCTGGTAGAATCTAAAGGAGTGATCTGAAGAATTGTGCTGGGAGTGGAGGCTTGACTTTGAAGGTATTCCCCAAAGGACACTTTTATTTCCTTGCACATGGCATTATTCAAATAAAACATAAAACCACAAACACATTAATGTCAAACTAATATTAATCATAAAGGTAGAGACAATCTGCTTCTAGTTATGCCAATAACAGCAGCATTGATCCTTTTTTAACTGCATAAGGGAGAAATGAAGATAATATACATTCACACACAAAAAAAATTACATACTTGTTTTATACAGTATTTTGTCTTCTATTAAAATTTCAGAAAGATAATCTATTATTCAATATCTACATTTATTTTCATGACATAGTATTGGTTTTCAAACATAAGTTTTTAGAGACCAGGGTGGCATGGTCTTGTTAATCTGTTCCAAATCCGTTTCTGTGTCATGCACACATTACACACTAATTGGATTCCTGATGCATCTTTTAAAAACTAATTTCAAAACACTAAGTAATCAGAGGCTTTGTCTTCAATACAAGGAATTGCATCAGCAAAAAGTGTTTATTACTCAGCCACCTGTGTTCTGCACAAAGCAATTTAAGCAGATACAGTCCCTGCCCTGAGGAACTGTCTAAAGTCAGTGCCATTGTAACATTCAAGATTGTCAGACAACGGCCCTAATGACAAGCACATGCTACTAACGTTATTAAAGAAATAAAAGCCCCACTTCACAGTGTTATATGAATCAGAAGATGAGAATATGCCTTATCCTGTAAAAAAAATGACATGCGGATGTGTTAAATATTCAATCAACAGTGTAGAACTAAATAATGCATATGACAATCATATTTAGCATCTAAAGATGGAAAATTAAAATGCAAACATGGTTACTTGATTAGATTATTCATGGCATACTCCATAAGAAATAGATTTTCATTTGCTTCCTAAAAACCAGGTGTCTGTGCATCTTCCTGGAAATTGTTTTAGATTGTGACCTACTCAAAGCTGGAAAAGGAAAAACCATTGCCTATGTATTGGTTATCACCACAGTTTTTAGCATGAAGTACAGATGAAGAAATGTAAACATAACTAAGAGAGAAGCATAAAATTATTTGAGGATAGGATTTTCTCTAAGTAGACTAGATTTTATTTATGTCTTCCTCTTGCTGGGCTGATGTTCAATATTTGTGGAGGATTATGGTTGTGTTCAATATTAGATCAGATCACTCTGAGTTGTCATGTAGCATTTTCTCATAGTTCAATGCTTCATTTGTTTTGTAGACTACTGTCAAAAGTTTCTTTAGTTACAAACGGAGAGATTCAATGACTTTTGGATTAAAACAGGGAATTCCACTGCCCAAAGCAAGGCCCTTAGGTATGGCACCTGAACATACAGCAGGACTGTAGGGACCCCCATTCATGTATTCAGGTAAGGTAAGTTAAGTGTTTCTCCAGTTAACAAGTGTTTTCTCAAAGTATAACCATCATTAATCTTTTCCTGCAGGAGGACCAATCAGAGCATCAGATATACAAAGGTAGAATTTATCTGGCATTTTCTTCTAGGGTAAAGGAATTACATAGCTTCCATCAAGTCATGGGACACCTTTATTCAATAAAAGTCTAAGATGGACAATACATTATGCTAAATCTACTGGTTCAAATCTATTTAAAAATCTTGATGACTATCTAAAATCAGATGTGTACTAGGATACACAATATACTCTAAGCAGTTTCAGGCTTTAAAGACTTTTGGGGATAAATGAGAGCAGCAAATTATACTTATTGAGGCCAGTCTTTTCACTATCAAGACACAGATTTTCATTAAACCAGTAAGATGGACTGGTTAGTAATTAAGTTACCTTAAATTTACATGTAAATGAATTTACATTAATATGTGAGAAAGAAAGACAAAATATGACACTAAGAAAAGTGACCAAGTGTGAGCAAAAGGAAAAGAAAATGTTTCATTTGTGTGGTCCTATATTTGTGGTTATATGAGTACGGGTGTGTGTGTGTGTGTGTGTGTGTGTGTGTGTGTGTGTGTGTGTGCATGTGTGTGCATGTGTGTGTGAAGGCTAGAAGTCCATCTTGACTATTCTTTAGGCATTATCCATTTTGGTTTTGAGACAGACTTTCTCACTGGACAAGAGTTCGCCATTAAGGCTAGGTGTGTCTCTTACCTTCCCAGTGCTAAGATTACTTGACCATATTGCTGAAGATCCACATACTTTGATTATAGGACAGGATCTGGAGACATCAATCTGAAACTGACCTGTAAACTTCCAACAGGCTTGCTAGTTTTCATGGCACAGGAAATTGGTATATAGGCTACTGGGGAGAAAAGTTAGTTAGAGTCTTAAGAGTGGTGAATTCTTTGAGTGACAGTAAAAATCAGCCTGATAAGATGTGCCCTTTGTAGCAATAGTGGGGTAAGGGGTATTGGATTAACTAGCTGTATTAGTCAGGAACAGAAGCACAGAACAGGTCTAAGTAATCCAAAAATGTCTCCCAGTAACTGCTCAGTCCAGAAACTGAATATCCCAGAATTCCCTTCTGTGGCTGAAGGCTGGAGGATTCCCTGAAGATTTCTGGATTTAGGTAGCTGGAAGGAAGAGGCGTCTCCCTGAGCTCTTCTGTATTGTGATTCCTCTTGCCTAATCTGCTACGACTAGGAGATTCATTCAGATTTAGAGTTGGCCTTTGTGTTGCAAATCAATTGATCCAGATAATCTCTTCAGGTGGTCTGGCAGGTGAGCTATTAGTTAATTTCAGGTTCAGTCAAATTGACAACCAAGATTAACTATCATATTAGCCATATTTTGAGTTAAGACCTGCCTTTCCTAAAGTTGCTTATCCTTGGTCCATGAAGCTGGCCAAGACCTTGGAGGTGAGTTCAGAGACAGGGTAGAAGGAATTACTATTGTTTTGGTCTATGTACGTAATATCAAACTTCCTTCTAAATATTAATTCATGTACAAATGATTAGTGGTGAATCTCTTAACCCCTGACCAAGGCACTTCTTTTTCTAATGGAAAATTATTTAACAGAAGAAACATATTTACTTCCTAATCTACAGAACAGAAATTATTGCCAAGTATGAATGATTCAGACAGAGCCAGACTTCAAAACCAGAAACCCCCACTTGATAAATCTCAGCCAGAAATCCCACCCTAAAGCCAGAGATCCTACCATAAAGAGATCCCTCACCCAATAAATCTGTTAATCTGATAACTGGTCAAACTCCAAATCCCTTTTCCCTGCACTCCAACTATCAGAGCTCATATCCCCTAGTTCCAAGTGAGCAGCCAATTCCTTTTGGACTCTGCTCTCTTTTTGAGTAAACTTCAATCTATTTGAATAAAACTTGGGGTAGTGTTCTTTCTCCCATCCTTGTCCTTCTTCTTCTTTCCTCTTTTTTCTAACCTCAAGCAGCCAGCCACAGACATGCATGTCCAACATATTATCTCAAGCATGTGATTATCCTAGATTGAATGTCACAGTCATTTAGCCATTTGGGGACATGCGTATATGTTCCAGAGTTCATATCAGGATGTCCTTGGATGTCCCAGATTGAGATTACAACAGTGGTTGGAAGAGTATGAATTCACATTTTTTGACAACTTGGTTGTTTACTTCTCACTGCAACACAGCAAAAGTTGACATTTAACTTATGTTGAGATCCCTACAAAATTCTTAAAATATCTTTAAATGAAACATTATCATTCAACACTGAATAATTTTTATTTTTATTGCATTTTTGGCCTAGTTATATAAGCTCAATAGGTACACCCTTCTTCCCCCTCTTTCCTCCCTCCCCCTTTTCCCTTCCCCCTCTCTTCCTTCTCTCCTCCTTTGGTGCTTCCTGCTTTCTCCCTCCCATCTTCCAGAGCATATGTTTATGTGGGCACTGCATTTCCCTCTGAGTCATCTACTTTAATGAGGGTTCCAGACTCAGTGACATAGCTTTGGGCTATGTCTTGGGCTGCCCACTAGCATGGGAACTCTATTATGACAGTTTAACTCCTTGATTACAAAAATCCTACTACCTGAAGGCTTCTCCCCAGTGATCCCTAACTACACTTCAGAATTGTTGACATGTCAGCCATTGTGCAGGTCAGGCAAAATCCAATTCTGGCTGCTACAACCCTAACTTGTGTGGAGTATCTTGCATATCTTTGGTTCTCCCCATCTTAGGCTCTTACAATCTTGCCACTCCCTCTTCTGAAAGGTTCCCTGAGCTTTAGGATAGAGAGAGATTTTGCTGGTCCAGTTCCAGGTGATTAATGTAGGGTCTTCTGTGTTCTGAATTATGGTTTGTTGTTGTTTTCAGTTTTGCTTTTCCTGCACTGTCCCTTAGCTGGATCCTGATTGACTGCTGAAGGTCACTATCCAACCAAAGAAAAGACTGTTAAAAATGAAGATCTTAATATAAGAGGTAACTTAAAGGTAAATGGAAGAATAGGAGTAGGACACAGCAGTGTGGGGGGATCAGTGTCCCATTTGCCAGATGGTAACCATTTATCTTAGGCTCCTTTTTTAAAATTATTTATTTATTTCCGCTTATACAAACTTAATAGGTACACTGGTCCCCTCCCTCCCTCCAACCTCCCTGAACCACCTAGGTCCTTCCTCTCTTTTCCCCTTCCTTTCCTCCCCCCCCCCAATCCCTGGAGAATCCTTTAATGTGTATGTCAAACTTTCCTCCTGGCCCAGCTCTCTGAGGAGGTGTAAGGACTCAGTGGCATTTCCTAGAACTCTTTCTTTTTTTTAAAATTTATTTATTATTTATTCAATTGTGCATATATGCATGTGTGCGCGTGTGTGTATGTATGTGTGTGTAGAACCACGGACGAATTCGGGAACCATCATGGACGCCTCCACCTCCTTCTTGTTTATTCTGCCCTGGGATTCACCGGCTCTGCTCTACCAGGACCAGAAACGCAGGCTGCCCCGCTTCCGCCCGGTATCTATACGTGGGGTCCAGGATCCGAACTCAGGACTTTCCGCCTGCAAGGCAGAGGCTTAACCCCTAAGCCACCTCTCTAGCCCCCCCCAGAACTCTTTCTTGTGTTCTCCATAAGTATAGGAACACTATTGTGGCGTTAATCTCTAGCTTCTAAGGATGCTAGTGCCTTTAGTCCATGCTAGACTTTGAGGAGTCATTAATGTGTTGGTCATTGAGCAGGTCATGCAAAGTCCTATTATGATTGCTTCGGACCTAACTTGTGTGGAGTATTTTGCATATCATTGTGCTCTTACAATCTTACCGCCCCCTCTTCCACAAATTTCTCTGAGATTCAGGATGGGGAGAGATTAGGCTGGCCTGGTTCCAGGTGGTTGGTTGATATAGAGTCTCTGATGTTCTGAATTATGGCTTGTTGATTTTTTTTTCAGTTTTGCAATGCCCTTCATTCCATTATGATGGATATTGGATGTCACCCCCTGGCCAGAGATTTAAAAAAAAGCTGTTAAATTAGAGTCTTATTATAAGAGTATATTCAAAAGTAGGTGGAATAAAAGTAGGAGACCGCAGTGAGAGGGGGGTCAGTCTCCCATTTGCACAATGGTTACTTTCTATCTGCCAGACTATATGCCCTCCCCTTCTGGTGAGATCATCCGCCATCAGTTGCAAATGATCAGGAAGGAAAGTCTGTGAACAGATGTCTCATTACTTACTTGCAGTCCTTACAATCTTGTCGAACCCTCTTCCACAAGGTTCCCTAAACTTTAGGATGGGGAGATATTTGGACTGGTCTTGTTCCAGGTGAATATTATAGGGCCTTTGGTATTTTTAATTATGGTTTGTTGTTGTTTTCAGTTTTGAAGTTCTTGCACTGCCCTTGGCTGCATCCTGATTGGTTGTCAAGGTCATCTCCTAACAAAAGATAAAAAGACTATTTAAAGGAAGATCTTATATAAGAAGAGACGCAAAGGTAGTGGAAGAATAGGAGTAGGACACAGCAGTGAGAGGGGTCAGTCTCCCAATTGCTGGATGGTTACCATCTAACTGTCAGTTCCTATTTCCTTCCTAACTGGGGAGATCAAACTTCTTTAGTCCCTAGTGAACCAAAAGGGAAATGAGAGTGAGCTGAATCAGATGTCTCCCTACATGACCATGACCTAATTTCCTTATGGAAGTATGTGCTTTTTTGTATCCTTTCTTTTGAGGTCTTCTTTCCCTGTGATAGTTGGGCACAGGTATCAACTTGACAGTTGAGGGTTTGAGCTCTGGGCACATTTGTAGAGAATTAGTGATTGAGTTAGGCATAGAGCAGACCTACAGGAGATTGTCTAGCTGATGGGGAAGGTCCAGCCCATGATGGGTGGGATTAGGCACTGGAATAAAATACAGACAGCTCGTTGAGGGAGTTGGCATCCTTGTGTATACTTGGCTAGACATGCTGGTCTGGCAAGTAAAGATCGTCTCTCTCTCTCTCAGCCAATATGTAGAGATGGTGTGGCCAATTCCCTCAGCCCTGGTGTTGGTGCATGCTCTCCTGGCAGCAGGGCTATGGACTATAACTGAACTATCAATAAGAAAATAAACCCTTGTTCCCTTAAGCCATCTCATAGTCATTTATCAGCAACCATGGAGGTGAACTGCAACATTCCCCTTCCCTCCTGTTTAAAATCGGTTGTGATTATAGTGGGTATAACAAAGATTTACCTTTGAATATGTCATTAAGTGGATTTGGAACTAGGATCCAGTTATTAGGGAATACATATGGCTTCTAACTTTCTGTGTCTGGGATACTTCACTCAATAAATTTCTTCTAACTCCATCCATTTCCTGGCAAATTTCATTAATTCACATTTTTGATGGCTGAGTAGTATTCTATTGTATAAATGTACCACATTTTCATTATTCATTAAGTCAACTGTTGGGCATTTGTACTGATTCATGACATTATAAACATTGCTGTGATAAACATGGTTTTACGTGTGTCACTGCCGTGAATTGATTCATTTTGGGGGATTATTCCTAGTAGTGGTATAGTAGGGCATTTCAATCCCTAACTTTTTTTAGAAATTGCCATATTGATCTCCAGAGTGGTTGTATAAGCTTACTTTCCCATCAGCAATGTATGAGAGTGCCCTTCTCTCCACATCCTCTCCAGAAATTGGTGTTGTTGTGTTGTGGATTTTTCCCTCCTGACTGGGGTGAGATGATATCTCAGGGTAGTTTTGATTTCAATTTCCCTGATGGCTAGGCCAACAGTGAATATTGTAAGATAGAAATTATCTTTTCACACAGCAGGGAATATAATCAAAAATTGTAGAAATTGTCAAATTTCTCAGTGTAGGCTAAAACACATGCAAACATATAACTTCATTTTGTATGGTTCCAATTTCTAGTGAATATGGCAGTGATCCAAACAGTTATCCAAAAATATATATGGGCAGGTCACTTTAACATTCAATAATATTCAATTTAATAATAATAAAAGCAAAATAAGAATTTAACTAAATTTTGATGAACAAAAGTATATTGCCGTCCTCTGACAACTACGAATTATACTCTGAGGATGAATTATTTATATATGGTGAGGTTTAAAAGCATCATTATGTTAGAAGTGTGTCACAGTGGTTGCAATAATTTTCTCTTACCTGAAGATAATTTCGCAAAAGTCTTGATAGTCTGAAACTGAATTAAACATATACTCAAATCTCAATTAATATTTAATCTAATTTACATTTGAATTGGAGAATCAGTAAGAATGTAAAAGATAGCACTATAACTTTTAATTTTTTTAGCCAAAAACCAAGTGTTTTGGTTATTGTTTTCAAAATATATGTCCATGGTATGTTATAGGGGCAAGATTACATCTTGGATGCTAAGTAATACATTATTTTCTATCTTCTATTTTTCCATTTTCACCAAATTGAACAGATAGATGCCAAGTTATAAGTAGGTGGCAGCAATCACTGTATCATAGTATCTATAAAAACAGTAACTACAATAATGTGTAACAACATCTACTCTAATGATTATATGCTGCTTGGAAGAAACTCATGTAATGCCATGCTGTAGTACAAGGTCAAGTTTCTTACTCATGAAGAACTTGAAGCCTGGATCCCTGTCTGATTCCTTCTCATAGCCAGCCTAAACAGATCTTATTTTTCATCTACCTTATTTATATTATTTTCCTGAATATAAACTGATTTTGATTTGAAAATAATCAATATTTCATTGATCCACAATCAAAACTGTTCCAAATTTGAAATGAAAAAACTGGGTCTCGTCCCAATTTATGTTGTCTTACCCATTTATATAGCGTGTTTCAAGCCATCTTTCACTTAATAATTCCATGGATACTTCTGATTTTTAATCTTAATTAGTAGCAATTTTATAGTATTTACTTCATTTTCTAATAGTTGGCTTTAAATATTACCTTTGAGTTCTATCTACAGATGTTTGGAATTAAGTTCTATATAAAATATAACCATTACCACACCAAAGAAAACAAAAACCTGTGTTTTAAATTATGTAAACTTCTACATAAAACCAGGGTAGAATTTGGGTTTAAAGAATTTTTAGTGTTTTCGTTAGCATTACATTGTATGTATTTACAACTGAGCTACATGATATATTAGTGATTATTTTGTAAGTTATGTAATTTCTTTGTTTTTCCTCATTTAGAACAGTCATTTTAACTGCTTAAACTCTTTTCGCTATTTTTCCATCATTTATGCCAAAATCCTCCTTGCACAAAAATCTCCTTAAATGATTTCAGCAAAATTTGTATTCGTTTCTGTACCTTATTTTTCTTCTTTTTTATAAAAGCTTTTTAGTTGAATTCTCTATTTTTTTGCTAGAACATAAATTGTTTTTTCTGTCTACTTCTGGCAAGATAGTCATTTGGGGTATTTCAGATGTTCTATTTCTCATAATAACAGTTTCACAGAAATATCACATTACATTGATTTGAGACACAACTGGGTCTCATCAAACCTGGTGGCATATGTGTAGCTTTTTTCTCCAGACATGAGCTTTTGTTCCTTGAGGAATTGCCATAATTTCCAGTGTTATTCCATTCTTAAAGCAAGTTCAAGAAGAAGGCCAATAATTCCATATTTTAAATACTGTATCAGGCACATGACTAGATTATGAAACTCAACCCTATTATATTTCATCATTTATACCTCACAGTGGGTCCGTGTAAATCCTGTTTCATCTTCACAGTGGAAAGTTGTAGATTATTCGCCAGTGTTTTCTGTTGAAAAAAGATAGGCATAAGATTTTTAATGTTTATAGTAGAAGTTTTAAAACACTCTTCTGGATTCTATTACAATGACCTCCAACTTATAAATCTCCAACCATTGTCTTGAGACATTATACTGACTAAAATATTTGTAATCCTATTGCAATTTGAGAATCAAATAACTCTGCTGAGTTTCATTCAATCTGTTCAATTTTTTTAACATGCATCATGAACTATTTCCTAAACTACTTTTCAAGGGACTTTTGTGTATAAATCCTTCACTACTGTATTGACAGTGTTTTGAGAGAAAGAGTTAGAAAAGCATGCATTCTTTCCCTCAAGCTTCACTGGCATTCTGCTTCTTTACCAATCAATTTTTCCTTAGATGGAATTTCTCCCTAACAATTGTCCTCATTAGTCTGCATTGCTCTTCATTTCTCCCCTTATTAGAGAATCATGAACGGTTCATCTCCTAGGAGATGAACAGAGCTGTATGGTTCCACTTTCTTCCATAGCAATTGTCTTGTTGATAACATCATAATCTGGGATTAGCAATGTTTTTATTTGAACCATCAAAACCAGAGCTTTAAATAATTTAGAAACCGTTCCTACGCATGCACCAACTGAAAGCAACTTCTTCTCTCCCTCCATGCTTGAAGTTGACTACTTAAATAAACATAACCCATAGGAGAATTCTCCAAGGAACTTCTGCTTCCTAAAGTATGTTCTATCAACTATTTTAAAGACCAATTTATTCCCCATCTAACTCTCTACTTTTCAACTTTTCTCTCTGAAAATCATAGTGTTGCCATTTTGGAGAAATTAAATGATACTTATTGTAAATAATGCATCTGCTTAAAGAGATTTATTTTGTCAGAGAGTGTGTGAATGGATGAAGCCAATGAACTATATATGTATTATATCAAAATGCTAAAGAATTCCTTATAGACAATAATAATTCTTGTTAAATAAATTGTATGACTGAAGTTACAGGAAAGAAGAAGATATGTTGACTCCACAGTTGCATAAAAGAAGATGTAATCTAAACTGTTCTGTATATATCAAACAGGAACTTATTTTAATTAATGTTATAGCAGATTAGGAGGATCTGGAAAAGAAGCCTGGAAAGTAATCATGATTTTGTGTGAATTTTAACACACCTAGTTTCCAAACTGTAGCTTTAAATAGAAAAATGGAATCAATTGAAAGTAAAACTAGAGATGAATTTCTACCTTAATATTTCACTACTCAAAGAGACGATAAAAATACGGAAAAATTTTAGGATGTGTTACATGTCCAGTAGACAAGCAAATAATCTTGTACTCAAGAGCAGCTTGAAATAACTTATAATCTAAGAAAAGGCAGCAAGAATTTTGACCAGTCCTTCTGAACTTGAAAACCATGATCAGAATTTCAAGTTGTAAAAAAAGTAAATGGCTAGACATATACATAACAGTCTACTTAAGAGTTAAGAAGATCATGGACTTATGTTTGAGATTCTTTCCTACATCTGTACACAATTGACTTTTTGTAAGAGAAATAAATTAAGGAGAAAAAGATAGTAGAAGTATTATAAGGAAGTGGCAATTATCTTCTAAAAAAAAGATAAAAAGGCAGGAAATCAGAAAACTGATCAAAACCATGGACTATTTTCCTGTCAAAATTTGAGGGCACATTTCACATTTCTTCACTGACCTTGTACCATTTCTGTGTCTTGAAATATCATGTCTTATTTCCCAATAGCTATTTATCTTATGCCCTATATCCTTGTTAAGACTAAAAAGCTGATAACCTCATAATTAATCTTATTTGATAACTTTCAGAATTTGTCTTTGTTAACAAATAATTGTTCAACATAAAATTCCTATTGCCATCTGCAGTACTAGTATCCCATGAAATACACTTCGAAAGTGATGAATTAGATGTTTCCCAGAGGTGCATTCAAGAGCTAATATTAAATTATTTCATCATTTCCTTGAAATATCGCCCCATCCTGTGCTCTCATTGACTGTCCTGCTGCAGTGTGTGAAGCAGCAGATGCGTAGGCACCCTGCTGTCATCCAGGGAGCAGGTTTATTTTGTAGCAAGTGACAATTCCAGATGGTGAACTGGATGCTGTCTAGCAAGCTGTTGATGAAATGGCTGAGGAAGTGGTAAAAGGCGCTCACAGACAAACCAAATTCCTTCAGATTATATACTAACACCATGTCTTACACACTCAGAACTGAATGTCTGAATTCAGCTTTATCCATCACATTCACTGAGGTCATATTTTATCATTAAACTGTAAACAGTTATTATACCAACTATTATCTTCATGGCTGAGTTCATAAGAGATTTTCAGTTTTGTTTAACAAATTAAAAATTCGTTATTTAGTAAAGCAAAGAACATTACTAAAGCCTTCCTTCCATACAGTATTTATTTGATATAAATTCAGATAAATGATATTTTAATATCTTATGTTTATTTTTGAATAGTTCCAAATTAAGTTTTACTAACTTCTTTTTGGTTTCTACATTAAAGATGATAGTTGTCAATATAAATAAATTAGTAATAACATAAATCTAGAATAATACACAAAATCAAACTTTCAATGACATACAAATAATTAGTTTAAAGAAAATGTTTAATATAAAAAGCCAAAGCATACAGAAGACATTTTAGAATCTGATATTCTGAAGTAATACAATGGCACTGGTAAAATGTCATTCTGTCTGCCTATTTGCTTCACAAAAACAGGTTTCTACAGTTGTCTCCCAGGAAACAGGTCTTTATATGATTTGTGTCTGAAATGCTTGTGATGGCACTAATTACTCATGTTTTCATACAGCACTAGTATTCGATAAAACAAAGTAGCTAATTTTATCTCTGAATTTGGCATATGAAAATACATTTGTTATTATTATCATCCAAGTTCAGAGAATCATGAGCATGAAAAAATTAATTTGGTTCTTATATACATTGTAGAAGAAAAAATAGTAAATATTTAGTAAAATATTTCTGTTGGTTCTTGCAGTAGTTGAACGTTTCCAGAAGTCTCAAGTATGAAAGGCTTATCCACAGCTCCTGATGATATGGACAGGTAAATGGATCAGAGTTTGTACTGATTCAAGGATGCTGTAATCATGGTCTTTTGAGAGATGAGGCCTAGTTGGAGGAAGGAAGTCACTGTGAGGGTTTGTCTTTGAAGGGTGTATTATCCCTGGAGATTTACTTGCCTCTTGCCCTTTGTATATTCCTCCTCTTTCCTTTTTTCTTCTCCCTCCTACCACTCTTTTCCCCATTTCTTCTATCTGTGCTTTCTAGGTTCAAAGAAATGGTGGTAGATGACCGCTGACTGAAACCTCTCAAACCAGGAGTCCATACATAATTTCTTCTTATTAGATGGTTTCATCTTTTGCCACATGATTTTTAAAAAAACTGATAAATTTATTCTATCACAAGGCAAAAGACTAAAAATTTAGCAGTATGAAATGACAACTACTTTTCACCTCAGTTTCTGTGAGTCAGGACTTTAACCATACTCCAATTTGCCTTCTGTTTTAATCAAGTGAAATAGAACTTTTACAACAGACTCTGTGGAAACACTGACAGATGTCAAGAAATCTTTGTTCCTGCAGACATGACCATTACTTTCTTTCATGATTATTAATCCAGGACAGAACATAGAGAATCTATAACATAAAAGATATTTTCTTTAAAATCCTAGGCTTGAAAATGGGGGTATTCCCAACCATTGTGGCATATCCAGTTCCTTAGGGGAGAGTATAGAAGCCGTGGCTGCACACAAAAGTCAATGAACATCAGAAGGCAGCGATTAACAGGGGGACCTTAGAGGATGACTGCCAGTGTTTTCTTACCTCTAACAATTTTACTTCAGATTGTAAGATTTTCAAAAGTAGAAAATCATCATAGCATATCTGAGGCCTTCACTCCTTCAGTAAGAGTAAATAATACACAAAGAAATATGGAATATCAACATTGCATTTAGGCAATTTTAATGCTTATATAAAATGAATCACCTACAGCAGTCATAAAGAATTTAATTGACGTGACTCTACACTGTAAAGAGTGAAATACCCATTTTCAAAGATACTTATTTGACTCCAAAGGGAAACATTTATGCACATGAACATTATATAGCAACATATATTTTCATGGTGAGTAAAAATAGCTTTTTATAAGGCTTATTGTCATATACATAAAATAAGATACACTGATTATAATAACCTGAAGCAAACAAATAAAAAATATAACACTATAAAGTGTTAAAGATTTTAACATGTCCATTCACTATTTAATTATAACATGAGGTCTAGAAACTTTGAAACTTTTATGAATTTTACATATTACCATTACTTAATTTACTGAATAAGAAGATATTTTCCTTCCTTTGAGAGAAGAGTCTACCTAATATGCAGGCAAACCTAGCATGGACAAGAAATGGTCACCCCTGTTTTCTTTCCTTTTCATATTTGGATCATATTTGCTGTATTAGGTTTAAGACTTTGCTTGAACTCAAATTTAACATTATTCAAATCCCACAAAGTGAAGCTATTCATATGCAAATGGAACTCAAATTTGTTCATTATTGTGTTTTCAGAAAATAAAATCTATACCATTAGATATTTCAACAGATTGATTCATTAGAAATGCATAAAAATATTTGTTGGTTTACAAAGTCATTTTCGAAGATCAATACAGGTTCCCACCCTCCAGATTAACAGGTTCCCACCCTCCAGATTAACACTCACTCTTTTTCAAATGATCCTAATTACCATCTCATATCTAAGCACTGAAAGGCTAGCTGTTTCTAATCAATATTTCGACATAGATACCTTTAATGATGGCTATCCATACTGCACAGCTTTTGTTTGTTAAGTCGGCACAGAAAATTAGCTTTGCTTCTACTTGCTTATAATGTGCACTTGTATATGAACCAGATGGCAGTAAAAATCAGATGAAAGAATAAACTTAGACTGACGAAATTGAGATTGTTTGAAGCAACATATCATCTCACAGATATAAAAACCTTTATGGTTAAATCCTTTTTCCTCTGCTCCTTGCGTGAGCTGTCTAATGCATTTATTTCCATCTACCTTTATTGGAGAATCTGTCCATTAAATTAAACCACGGAAATACAGGGCAGATGAGTCTTCGTTCAGGGAACTAATAAGCCCACTAAGTCATGAACAGTACATCAGAAGACCTGCAGTTTTTCACCTTTCTTACTCACCGGGGAGGCATTAAACAATTTTTACTCTAAAGGGGACTTTTTTCCTTGTCCACTGGAAATACTTTTCTTACACAGACTCTAAATAATGAGCCACTTTAAGGTAACTGTGCGTAGAGGGACTTGCGTAGCAGAAGTAGATCGCAGGATGTATGTCATTAGAAACCCAAGCTTATTACTTTGATGTGCCAAATGATGCCACAACTCAAAAATTCCTCAAACTCTGTCTGTTTGGCATGTAATGAGGGAAGGAAGTGACAAATAGACATTCTAGTTCAGCTTTGCTGTCTGTACATCAATGCCCATGTGAAGCAGACTCCCTGCTACAAAAGAAATTCTTTAGAGACACTTACATGCACAAAAAAAAAAAAAAACCATGGGGAGGTTATAAATATGCACTTATTATACCATTCTCTCATTGCAATAGCAGATTAAATATAGCTTAAAATTCACCACTGTATAGAAAAAACATGATATCAAATGTGTTAATGATAAAGAACGGGATGAAAATTTCAAGTATTTTAACATTTAATTATTGTGTGTGAAAGAGACAGATAGAGAGACATAGAGAGACCAAGACATGGACAGAGAGATTTTGGACACAAGTACAATATTGCATATGGACAACAGAAGAAATCTCTTAAAGTTAGTTCTTTCATCCCACCATGTGGGTTTCAGGTCATCAGGCTTGGCAGCAAATAACTTTACCCTCTGAGTCATCTTGCTTAGCATAAGTAATTTGAAAAGTTAGCAGCATACTACTTTAAAATTAAACAGTAATTAAATAAAGATATATATATATATATATTCTAAAATATGTCCACATGTGACAAACTCAGTATCAAAAAATTAACAGAAAAATGGAAGAAAAATTAGGAAATTTAGCATTTTAAAGCTATTTTCAAACTTTTAAGTGGGCACTTTGCTCTTTGCCAAGTATTTCAAATAAGAATCAAATCATAATCTGATAGGCTAAGAAAATGCACATGAGTGTATGAGTTTAAAAAATCAAGCAAGCAACAGATTCTATATGAACTATATTAATTTATATCACAAAAAACAGTTGCTAATTTAATGATTTTTATAATATTTGGTTTGATAATGTAGCAGATCTGTGTGAAAGTCTTTTCAAATTAAATGCTTAGGAGATGGAATAAATGGTGCATGAACACTTTCTTAACTGTTGTTCTTTTTATCATTTGTGAAGAGTAGTTTATTTACAGGACTGAAGAAAGAAAAACCAAACACACACAAGTACAGTCTACATACGTCCATCTTCAAGTCACATTTCTAAATGTGAAAATCGATTTTATTAATTCTATTCCTAGTAAAAAGCTCAATTAAACACTGTGTAAAGATAGTTTTGAAATATCATCATAAATTGAGAAAAGAGGGTGGAAGCAAGCCAACGTATTTTGGATAGAGTTATAAATCTGGATTACCCAAAATAAATAGTTCATTTTTTAAAACTATGTTTCTAAATTATGCAAATGAAAACAGACAAATAAATTAAAAATTGTTCACCACAATCAAATTGAATTCAGTGCTCCCTACCCTAAGCATTTACTGCAATTAGGTAAAAATAAAATCTTGGTTATTACTCATTCTTAAAGTTTTTATTCTTAAAGCTTGAATAATGAAAAAAATTAAAACATTAAATCATCTACTAGATGATTCAGAAAACTGAATGCCAGGCCTGTATTCAAGATGGTCCCAGTCTAGAAAAATAAACCATTAGAGACACTGTCCAAACTGTGACAAGTATCAAAAGTAGATAAGGAGATCCCCTGGGGGAAACTATACTGCTATGGGAAAGGAGAGTTTACCTGCATGACATTTTGGACCTGGGAAAATTACACTGTGTAAAACAATAGACTATATTAGATAAGCTCAGTCACTGACTGCTAACATGTGTGTAATATATTTTTTTATTCATTTCATTGCAGTTAAAAGAAATCGGGGAATAGGTTTTCATGTGCTGGCCATGTATAGCAAGCTCCAGATAAGGGGAAAACTGTTGGTTTATACATTTAAGCCACTTATTTCATAGATCCTGCTCAATTCTTTAAATAAACTTGTTTTTTAATTCTTCCACTTCTACAAATGTCTTACATGTCTCAATATTTATCATCTCATCTAGGACAATTTTTGTTTTTCTCTTATTAAAATAAAAAAACAGCAGGTCAGTACTATATCCCTTTTACTTGCTTTGATAATGGTAAATTATCGTATTCATATATCTATGTATGTATACAGTGTTTTCCTATATCTTAACGTGACTTGTATGTACAGGTGTTTTGCTATATCCTAACATGACTTCGGCCAGCCAAACGTTCCCAGTCTCCCTTTTCACATACAGTGATATCAATTGTTTTCTATAGCACCTCTTTTCCTGTTAGCTTCTTAGTTATTGCTAAATTAATGGTGCTGAAAGATTTGCCTTTGAAAACACCCCTCAATTTATTCCAGTTTTTCTATTTTATTTACTGATTCTGGGGAGACTTCTGTGTTTTCTAATGACATAAAAGCTTCAGAAATACAGACATCCTGAAATGCTACAGGTGAAAATATTTACTGTCACTGGAATTTACCAAAGACTGGTTCTTAATCTGTCCATGAGCTTTAAGTTAGAGGCCTTAAGGACAGGCTGCAAATGAGAATCTCATCTTCTGATATTTCAGCTGATATTTTAATGCTTGAGGTCCAGATTATCAGCTGCTAGATGGATGTGATTGCTGACTGTAGGCAGAGATTGCCTCTCTTAACAGGGCTGTGTTTTCTCCAAATAAGGCTGCTAAACTTATCATTTCTTGCCTAATCTCAGCTCTATTTCCCTAGCCATTTTGCTAAAACAGCAAAGATCAGCCAAAACACATCATTACTCTAAATTTTTCTAAAAAGAGTTCTAGTGAAACTACAGACTTTTTATGTACATGGTCTACCATTAAAGTTATCATAAGTGATAGCCGTACAAGTGTTTTGCTATATCCTAACATGACTTCTGCCAGCCAAACATTCCCAGTCTCCCTTTTCACATACAGTGATATCCACTATTTTCCATAGCATCCCTTTTTATTCTGTATTAATTAAATACGTGTATTAATTTAAATATGTGTAAGCCTATTAGAGCAACAGGAATTCAGAATGAAGAGCCAAGGTGCATTCTGAATACTACTTTAGATGCAGACGCAAAAGTACGCTAAAAAGCAACAGACAGACTGGCATTATTAACACACACACACACATGCACACACATACACAAACAAGGTAGGGTGTAATCCTCACTGGAATGTGGCAGTTCTCTATGAC
The DNA here is from genome assembly GCA_023101885.1 of Typhlomys cinereus. Taxonomy (NCBI): domain Eukaryota; kingdom Metazoa; phylum Chordata; class Mammalia; order Rodentia; family Platacanthomyidae; genus Typhlomys; species Typhlomys cinereus. The sequence goes on from JALPQD010000019.1 coordinate 9,160,445, forward strand.
ATTCTTATGATAAGGAACCCAGATGTATTTGAGTTTGTTGCTTTTTCCATTGCTAGGGTATAGATCATTTTCAATTGATGATTTTTTTTTACAGAAATAGTAAATGAAACTGAGCAGAGACTACTATTTTTGAGTAAGAAACTCAAATAGTGTCCCTATTACTATCGTTATTCACATTCATTACAGAGAACATAATCACTTGTCAACATGTAGCCACAAAGAACACTTCATAAATCTCTTTATTGTAGGGCCTGTTAAGTCTGGTTCTTCTTTTTTCTTTATTTCTTTAAAAATTGTCTGCATGATTGTTTATTTGAAAGAGGGTCTAACTGAGAATCCACTAACCTGTGAGAACATGTATGCAACAATATGCCCAGCTAATCATGGAGTATTGTCAGCAGATTTATTTTAGCTATCATTCCTATAGCCATTGCAGTTGCACCAAGAGATATGTATTAAGCACAAATCCAATCACAAAACATTCGTTTTGCAAGAACTAGCCCATATAAGCATAAACTAACCTGACTGCTGAACATCTTTCTCTCTCCAAAGTCACCCATAGGCTAAGCCATGATTGAAAGTAAACATGGTTTCTCTACATTTCTAATCTTTTCTTTCCTTTCACCCATGGTTGATTCCAAAGTGTCTCTTTGGAAAATTTCACCTCAATGTCAACCTACAAAATAATGTGAGAACCCACAAGGATAAGGAAATTCCATAGTTAATACATGTGAATATACTTTCTGGTAACTAACATAACCACCCCAAGATAAATACTATGGTTTCCTTATGCTTCCAATCTGATTCAAACTCAATTAAATAGGAATGTTCCTGCATTAAGTTGTCCCTTAACTTTGTAACTACAGTGTCAAATAAATAATGTGAGAAAAGATGTTACTATAATCATTCTAGTATACTTTCTTAACATTTGCATTTTAGTCTGTATCCCTAAACCAAGACTCAATAGAAGCAAAAACAAAAATCCCTAGACACCTTTTTAAAAATCTGTGTCAAATGAGTGAATGATATTCAGGTTTCAATGAAAGGCATATGTTAATATACATGTGTCACTATAGTGTAGTTAAAGAAGTCCTGGATCAGCCTATGAAGCAATGCCTAAAAGTAAATATGGATATAGGAAAGAACAGAAAGTCTATGAAAGATCTTCAAGAGCAGAAAGAATCCAATTATTTTTTTCCCCTTCTTAAAGATACACTAGCAAAAGAGCACTTGATGAAGTTTGTCACTAGGCAGCGTTTTTTTCTTTGATTAAGGGTTGAGGTGTTCCTAACGTAAGAGAACAAACAAACGTGATGAATTCCTGCAGGCTGGATGATAAGGCCTCACTCTGTGTCATTTCTACCCTGCCATGTCACCTTTTCCTTGAGTCAAATGAAGGCCAGGATTATAATACACTCTACATTACATAAATTACCATAGTGTGTTTTGCTGTTTTGACCTTTTCAGCATTCCTTCTATAATTTGATTGGGCAGTTATTATACATGCTTTCTGTTTACAACATTTAACCTGAAAGGAAGAGAGATATTGAGCCAAACAAGCAAAATACTAAAATAACACAGAGACTTAATTAGAGGTATAATGTTCTGCAAGTCAGGGGACCAAAATGCCAGAAAGCCTGGAACTGCCTTGTGAATTTTTTGATTGACACCGGCAGCAAGAAAAGAGAGAGAGAAATAAGTAAAGTGAGGATAACTAAAACCAATTATTGGCATGATTTAAAGGTCGTTTACATTAAAATTCCCTCTAGGATATTAGATGCCATAACAAAATAATGTTTCTGAAATCATTTCAAAATTGAAAAATGTGAAATGTGCCAAACTAGCCCAAGCATTGTTTAGACAAGTAAGATTTAGCAAAAGCAATCCATCAGGTGGCATTCTTAACCATCCAAAGTGCTGAACATTTCAAACTACTTCCCATTTCCAGCTGTGGCTACAGAAAAAGAATGTATACTGACACAAATCTACAAATGGAGTGATTTTATTCCAGGAGCATTCAGAAACCTCAATGGAGAATCAGAAGGATTGATGGGAAACTAAACTTTGCTAGTCCATGTAGCAGGAAGATTAGGGCACAATGAAGTTGTGACTGCTTGTGAGATGGCACATTTAGAGAGTTCTAGGAACTTGATGAATGAACATAGTGTGGGAAGAAGGAGCAAGTGGACAGTGAATACTGAAGTGTTAGAAAGACTGAAGTGAGAAATATAATACAAAGAACCTGGAGTGGACACCTACAAAACAAAAAGGCAGAGATTATGAAAGAATTAACTGACTTTAGCTTTGTGCACACTAGAGAAAAGCGAAAGGGGAATAAATGTGAATCTGTTTTTGAAGTATCATTGAAAATATAAGCTAATTTTGAGAACATTGTCAATCCATATAAAACATAATCTGGTTATGTTTTAACAAATTAAATGGTTAATTATTGGAATTAGAATGTGTGAGACTTCACTGGCTATATAGTTCCTCTCACTGTGAAATATTAACCATAATAGCCTGTATATGAAACTTTAAAATTGCATCCTAAATAATGTATATATACCACTATATTTAAATTACTATTACTTTTCAAATTAAGTTTCTGTCTAATCTTACAGTATAGTAGATGAGTGGTTTTGGATTTCTTTGATAATGTTTTTAAATTGCTAATATGTGGTTTTCATACAATCAGTGCAAGCAATGTTTTACAATAAGAAAAATTCAAAATAAAGAATAAGCTCAATAATTGATATTTTCCACATTTGGTGGGATATTTCAATTTCTTCACCTATGAAAATAATCAGAATTAATTTTTGTATTCAATATTGTATTATGAAAGGGACTGGCAAACTATCTCTGCTGGTAAAGGCAACTATGTGCAAAACTGACCAACTGAGTTTGATTTCATAGCCTATATGGTGGAGAGAAGTGACTTTCAAATGTTGCCCACTGACCTTCACACACACATATGCCTCTTCTCTCCCTCTCTCTATCACTTCATCTCTTCTTCTCAAGTCAATACATAAATGTTAAAACACTATTCGATACCAATAGTAATATAGGTATACTTACCTAGACTTTCTATTCAGTATACTTAGTGAAAAGAAAGTGTTTCATGGAATCCAGGCTCTTCTTTTATTTTGTTTTTTCCAGATCCTGTGCAAGAAATTACTGCAACCTCTGAGGTAAGGGATATAACTTGTTTTCTTGTTTGCTTGTTTTTTTCCTGTTAGCTTTGTAGATTTACTTGCCACAGGTATGCACATAATCAGACTTGAATTGCTATATATGTGTGAAGTAAAGATAAAAATGCATTTTTAAGACATTCATCAAATTGTTACACTCACATTTTTTAAGTCTTGCCTTTTCTCCATTTAATTTTTTCCTGTCTTTTTTGGCAGATAACTATGAACTATCAAAAAACTCTTCATCCTCATAACCTGTGTTTCTATTGCAGGATTATTCCAAATTGTTTGGCACATTGAACTTTTACAGAATATGTTAAAATATATTAAAAATATATTAAATAGCACAAGCTTTTCAGGTATTTATTTTCTTCTAAAGTGTTTAAATTTTAAGACACATTACATTTTGTTATAAGTTTCTTCAAACAGATTAATTAGGCTTTTGGTGGAGTCAATGTCAATTTCACAACCATTTTACAATTAAATTTTCATTTTGAAAATTTTGAAAAACATTATCTTACTTACTTAAAAGCATCTTATTTTCTAACAGAATTTTTCTTCATTTTTTAATCTTCTAATTTTTCTCTATTTCTCATTAGTTTTTATCCCAATAATGTATTTTTGGCTGTTTCTACCCAAATCTAAGGTTTTATGATATTGTTTGTAATAGTTTGTCTCCATAGTTGCTGATAAAGTCATGACTACACAGTTTAAGGCAACAAGGGATTTATTCTCTCTTATGATAATCTGGTTACAATTCCTTGTCCAGCTTGACAGGAGAGCCCATCCCAGCACCAAGACTGAGGGAACTGATCACACAGTTTCCACAAAATGGCTGAGATACGGAAAATCCTTACTTGCCAGACAGATATACAGAAGGATGCAAACTTCTTCAACCATCTCTCTGTATTTTATTCATCTATCCAGGATCTAGTTCCACCCACTTCTACACATTCTCCTGCAAGTTTGCTCTGAACTTGACTCTGCATTTGTGCCCATAGCTTAAATGATCAACTATCAAGTTGACACCTGTATCTAACTATGACACTATTGCATCTTAGTCAATTGTCACAACACCAAGATAACCACAATATTTCTTAGGCAATTATCACAATAACACTAAGAGAACCACAGTTTTTTTTAAAATAAAACTTTTATATATATTGAGCTTAGTATTTTATATGAAGATATCTCAATTGATTTTCCTGTCTATTCACTTTCTATCATGACAGAATAACATGAGAATTCTTACAATAACACCTACATTGTTTGCATGCAATGGTATTGCACATGCTAGAGGAAATATATCTAGGATGATATTGCTTTAGGAAAGAAAATTGCTAAATTTAAGAGAAGATTTGCTAAATTATGCTGTTTCATAAACAAGATTCATGACCTCAAACAGTTTATTTAAGCTTTCATCTCTTCCTGTGAGTTTTCTTTATCATTAAAATAAAAAGTTAAGCTAAGTAATTCCTAAATCACATCATTAATGAAGGTGTTCCATTCTCAAGATTTCTGAGCTTACAGAGTAATTGTGCCATTTGGGAACCTCATGAAATTATTGTAAATATTTTATGTGATATGATGGAAGCACTGTTTTGAAAATGTGAACATATTATGATTCCGTGCAAAATATCACAGAAAACTTTCAGCCACCAATATCTTACAATATGATTGTGCTTGAAAATATGATCATTAAGGATGAAATTAGTTTTTTGTCTCATGTGGCATTGCTAGAATAAGTTGGGTCATTATTGACACATGATATGTTCTTATAAGAACACACATATATATATACATATATGTGTGTGTGTGTGTGTGTGTGTGTGTGTGTGTGTGTGTGTGTGTGTATGTTCAAACAGAGGTCTGAAGACAGGACACAATTCTAGAAGAATAATGAAGGTACAGATGAATGAGCATATCAGATTGCTAGCAAGCTGTACATATCTAACAAAAGAGAAAAACATCCAATACAATTTTTAGAGGGACAATGCCCCATTAATACATTGACTTTGGACTTCTAATGTCTAGAATTCTAAGGAAATAAGTCCCTATTAATTAGAATTCCCAGTTTGAGTTACTCTGTTTTATGTGCTTTAATATATATATATATATATATATATATATAATATTCTTTACAATGTTAGTTTATTAGTTTCATATCAGATCATAGAGACTAATGCTACCATTTCTTAAATCTGAGCTGATTTAAGTACTTGAAATAAACGGTATCAATGATGAGACTCTTAGAATATCTGTTTTTAAAATGTTCCCTTTCAGATCAGTCTCTGAACTTAAACTACATGTAGATATTCCAGTTAATAGTGCTTATTATTATTTCTTGGCATTCAGTGTTAGTCCCATGTTTAAGTTTCTTCCACAGCTCCAACTGCAGCCTTATCTTGAGTTATCTGACCCCACTCAACTAAATGCATAATGAAAATATTTCAGGTAAATTTATTCAACCAAAGAAGCAAAAGGGATAATCTGTCTAAGTAGTTTACTTTGAGAGTGATTATCTGGGGAGTAACAGCAGACCAGAATATTCTAAGTATCTTAACATATTGACTTCCAAGTAGCACAGCAAAGAGTTCAATAGTCTATGGCATGGTGCTATGGGAATAATTACTATTGATCCATACCAAGGACAATAAAAGCAAAAAGCACCATGGTGATGTACACATATCTGCATGGCATTTCTATTTTATGTCTTCATTGGTTAGACACTATGGTTTTGAGGATATTATGCTAACAATATGATAATATGCTCAAAATGTCATCAAATGATGACCTGTCATGGGTTTTAAATTTATCAAAGATAATTTTTGCAATTCTGAAGCAGATGATGTTTGATACCTCTATCTTCAGATGTCTCCCATGAATAATGGCACCTTGGTTAAAAAAAAAAAAAAAACAGTGATGGCCTTTATAGCTAGGGTTTACTTGCAGAAACAGCAATACCACAAAGGCAGCTGCAGCATCAGGAAAAAAAAGTTTCATACATGACTGGAAGACTTGTGAAAGGTGAATCTCTGGAGCCCTCTTAGCAGACAGAACACTAGAGAACCCCTCCTTTGCACGCAGCTATTATTTACTGAATTTATTCCTTCCTGAACTTTGTAAGTTCCATTAGCTTCCTAAGTCATCCAGACCTTTTTCTTCTCACTTAGAGGAAATGTTTAAATGTGTAGGAAATAATTGCACAGCAATGGATAGCACATAACTTCAAATAGAAATTTAATTTCCAATTCTGCTGCCATAAATATTATGCTCTTAACTCGTCTCACCCATAATTAGAAGACTAAAGTAAGAGCCTTGTACATATGTATAGAGTGGTTATCCTATTTGAGAACTTACTATGAAGAAATTCACTAGTTAAGTATTAGAAAGCCAAAATGAAACAAACAATCGTTTCCTAGAAGTTTATCCAAGGGATAAACAGGTAGACCTCCTTATCCAAGTGTTCAAGTCCTCTTTGTTTTCAGCCATTATGCACAACACAGTGTCTTGTGTTTCTTCATGTTATGATATCTTGTTCCATGAAAGTGGGATGACGGTGTATTTTGCTCATATATTTGCCTTCTGACAATGTTTGATTTTCTTAATGTCTTTGAAGGCAACCTAGGTGTAGGACATATTGTAGTAGCAGCCTTTATTTGATAGTACCGACATATTGTGCTGTTCCATCTGGGAGACTCAGGTGTTTCTTTCCTCTGTCAATTGGTCAAAAGTTAGTCTCCATAAGGACATAGTTGTGAGTTGAAAGATAAACATTGAATAAACAGAAGTAAGTGACGAGGGAGTCTGGGCCATCTGTTCATCTAATTTATTTGGGCTTTCTGGATCTGCTTCAACCTGCTCCTAAATGTGTCACTTCCTTCGAATATTCGATTGCAGTAACACCTGCCTAACCTCATGACTAAATGCAAATTAACTTTGCTTATTGTGCACAGTTCTGCTTATATAATTCCTTAGTATTTTTTTGGTTAGTATTCAGACAGACTTAGATATTAGAATAAGACTAATCAGTATCATGGGAAACAAACAATATTTGTCAACAAGAGGTACAGCTCACTAGCGCACAATTGAAGTATATACAAGGCCTTATGTTCAATCCCCATTACTGCAAACAATTATTAATCTACATGGCCAAGTGGACAGTAATTATCAGCAATTATGGGAACAGCTTTGTTCCAGAATCCTACATTATTATCATATCCGGAGGCATTTATCAACCAATTCATCTTGACTGTAAGACAGCATACTTAAGACTTCCCCAGATCTTTTAATGCTCCAGATCTTCACCAATATGTCACTATTGTGCATTTATAATTTTCCTAGGGCAATATTTCCATGGCGTCTCTATTGAAGACACCTTTTTAGATGAAAAAGTTATTGTTTCTTGCAGTTTGCTATTGTAATAGGATCTTGTTCTGGTTTTAAAAAAGATCTACTATACAACAGTAGAAGAAGATACACATCGTTATGTAGAACTGGAGATGTGACTCCACAGATAAATTGCCTTATAGCAAACCTGGCGACCTGAAAGTGATCCTGAGATGTTCCCATGGTAGAAGGAGAAAGCTGATTTAAAGTTATTCTCTGACAGAGATGTTTGTCTTCTCTCTCTCTTTCTCTCCTTTCTGTCCCCTTCCTCTCAAATAGATAAATTAATTAATAAAAATTAAGTAAAAATGTCAGATTAACTAATAGTTTGTTATATAGGTCAGTTGTAGAGCACTTGACTAGTCTGAGTTCCATCCCCAGCACCAAAAAGGAAAAGGTGAAAGAAAAGGAATCATAGATGTATGTTTCTTTGGGTTTTACCACCTACCTCAATAATTAATTTTATATAAAGTCTCCATCCCATGCAAATATTATAGCATTATATGTTCAGTGTTCTGTTATATTTCTATTTAAACTGATCAACTGTATTAGCTTATACTTTAATGTCCATGAATATGACTAACAGTATGACAGTCCCAACATGTCACTTCTTATAAGGAATATGGCTCCCTTTTCCCTCAGATTGAAGCTCCCTTTAAAACTGATCCTCAAGGGAACACTCTAGGGCTTGTTATGCTCAATTCTTTTAGCCCAAGTTCCCTTGAAAATTCTTTAGTGAATTATACACATATTTTATTGACATGCAGAATTCTGGTTAGCAAATGGGAAGTGAAAATGAACTACAGCAAGGAAAGTGAAAAATGACATACAATTTGTTTCCCAGCTGGCTCCAACTTTACTCAGTACCATGACTGATAACTGAGTCAACTTTCACCTGTGTTGGATGGAGACTGACCAGCCTCATGCCAAGAGAAGTGAGCTGGGCCTCTGTCTCCATGGTCAGTGATGAGATGAATACTTTGCTGTTGGCTAAATAGACAGCAGCAGATAAGGGAAGTATAAATGAGTGAATCTAGGTGGCACATAAGTTGGAACTGACAGCACATGCTGTAAGTGTACATAACAAATGTGAATACTATATAAATTATCTTTCATACCATATTTTTATTTTAATGCCAGATACTCTATCATATCTGGATCAATTATTAGTACCAATTTCCTCAAATAGTCACTACAGCAGCAAATCTCATTATTTCTTTATGTCAGTCCCAATCTAAAGCCTATTCTTTTTCTATTACATCATAACAACTTAATGTGTCAAAAATCACTGGAGTTTCTTTGTTTTGTAATATTTAAAAAATTTGTTTAGAATTTGTAGAATCCATTTGAGTTAATTTTTCTTTATATTTCTCATATTTAGCAAGAAACTGGAGATCCAAGACAGTAAACATTACACCAAGTACATATTGTTGGAGATTAAAGAAATACCTCTGCTAGTTAAAAATTTAGGAAGCTACCTCCAAGGACTACAGAAAACAGAAACATTGCTAAAATGAATCTCAGCTTCATATTGTGCGCTATGTTTAATGCACACATATTCTTCTTTTCTATTTGTCAATTAAGTGTTTTATCATGTTGAAAAGAAGACAAAACTCAAGAAATACCATACACCCATTGCTAAAGACTTCACTCAGAAAGCATTCCCATTACAAGAAAAACTACAGAAAGATAGAACATTTCTAAGAGCAAGAATTCTCTCTAAGTTATTTTCTGACAATAACTAAATCAGTTTGGTGCATTATTACAAATTTTAGATGCACAGGGTGGTCTGTGGCTATAATAAATTTTTTCCAGCATTTTTAATGAAACATTCCTAAGAATATGTATCACACCAGAAGAAAGAGGATTTCAGATCTAAAGCCAGTATTTACTTATAATTATGTCCCCTGGACAGGCACAGACCCCAGGAGAAATGGTTCCGGTAGTAGGATCTTTAGGGTCAAGGAGTAGACAGAGGTAGGGGAGTACCCATGTCAATGGGCCACCCAAGGAAGGGATTCTCTGTCTTCAATAAAACCTGAACCCCATGAGAACACAGATCCAAAGGGAACCTCAGGACCCATAAAACCAAAGGACAAGATAATAGGAGGGAGTAAGACTGGTCAATGTAGGAATGAGAGGGAGAATGGCATGATGGAAGTTGGAAAAAGGGAGTGGAGGAAGGGAAGGGGGAATGAGGGAAGCAAAACGCATGTATATAAAATGTTAATTTAATAAATTTATTAATAAAAATAAAAATTATGATACCGTGGAAATGTTAATGAGCTCTTTTGGTTTTAGTTTTCCAATGTGCATTAAAAAGCAACATTTGAAGTAAGCTTAGTAAGTCCTTGAGTTCATACTTCTCAATTCCTGGCTGTTCTTGGGGTCTAATTTCATGATTTCCAAATTCTACTTATTCCTTATGTTATCTCCAAAAAAGCAGAGATTTCATTAATTTCAGTCATTCCTCACAAATTCCCACAAACTAGGCACTAATAATGGTTAACTCTCCTGCTGTTAACTAATAATCTGAAATTGCAAAATACTCACATGAATAAATTCCTTGTTTTCACTGTGAGTCACTCACTCGAAATGAAGAGCTGCTAAGGTTGTATAAAGCATTGATTAATTATCTTTTAAAAACAAGAGTCTAGGGATATTTAAACTCTTTACATTTCTTCAAAGAAGAACAGTTAACTCAGATCCCTAAGTCATTTCATGATTCGGGATCTGAGAGAAAAGAGCTCTTGACTGAAAAGAGGTAACAGACACAGGAGAATGACCCTGTTCCTCATTTCTGCACCAGCATGTGCAGTGTGATGCTGAGAAGTGAATAAACAAAATCGCATATGGGGAGAGGCAACAGCTGTCTCCATAACGTCTTTGGCCTCCTGCTGCCTTGCATCCTAGAGGCAGATGCGCTGTTTGATGGCTGCCCACCACGCTATACTTTATTGCTTCATCGACTGTGATGCAAACGCTGACAACAGTTTACCAGCCACAAAGAAATTATTTGATTTACTCAAGTTCCTCTGCCACCATTTCAGAGTCTTGCTTGTCCTTGGTTAAATGGTGCCCTTGTAAAATTGCAAGGCAAAAAATAAACTGTTTTCCCCTAAACCAAATAGATATAGTGCTGTGATGTGAAATTACTGAAAAAAAAACCTGACATGTGGAAATTACAGTTGCTTGTTTAGTATGTATTGTGCATGCCCTACAGCCTTCCCTAACCAGTAGCTCCCAATTTCATTTAAATTGTAATGATTTCCTTTAAGGACAATTAAGTTGCCTAAGAGCAGGGCATGCATACTAATGTATCAGAGGAAAGGCTCAGTGTAGAAGAGAGTAATAACTGTTTATTAATATGATAATTAAGTGTTAATGCTTAGCAACCTAATGATATCTGTTAAATAACTTGCATTTTGAAGCTAAATCCTGGCAAATGGAATTCTATTAAAAATAACAAAATGTAGCAAATATAAAAATAAATGATGCTAATCTGCCATTAAATTACATATATTTTCTGATTTACATCTCATATGAGAGAAGTCTCCTATTTTCTCTTTTGCACCAAAATGCAAACCCAGTGTAATTATCCATGCTCATTTCAGAAAGATTTTCAGTCTCATAGATATTTATGTGCTAGGAAGTAGAGAAGAAGTTGACAACCACTTTAGAATGTTGTGCTAAAGCTAGACTTTTGAAAATAGACATATTCTGCATTATCAAAAATATTAAATATATGGTAATCAGAATTTTAAAATTTTCTATGAATCCTAATTTCCTAACCTAATCTTTTTATGAAATATTTCATATGTAATAAATAATTACAATTTCTCCAGTATTATATGAAACATTCTTTTTTGAAAGTTCACTTTAAGGTCTTAAAATTTATATTCTCAATTATTCATTATTATTAATAGTGATTTTTAAATTTGATGCCTTACCTATAAAAGGACTCATTGTCTAATCATTCTGAATTTAACATTGATTTTAACCTATGCTAAATGCTGCAAGAATTTATACAAGTCATCAGTGGTTGCCAAAAATGGGCCAAGGGGGAGATTGTTCTCTAAAGTGTGATGTCACACTCCAGGAATTTAATGCATACTCCATTCTTGTGCTGATGTGCGCCTTGTTTTTACAAGTCCTCAAACCATTTCTTAGGTTCTTATGTATGATGAAACAATATCTATTGAAATTGCATACTGAACATGTCAATAAAATGAGGAAAATATTCCAGCAAAAACCACATCCCCATCTAATTACACTAGAAGCTCACAGATCTCCTTTTCATTCTCCTCAAGGACCTACTTGCTGACTAGAGTCCTTTAAAGAAGATGAAATCTTGTTAAAGTTCTATCTAGCACCTCTAAACATACAAGAACGTAACAGAATGCTTTGTACTTTAAAAAAGAATGAAGAATAGAAACACTCATGACATTTAATCACAAACTATTCTTTCCCAAAATTAAAAGGGAAATATTTTTTGACTCTCAGGAAATAGATCATATTGCAATGATCTGAAACTGGGTTAAATTAAAAAGTAAAGAACAAAAAATAATTTACTTGAGACTATACTATAGATAGAGGCAAAAATTACTAAGAGAATATGAACTTGAAAATTCTTTAAAGAAAGGCTATACTTTTTTCAATCTGAAAGTAGGCAATGGTACTCAGGATAGTGCTTGAAGGCTGGATGGAAGGAACAAAAATTATTGAAACAAAAGAAATAAAAACAAGAAGAAGGAACACAGAACAAGAGTAGTAAGGTGGAAAGAGGAAGGAAGGAAGGAAGGAGGAAGGAAAGAAGGAGGAAGAAGGAAGTGAATGAAGTAAGGAATTCTATGACGGCAAAGATGAAGGCAAGAAATTGAAAGAAAGATTAATGAAGGGAACTATGGTCATTAT